>CM062276.1:2246985-2294485 GCA_031216635.1 Dissostichus eleginoides
CCTTTTTATCTTTATGTTTTTTTTTTTACATTTTTAACATTTTTTACATTTTCAACATTGTGGATAAATCCTTATATGCTCCCGGCAACACACTGAACGTCAACTTTGCCTCCTTATTACACTCACCCCTACTTTAGTGGGAACAATGAGTCTGCGTCTTTGATCGCATGATAAATATATTAAAATAATAATAATCCAACGTCTGGGAGGCTTTTGGTCTCATTCTAGATGGAGAAAATAACCAACATCCCACGCTTTTTGAGCCAAATAAGCAACTGCGTGTGTTAATAATTGCATGTTTTCACTGCTCATATATATGCGGGTTCGGATCGGTTTGCGGATCTTGTGCCAACGGGTCGGGTCGGTTTGCGGAACTAATTGGCAATATGTGGGGTGGCGGGGCGGGTTCGGTATTGCACATCGCGGGTATGGGACGGGAGCGGGTCTTGAAAATCAGACCCGTGCAGGACTCTGGCGGGGATGCAATGTAGACAGGAATAAACGCAGATCCTCCTCTGGCTGCAGCCTTGACCGGTACTTGCTTTTGATCAAAGTCAATGCGGAAAACCCGCACTCACACAGGTAGGCGGAGGTGAAGGGAATGAGCACTTTTACAGCCTTTTTGGCGAGGTGGGGGAACTCGGTCTCCACAGACAGCCAAAAGTGTGCAAGAGACACTTTACTCATCTTGTTCTCGTTATTTCTTTCTCACGCTGCGCCTCCCCTGAAGCTCTCTGGCGCCCCCAGGGAGGCGCGCCTCACACTTTGAAAACCGCTGGTTTAGACAGTAGCTGCCGAGTCCCGCATGAGCTCAGCCCCCTCCTTTTTTTATTTTATCCATTTTCTTTTTTTTTTTAAAGCTTTATACCCCAAATCAGCACTTTAGTAACAGGAAGTGAAATAGAGGGATATGTGGCATGGCTAGAATGGGTGATCTGTTTGGTATTTGGAGCAAAACACTTCATAGACATGTTTTTTATATATTTTTATATATCTGAGACCTATGCTGTTGCCTAAAAATAGCATGATAGGTGACCTTTAAATTAGATAGATAGATAGATAGATAGATAGATAGAGAGAGAGATACATAGATAGATAGATAGATAGATAGATAGATAGATAGATAGATAGATGATAGATAGATAGATAGATAGATAATAGATAGATAGATATAGATGATGGATAGATTATAGATAGATAGATAGATAGATAGATAGATAGATATAGATAGATAGAATAGATAGATAGATAGATAGATAGATAGATAGATAGATAGATGATGATGATGATGATAGATAGATAGATAGATAGATAGATAGATAGATAGATGATAATAGATAGATAGATAGATAGATAGATAGATAGATAGATAGATAGATAGATAGATAGATAGATAGATAGATAGATAGATAGATAGATAGATAGATAGATAGATGGATGGATGGATGGATAGATAGATAGATAGATAGATAGATAGATAGATAGATAGATAGATAGATAGATAGATAGATAGATAGATAGATAGATAGATAGATAGATAGATAGATAGATAGAGAGATAGATAGATAGATAGATCTACCAGAGATGACAAAAGTACACACATCCTTTACTCAAGTAGAAGTACCGATTCTTGTGTTTAAAAATACTCTGGTAAAAGTAGAAGTACTGACTAAACTTCTTTACTCAAGTAAAAGTAAAGTGGGCTTTGAAATGTACTTCAGTAAAAAGTACCCATAACTAGCAGCTGTTTTAAAGAGTACCTGACCTCCCTTTATATTAATAGAACAATAATGTCATTGTTAGCTAATGAATGTTTCCATGCTGAACAACGGCAACATGACAACGTTTTCATTGGTCCCTCTTCTTTAGAGAAGACCAGGAAATGATGGATACACGGATCGGTGTTCAAATCAATAGGCACGCAATGACTCTAATAATAATGATCACGCCACCAAACACACATTCAAACTAAAGGAACCAGCCTGTTTGGAACATGGAAGAAGAAGAAGTAAACAGGTATTTGTGTTCAACATGTAAGAAGTAGAAAGTACAGGTATTTGTGTTCAACATGTAAGAAGTAGAAAGTACAGGTATTTGTGTTCAACATGTAAGAAGTAGAAAGTACAGGTATTTGGGTTCAAAGTGTAAGAAGTAGAAAGTACAGGTATTTGGGTTCAAAGTGTAAGAAGTAGAAAGTACAGGTATTTGAGTTCAAAGTGTAAGAAGTAGAAAGTACAGGTATTTGAGTTCAAAGTGTAAGAAGTAGAAAGTACAGGTATTTGAGTTCAAAGTGTAAGAAGTAGAAAGTACAGGTATTTGGGTTCAAAGTGTAAGAAGTAGAAAGTACAGGTATTTGTTTGAAGTTAAAGGAGTTTTTCGAGTCGTCCTTCGAGCAGACTCCAGGTTCATCGATGCATCTCAACACTGGCATCTCATCAAATGTAGAATCCATTTTAAAATGTTATTGTTTGTCCGTGGCTATATGTAAGTTTGGTTTTATTGTCTCGTGTTTTTACATTTGTTTTTTGTTGTCCTATTGGTTTTGTCTAAATGTATTTATGCTGCTTTTTATATATGTATTGATGTACAGCACTTTGGTCAGCTCTGTTGTTTTGAAATGTGCCGTATCAATAAAGTTGGATTGGATCGAGGGCTGCAGATAAGGACATTTTTGAAGAAGAGGATCTGTAGGGGTCACATTTTACATTTATTCCATTCCTCACACACTTAATGTATATATAATATCCTGCTTGATATTTTGTTACTGTACATTTGTATTCCAACGTGTACATTTTCTACTTTTTTAATGCAATTTTATTTCTATTTGAGACGTTTACATTTTGGATTGTTTATTTCTATTCTTTTAATTTCTCTGATGTACAATTCCTTGTCTCTTTATGCTGCTGCAACGCAAACATTCCTCTAATTGGGATCAATAAAGTACTTCTTATCTTACCTTAAATAAATAACAAATGAAATAGTGCAGGAGAATGTTTGTTGAGATCGCGGCGTAGGAATCCGAGCGAACGATTTGCCTGTGTTGCAATTTGGCCAATGTGGTGGCTGAACTTCAGGTTGTTGTTGTTGTTGTTGTTGTTGTTGCAGCCTTCCTCAGGCCTTTATGCATGCCCTGATTGGGGATTGGGAGCACCTCGAGGGAGCCAATCAGGGTAGGCCAAAGAAATACGGCATACTGTACTATGTCGTTTCTTTTTATAATCGACATAGTGTACAATCTCTTTTTTATTTGAAACATTCGACATACTCTGTCGGGTTTTTTTTATATTTGACATAGTATACAATGTCAATTTCTTTTTAAAATGTTCAACATTCTATACTATGTCGTTTTTTTGAAATATTCGATATACTGTACAATGTTGTTTTTTTATATTCGACACACCATGTCCGGAGTACTTTTCCCAGGAATAGTTCCGATAGTGCAAAGTACTTGGTGTGAAAGCAGCTATTGTTGTTTTCTTGTAAATATTCGACACACTATATATATATTGGGAGGGATGAAACCCTCTTTAATGGTCACACATGCAGAGCACACAGCACACACACAGTGAAATTTGTTCTCTGCTTTTAACCCATCCTAGAACCAGGAGTCTAGAACCAGAAGTCTAGTACCAGGAGTCTAGAACCAGGAGTCTACTACCAGGAGTCTAGAACCAGGAGTCTAGTACCAGGAGTCTAGAACCAGGAGTCTAGAACCAGAAGTCTAGAACCAGGAGTCTAGAACCAGGAGTCTAGAACCAGGAGTCTAGCACCAGGAGTCTAGAACCAGGAGTCTAGCACCAGGAGTCTAGAACCAGGAGTCTAGAACCAGGAGTCTAGAACTAGGAGTCTAGGACCAGGAGTCTAGAACCAGGAGTCTAGAACCAGGAGTCTAGCACCAGGAGTCTAGAACCAGGAGTCTAGAACCAGGAGTCTAGAAACAGGAGTCTAGAACCAGAAGTCTAGTACCAGGAGTCTAGTACCAGGAGTCTAGTACCAGGAGTCTAGAACCAGGAGTCTAGAACCAGAAGTCTAGAACCAGGAGCAGTGGGCAGCTATTGGACAGCGCCCGGGGATGTCGTTTTTTGAAATATTCGACATACCTCTCAAAGCATTTGTGCATATGTAAAATGTGTATTTGTACGTACCTGTATAACAAAAAAATGCATGTGTGTGTATAAAAAACAGAGTTTAATGTTGTGTTTTATTTATTTTAAGTGTGTTGTTTTAATTATGTTTTTATGATTTGTTTTACTCTGTAAAGTGTCTTTGAGTTTCTAGAAAAGCGCTCTATAAATAAAATGCATTATTATTATTATTAGAGTGGAAACTGAATCAATAAAGCTCCATCTTTCTTTCTTTCTTTCAAACACACTACAGCACTTAACAACAAGATAAGTAACTTCAATTAAAGGATTGATGTGCAGTAAAATGTTATAAATATTATACAATATATAATATATTATGTTTTCTCTCCTGTTTCAATTTTTACACATTAGACTTATTTTTATGAATCTGATTTAAGGTGAAATGTATACTTTTAACAGCTGCAGGAGAAAAACACATATAAGGTCAAATATGTAAAATGTCCTTCTTAATTTCTGAGATTTTAGAAAATAATCAAATGTAAAAAGTAAAGGGTTTGTTTCTCAGTTCGTCTGTAATTTACTCTGTGGTCTGAAGAGGGCGCATACACACACACACTCTCTGTGTCCAAGTGTGTGTGTGTGTGTGTTGGGTAAATACAGAGTTGCCTTTCAGAGTCATGCAACAGTGTGGGTTTGGTATGCATGCAAACACACACACACACACACACACACACACACACACACACACACACACACACACACACTTTATCTGCGTCTGTCTGTCCCCTCAAATCCCACCCACACCGCCCGACATCAAACACCCTTGTACGGGATGGCCTTTCTGTGTGGTGTGTGCGTGTGTGTGTGTATGTGGTTGTGTGCGTGCGTGTGTGTATGTGTGCGTGCGTGGTGTATGTGTGTGTGTTTGTGTGTGTGTGTCTGCGTGCGTGTGTGTGTGTATAGTAGAAGTTTATGAGAGGTGGATCCAGGTTAGTCTCAGAAAGGATACGATTTACTACAGAATAAATAAAAACATTATAAAGTGAATTAGCATTAAACTCTTTAATCCAGATTACATGATCAGAGATGTTAAACAATGGTGTGTGTGTGTGTGTGTGTGTGTGTGTGGTGTGTGTGTGTGTTTGTGTGTGAGTGTGTGTGTTTTTTCCAGTTGACCTTTCCACTCTTTCATTTTCAGCAACATGTTAAAGTCTAATATTTAAAGGGCCCTCTGTCTCCGTGTGAGTTTATGTGTGTGTGTGTGTGTGTGTGTGGTTGTGTGTGTGTGTGTGGTGTGTGGTGTGTGTGTGTGTGTGTGTGTTGTGTTGTGTGTGTGCAGACAAAGACAGAGCAGCTTTTGTTCTGCCATGACAGGAAGAGGCTCTGCAGACCTGAAATGGCGGCGAGGAGTCGGAGGGCGGAAAACCGGAGCGGATCCGGATCAGAACTGGATCCGGATCCGGATTGAACGCTTAGAGCAGGGGTGGGGAACCTTTTTCCTCTCAAGGGCCATTTCAATTTTTTCAACATCCCTCCGAGGGCCGTACAAATGATTGACCTCTGCTTAAAAAGACTAAAATCACAGCCCATTCATTTCACCTTTCTTTCATGCTGTGCAAAGAAAGAGCAACCTCTCAATCCAGATATCACCATGACTCGCGTATGCATGCACGTGCACTGTGCATTGCACGTGCACGGTGTGGCATGACCACCACAACAGAAAGACATGGACACAAGATGTGTTCAAATGTATTTAGTTTCCTATCCATGTGAACACGATTTAAGGTGGGGGGGGGACCTAACCTCCTCTAGTGGGGTCCGGGGGCATGCTCCCTCGGGAAGATTTTTTTTTAAATGTTGAAGTTAAAAGCATCAATCTGGTGCACTTTGAGAGCAACATTAAGAGATCTATGGATACATCTCTCAACATCCATATGAAACAGAACTGGAAGCAGATTTTATTTTTCTTTATGGATATTTTACAAATCACTCCCCTTTCAAACTGTATTCTTGTTTATTACTTTTTTTTACTGTCATATAGTATTTTATACCTGTTTACTTTATTCTCTTATTTTTTTATAACTATAATGATCATATAAAGATGTGCCTTTACCTCACTGGTTGTAGAAAAAGCTTCTTATATTCGTTAGCATAGCTAGCTAACCAGATGCTAATAACAACAGAGTGATTGACTGTATGATCAGTGTGACAGATGAACAGATCCACTGGGCTTTCAGCTGAAGACACAGCCACGCAGAAACTGCGGCATGTGTGCGGCTCCTTATGGGTACCGCAATTTCTGGAAGTGCCGGAGCGACGTTCTGGTGCTCTCCGTCAGAACTGCACCCCTGCCAGACGAGACATATACCACGTGATGACACGTTAGGCTCGTGTTGTGTTCAAGGACCCTGACCTTGGCCAGGAAAAACAGGCACTCGCTTTTTTAATTATTTTGCGGTCTAGATTTCTTTAATTTCTTTCTTTTTTGCGTGTGTTTATAAATTACCTCGAGGGCCGTATCAAATGGTCTCGCGGTCCGTATACGGCCCGTGGGCCGGAGGTTCCCCACCCCTGCTCTAACATGTCTCTGACTGTGTGCCTGTCTGTCTCTAACGTGTCTCTGAACTGTCTGTAAGCTGTCTCTAACGTGTCTCTGACCTGTTTGTAAGCTGTCTCTAACGTGTCTCTGACCTGTCTGTCTCTAACATGTCTCTGACCTGTCTGTGTGCCTGTCTGTCTCTAGCGTGTCTCTGACCTGTCTGTAAGCTGTCTCTAACGTGTCTCTAACCTGTCTGTATCTAACGTGTCTCTGACCTGTCTGTGTGCCTGTCTGTCTCTAGCGTGTCTCTAACCTGTCTGTAAGCTGTCTCTAACGTGTCTATGACCTGTCTGTCTCTAACGTGTCTCTGACCTGTCTGTGTGCCTGTCTGTCTCTAACGTGTCTCTAACCTGTCTGTCTCTAACATGTCTCTGACCTGTCTGTGTGCCTGTTTGTAACCTGTCATCTCTAACGTGTCTCTGACCTGTCTGTCTGCCTGTCTCTGTGCCTGTCTGTCTCTAACCTGTCTGTCTCTAACGTGTCTGTAACGTGTGTGTAACGTGTCTGTCTCTAACGTGTCTCTGACCTGTCTGTAACCTGTGTGTAACCTGTCTGTCTCTAACGTGTCTCTGACCTGTCTGTCTCTAACGTGTCTGTAACCTGTGTGTAACCTGTCTGTCTCTAACGTGTCTCTGACCTGTCTGTAGCCTGTGTGTAACCTGTCTGTCTCTAACGTGTCTGTAACCTGTGTGTAACGTGTCTGTCTCTAACGTGTCTCTGACCTGTCTGTCTCTAACGTGTCTGTAACCTGTGTGTAACGTGTCTGTCTCTAACGTGTCTCTGACTTGTCTGTCTCTAACGTGTCTGTAACCTGTGTGTAACGTGTCTGTCTCTAACGTGTCTCTGACCTGTCTGTAACCTGTGTGTAACCTGTATGTCTCTGACTTGTCTGTCTCTAACTGTCTGTCACCTGTGTGTAACCTGTCTGTCTCTGACTTGTCTGTCTCTAACGTGTCTGTCACCTGTGTGTAACGTGTCTGTCTCTAACGTGTCTCTGACCTGTCTGTCTCTAACGTGTCTGTAACCTGTGGCCGTTTCTCAATTTCGAGTATACCTGCTGCAGAGCCAGATTTCAAGTATACTACGTCATCGAGTGGCGTCGAAGGACTGTTAAACTCATGTTAAATGCCCAGCATTCGGCGCCACTCCATGACGTAGTATACTTGAAATTCTGGCTCTGCAGCAGCTCTACTCGACATTGAGAAACGGCTTGTGTGTCTCTAACGTGTCTGTAACCTGTGTGTAACGTGTCTGTCTCTAACGTGTCTCTGACTGTCTGAACCTGTGTGTAACCTGTCCGTCTCTAACGTGTCTGTCTCTAACGTGTCTGTCTCTAAAGTGTCTCTGACCTGTCTGTACCTGTGTAACCTGTCTGTCTCTAACGTGTCTCTGACCTCTCTGTAACCTGTGTGTAACCTGTCTGTCTCTAACGTGTCTCTGAACTGTCTGTAACGTGTCTGTAACCTGTGTGTAACGTGTCTGTCTCTAACATGCTCTGAACTGTCTCTAACGTGTCTGTAACCTGTGTGTAACGTGTCTGTCTCTAACTTGTCTCTGACCTGTCTGTAACCTGTGTGTAACCTGTCCGTCTCTAACGTGTCTGTCTCTAACGTGTCTGTAACCTGTGTGTAACGTGTCTGTCTAACGTGTCTCTGACCTGTCTGTAACCTGTGTGTAACCTGTCCGTCTAACGTGTCTGTCTCTAACGTGTCTGTAACCTGTGTGTAAACCTGTCTGTCTCTAACGTGTCTCTGATGTCGTAACCTGTGTGTAACCTGTCGTCTCTAACGTGTCTGTCTCTAACGTGTCTGTAACCTGTGGTAACGTGTCTGTCTCTAAATGTCTCTGAACTGTCTGTCTCTAAGTGTCTGTAACCTGTGTGAACCTGTCTGTCTCTAACGTGTCTCTGACTCTCGTAACCTGTGTGTAACCTGTCTGTCTCTAACCTGTCTGTCTCTAAACATGTCTCTGAACTGTCTCTAACGTGTCTGTAACCTGTGTGTAACGTGTCTGTCTCTAACATGTCTCTGAACTGTCTCTAACGTGTCTGTAACCTGTGTGTAACCTGTCTGTCTCTAACGTGTCTGACCTGTCTGTAACCTGTGTGTAACCTGTCCGTCTCTAACGTGTCTGTCTCTAACGGTCTGTAATGTGTGTCACGTGTCTGTCTCTAACATGTCTCTGAACTGTCTGTCTCTAACGGTCTGTAACCTGTGTGTAACGTGGCTGTCTCTAACATGTCTCTGAACTGTCTGTCTCTAACAAGTGTCTGTAACCTGTGTGTAATGTCTGTCTCTAACGTGTCTCTGACCTGTTCTGCCTGTCTGTGTGCCTGTCTGTCTCTAAAAAAAACATATTTGTATTAATTAATCTTTTAAACTCAAAAAAAAATGTCTTCTATTTTAAAAATAATTTCGTACATAAATCTTATTATTACCAGTATATAATTGTATCTATACTTTTATTTATATTTTTCATCTCTACCCAATGCAAAAAACATTCTCAAATTTCCCAAATTGGAAATACCTAAAATATTTTATGTTTTTCAAGAAATAAAAAAATGTAATAAAAAAGAGGTTTTAGAAGACCAAAGAAATAAAGAAGAAAAATAATCAGATTGAATCAATAATCAATATAATGGTAAGTTGTCAGCCTACTTGTAGTTAAAGTATTAAAAGTACCCAAATCAGAAATATCTAAAATAAAATAAAATCACAAACAAAATTATAAAAGTAAATTATAACTAATTAATCAATTAATAATAAATAAATTAAATTCATGTGGTTTGTTTTAAATCTAGTAAAAAGTTGAATTATCCTTTTGACTGGTTTAGCTTAAAATGAGAATATGTGTTAAGTTATTTAAAAATTTAGAAAATGTGTTTTTCACAGACTCTGAACAGCCAGCCCACAGCAGCTGTTAATGTTGTTAAAAGTAGAAGTACTCAGCTCTGTACTTGAGTAAAAGTAGAAGTACTCAGCTCTGTACTTGAGTAAAAGTAGAAGTACTCAGATCTTGTACTTGAGTAAAAGTAGAAGTACTCAGCTCTGTACTTGAGTAAAAGTAGAAGTACTCAGATCTTGTACTTTAGTAAAAGTAGAAGTACTCAGATCTTGTACTTGAGTAAAAGTAGAAGTACTCAGATCTGTACTTGAGTAAAAGTAGAAGTACTCAGATCTTGTACTTTAGTAAAAGTAGAAGTACTCAGATCTTGTACTTGAGTAAAAGTAGAAGTACTCAGATATTGTACTTTAGTAAAAGTAGAAGTACTCAGATATTGTACTTGAGTAAAAGTAGAAGTACTCAGATCTTGTACTTGAGTAAAAGTAGAATTACTCAGATCTTGTACTTGAGTAAAAGTAGAAGTACTCAGATCTTGTACTTTAGTAAAAGTAGAAGTACTCAGCTCTGTACTTGAGTAAAAGTAGAAGTACTCAGATATTGTACTTTAGTAAAAGTAGAAGTACTCAGATCTTGCACTTTAGTAAAAGTAGAAGTACTCAGATCTGTACTTGAGCAAAAGTAGAAAAAATGTGTTTTTCACAGACTCTGCACAGCCAGCCGACAGTAGCTGTTAATGTTTGTGTGTTTTTCTCAGGACTCCTCTTCCTCCTCCTCCTCCTCCTCCTCCTCCTCCTCCTCCTCCTCCTCTTCATGCAGGACTCCATGTTTGGTCTGAAGGGAAACATCTGAAACCTCCAGCCACCAAAAAGCCTCCAGCGGGGAGTGACTGCCTCTGAGGGCGAGCCCTTTATTTTTAGACATGCAGACTCACTGGCTTATTATCTTTGTGTGTGTGTGTGTGTGTGTGTGTGTGTGTGTGTGTGTGTGTGTGTGTGTGTGTGTGTGTGTGTGTGTGTGTGTGTGTGTGTGTGTGTCAGTGTCAGTCTCTGGTGATGATAGATAGATGGTCGTGTCTCGTCATGTTTGTCGGTTGTTGACTGAGAAGATTCAGGAACCTTCCTCTCTGTGCTCACAGTCAGAGGGCGGTGTGTATTTACTCAGAGTATTGTACATACTTTGAAGTACTTTTCTCTGGTACTGTACTTTATAGTATTTGTGCACCACACTCCAGTCAGCAATACGCCTCTTTTCCCTTTCATACATCAGTGTTACGGGTTCAGTTACTGGTTAGTTCAAGATGACGAACTACTCACTTTATCTTTATTTACTCACTGCTTGTCTCCTGTTATTTCCCTCTTTGCTGTTATTCAGTTTGTATCACTAAGTTGTGAGCAGGGAAACTCCCAGTATTACAGATAACAGGTTTTCCCCTTAGAGCAACAATGGCACAGGAGAAAACAGAGCCGTCATTTCCAAAAACATTAAACTTTATCTTACTGATGAGGCTTAAGTGATTTTTTTACTGTAGAAGTTTTACCTCCAACAAAGTACTTTGACTTAAAAAAGGATCTGAGAACTTCTTTTTGCACCAAATTAAGGAAACGGGTTATTTTCCAGTAAAGCGAAACAGAAACCCCATTTGTATTTAACAAGTACAGCACATTTTAGATAAAGATTCAAACTGAGCCAAGGTCTATGAGTTTGGTTTTTTGTTTCTCACAAACGTGTTGAAAACAGTCAACATGTGAAATGTGTTTTTAAAAAGTCCTTCTGGAGAGCGAGGATGTGATTCAGCCCCAAGCCTCACCTGTCCTCAGAGCACCAGCTGCCACATTATAGACCCGACGTACACAAAACACACACGAAACGCGCACGAAACGCGCACGAAACGTGCACGAAACGCACACAAAACACACACGAAACGCGCACGAAACGCACACGAAACGCGCACGAAACGCACACGAAACGCGCACGAAACGCACACGAAACACACACGAAACGCGCACGAAACGCGCACGAAACGCGCACGAAACGCGCACGAAACGCACACGAAACGCACACAAAACGCACACAAAATGCTCATCAGGGATCACATGCTCACAGCGTAGAAATGTTAACGATAGCAGCTTCCGTTTTGCAACAATAGTCAGAAGTGTAAGAGGTTTGTATCTGATTCAGATCAATGGAAAGCTTCTCCTCTCCAGGTTTAATGTCATCTAACTGAGAGTTTTGGTGGCGTTAAAAGCCTCAGATCCAACATGGGGATATAACTGAGCAGTGTTGATTCCTTTATTTACATACAAAGAAACAGCTGTTAAAGGTAGAATTAGTAATCAACCGACGTAGATATTCATGTTCCCCAGAAGATGAACCCTAATGATTCATTTCCGAGCTTCCATCAGGCAAAAATCTGTCCTTGAATCCACAGTTAAAAAAAAAGAATGAAAAACTAAAAAACTAAATAAATAAACCAATCCTGCCAAAGTCCTCCGTCCAGAATAATCCTGATTTGAATATTCACCAAAAAGCCCATGAGATTAAAGGCAGCCTTATGATTGGTTAAAGGCCTGTTCTAGCAACTTCTATAGGACTTTCTCTCATTTACACTGTAACTCTCTGCCTCGTTATTGTTTCTCTCTCAGGATGAACCAGAGATTCAAGACTCAAAGATTCAAAGGTTGTATCATCATTTGCACAAAGCTACAGCGTAGAAATGGCAATGAAATTATTCTGACCTGAGCTCCTCCAACAATGCAAGATATATAATAAAATACAAATAAAAAATAGTGCAAGAAGTCTATATACATGTAAATAGAATATGATATGTACAAGACATTAAATAATGTACATTAAGACAAAAATAGGTGGAGATAAGAGTTTAAAGGTGAACATCCAGCAGCTCTTCACGTCTTCCTGTTCAGGAACAAAACTAATATTTGCAGTTCGGCCTCGAGGCGGAAATGTGAGGAATGAGGAAGTTCTGCTGAGTTTGAAAGGAGGGAGGAGTCTGATCAGAATCACTTCCTCTCTCTCTCTCTAGTAAGTACAAGTAGTGATTGTGCAGATTGGTCCATGTCAGAATATTATATATGATATGTTTTATAATGATTGATCATGAAAGTGTTCTCAAAGCTGGTAAAGGTGCAGCTAGTTTGAATGACTTTGTATACTGCAGGGTAGCTTGAGAATTTACTCCAGGTGGAACTAAAGTCTGATTTAACACTTGATTATATTTCACATCATTCATCCAGATCTGTGAAGTAACTAAAGGGATTAAATACATGTAGTGGAGTAAAAGTACACCATGTACCTCTGAACTGTAGAGGAGTAGAAGTACGCAGTAGCAACACATGGAAAAACTCAAGTAAAGTTCAAGTACCTCAGAATTGTACTTGAAGTAAATGTACTTATTGTCAGTTTTAGCTCCGAAGGTTCCTAACCCTGAAGTCCCTCATGATAACAGCTGATTCTCTAGAGGATAGGAAAGGAGCTTTGAAACTTCCTTAAAAACCTCCTTTAGGAAACACTGGACCTTCCTTTAGGAAAGGAAAGGAGAAAATGCTGCCCCACAATGTCTTGCAGCAACATTTAGCTTGACACAACATTCAGCCGCTCGTGATCATAAGCGAGAAATGAGTATCATGTAACTTGCTGTAACTGAGGTGCTCCTGATGGCCAATGCTGTGTGTGAGTGTGTGTGAGTGTGTGTGTGTGTGTGTGTGTGTGTGTGTGTGTGTGTGTGTGTGTGTGTGTGCCCACGTGCCTTGTTTTTAACGTTTATGAACTATATGAATCTAAAGGCTTAATATGAACGTTACTGTTCTACTGGACAATGATCTAATATCTCCCTGAACAGTGCACGTTCACCACCGCACTGTTCAGGGAGACTGTGGCTGAGAGGGAGTGCGTTCGTCTTTCAACCAGGTTCGATCACAGCCTGTGAAGTCAACATGTCGATGTGTCCGTGGGCGAGATACTGAACCCTGAGGTGCTCCTCATGGCCAACGGTGTTTAGTTTATTTATAGTGTCCTGGACAGTCACAAAAACTGTAAATGGAGCAGCTTTAGCCGACATGGCTCATTTCCAGCTGTTGTCCCCGGTCAGATGAAAATAGACACCCTTAGAATCACAATATATCAACAGCATTAGTTATAAGAAAATATAAAATAAAATAAAAAGGATGAAAGACAAGTAGATAGAGGCGAAAGGATAAGAGAGGACAATAAACAACACACGCTACTACATACAGTATGTCACATATAGCACACCACAATCACATCACAGAAACCAGGGGCAACATCCATGATCACAACATGTAACACTCACGCCATATTGTGTGTGTGAGTGTGTGAGTGTGTGAGTGTGTGTGTGTGTGAGCTTCAGTACAGTACATTTACTGTGTACGTAATAAAGAATCCAGATGTTTCAGGAGGTGTCCACATCACCTTTATTTCATTTAGTCCAAACGTCTCCCATCTTTACACGATGAGTTCATGAGGAACACACTGCTGCAGCTCGACCTCCTTATCAATCGATACCACACACACACACACACACATGCACGCACGCACTCACAGACACACACACACACACACACACGCACGCACTCACAGACACACAAACACACCTGCACGCACGCAGACACACACACGCACGCATGCACACACACGCACACACACACATGCACACACACACACACACACACACACACACACACACACAGGGGTGTTGTTTGCAGGGGGGGGAGGTAATTCGAGATGCGTTTCCTCAGGAGTCTCATGAAGCAGCAGACTGATCGTGTCCTCTGGGTCCTAAAGTCCTTTATATAAAACCCTTTAACCTTCAGCTTTCACCTTCACTTCCGTCCGTCTGTCCGCCTCCGGTGTCCGTCTGTGACCTCTGGTGTCCGTCTGTGACCTCTGGTGTCTGTCTGTGACCTCTGGTGACCTCTAGTGACCTCTGGTGTCCGTCTGTGACCTCTGGTGTCCGTCTGTGACCTCTGGTGTCCGTCTGTGACCTCTGGTGTCTGTCTGTGACCTCTGGTGACCTCTGGTGACCTCTGGTGTCCGTGTGTGACCTCTGGTGACCTCTGGTGACCTCTCGTGTCCGTGTGTGACCTCTGGTAACAGTAACCTGGTAACCTGGAAATTCACTTCATATTAAACTACAGCTGATCTATGTAGCTTCCTCCTGTGTGTGGTTAGGTATATAAGCTAGAACGCCTCAGTTAACGTCAGTTACACATTGTGGTTTGGGCCAAATGTCACATGTTTTTCCTACTTTCACTTCTCCACTTTGATTTACTCCCCGGTCACATCTGTGTTTGTGTTTAATATAACTTCCTGTTTATAACTACATTAAACAAGCTGTCAACATCACCACGACCCTCTGCTGCTGTTTGAACGTGTTTGCTCAGCAGGAAATAACATGCTCTCCTGAAGAGATGTCCCACCGGCCTTGGTCTGGGGCAGTTTGACATTTTGTTTGGCAACCCCAGGATAGACTTTGTATTATATTCTATTATTTATTACCTACGGAGGCAGACAGGTGCAACAACGACCAAAGCTCTTCCATCAGGAGAACATCTTCAGAAAGGATGCATATATAAACCCCCAAAGGTTCCACATGAAGAAACATCTTCAGCAACTTGACAACACATGTAGCATTTAGAGAACATTCAGCAGCTTGAGGAGACATGCGCAGCGTTTACTAAAAGCTGCAGAAACCAAACGCTGCAAATACAAGGAGACCAGGGGACACTAAAGAGTGACGCACACAGCTGGAGAGCAGGGGACACTAAAGAGTGACGCACACAGCTGGGACACCAGGGGACACTAAAGAGTGACGCAAACAGCTGGAGAGCAGGGGACACTAAAGAGTGACGCACACAGGTGGAGACCAGGGGACACTAAAGAGTAGTGATGGCAGTTTGACACTGAAGCTTCGAGCGGAGCTTCAACCCTGGACTTCCTTTTCCAAAGAAGCAGTGATTCGAAGCTTGCTTCAAATCACGTGACATGTGACGTCAGAAGCAGCAACTGCTTCAAATCACGTGACATGTGACGTCCGAACCAGCAACTGCTTCATTTCCTGAATGAATCAACTCACTGGTTCGCGGTCCAATCACGCGATTCAATGCACTGCCTCGTCTCTATTCTGACAGGTGACAGGTTGAGACAGTTTCGAATTTGAGCGCTTCAACACTTTATAACCGCTCTAAACAATGCGCAATGTGTGGGTTGTTGTCGTAGTTTGCGTTGTTGCTGTTGAGTTGTTGTTGGTATTGCATTTGAATTGGATCATTATAGAGCAAGCAGGAAGAAAGATAGGTCGTTCTGGCTCGGGAAACACTTCGAAATGTGAAGTTGTGAACAAAAAGACAACTATGAGTAATATAAAAACAGATTACTTGTTTAAGGAATAGATAGCCCAGTGGATAGAGCCGGCAGCCTGAATGCTGCGATGTCCTCCGCGCAGCTGGTTCAAAGCCCGGAACGGATGAATTTTTAATCATTGCTTTTCAACTTTAATACTTTAATAACTGATAAAAGGCCGTCTCCACCCAAAAAAATGTCCAGCACTCTCTAGTCTCTTCTCAATAACCCAATACACACAATTATCAATCTTTAATTGCAAATAGAACATGATATTCAGTCTTAGTGTGTGTGCATCGAATATTTTTCAAGGCAAAGATCCGTTAAACCCACTGCAGCCTTGCACTTCGCCAGGTGAGGTCGCTGTAACTGAAGCTTCCAGAAATCAACCTATTTCCGACACAATTGTCCAAGTGGTTCGATGCTTCATTCAAAGCTTCATTTTGCCATCACTACTAAAGAGTGACGCACACAGCTGGGACACCAGGGGACACTAAAGAGTGACGCACACAGCTGGGAGACCAGGGGACACTAAAGAGTGACGCACACAGCTGGAGACCAGGGTAAACTAAAGAGTGACGCACACAGCTGGAGACCAGGGGACACTAAAGAGTGACGCACACAGCTGGAGAGCAGGGGACACTAAAGAGTGACGCACACAGCTGGAGACCAGGGGACACTAAAGAGTGACGCACACAGCTGGGACACCAGGGGACACTAAAGAGTGACGCACACAGCTGGGACACCAGGGGACACTAAAGAGTGACGCACACAGCTGGAGACCAGGGTAAACTAAAGAGTGACGCACACAGCTGGAGACCAGGGGACACTAAAGAGTGACGCACACAGCTGGAGAGCAGGGGACACTAAAGAGTGACGCACACAGCTGGAGACCAGGGGACACCAAAGAGTGACGCACACAGCTGGGACACCAGGGGACACTAAAGAGTGACGCACACAGCTGGAGAGCAGGGGACACTAAAGAGTGACGCACACAGCTTGGAGACCAGGGGACACTAAAGAGTGACGCACACAGCTGGAGACCAGGGTACACTAAAGAGTGACGCACACAGCTGGAGACCAGGGGACACTAAAGAGTGACGCACACAGCTGGGAGACAAGGGGACACTAAAAAGTGACGCACACAGCTGGGAGACCAGGTGACACTTAAGAGTGACGCACACAGCTGGGAGACCAGGGGACACTAGAGAGTGACGCACACAGCTGGGAGAACAGGGGACACTAAAGAGTGACGCACACAGCTGGGAGACCAGGGGACACTAAAGAGTGACGCACACAGCTGGGAGACCAGGGGACACTAAAGAGTGACACACCAGCTGGGAGACCAGGGGACACTAAAGAGTGACGCACACAGCTGGGAGACCAGGGGACACTAAAGAGTGACACACACAGCTGGAGACCAGGGGACACTAAAGAGTGACGCACACACTGGAGACCAGGGGACACTAAAGAGTGATGCACACAGCTGGGAGACCAGGGGACACTAAAGAGTGACGCACACAGCTGGGAGACCAGGGGACACTAAAGAGTGATGCACACAGCTGGGAGACCAGGGGACACTAAAGAGTGACGCACACAGCTGGGAGACCAGGCCCAGCAGCCTTCCGAGTAAATCGCCAGAACGCCGACACCTCCTCATCACTCCACCGCCCCCATGTTTTTTTTTTTGCCATAAATTAGTCTCTCTCCGTTGGTGCGCTGGGCTAATGCTAATGCTAATAATGCTAATGCCAGCAAATACAATGGCGGCTTCACAAAACTTTTCAGAGTTTTACGGGGCGGGGTTTGCAATTCGCCTAGCCAATCAGAAATTGGTACTTTTTTCTCCCCAGGATAGTACCACCTCTGACATGACCCTTAACCCCAAGCCCTCTTGTATCAGATGGGATGGTGCTAATTTGGGAATGATTAACGGTTTCAGGATACAAGATTTTGGGGCTTTTGAACCTTTAAAGGTCCCCTATTAGACTGTTCTTCATCAATATATCACAGGTCTCAGATATATCCAGAGCCTGTCTCTGATTGGCTGAAACACCAAACAGATCATTGCAGCATTACCCATAATCCCCTAGATTATTATTAGAAGAGACATGAAGAAGAGGGGACACATGCTGATGTAGAAGAGACAGGAAGAAGAGGGGACACATGTTGATGTAGAAGAGACAGGAAGAAGAGGGGACACATGCTGATGTAGAAGAGACATGAAGAAGAGGGGACACATGTTGATGTAGAAGAGACATGAAGAAGAGGGGACACATGTTGATGTAGAAGAGACATGAAGAAGAGGGGACACATGCTGATGTAGAAGAGACATGAAGAAGAGGGGACACATGCTGATGTAGAAGAGACATGAAGAAGAGGAGACACATGTTGATGTAGAAGAGACATGAAGAAGTGGGGACACATGCTGATGTAGAAGAGACATGAAGAAGAGGGGACACATGTTGATGTAGAAGAGACATGAAGAAGAGGGGACACATGCTGATGTAGAAGAGACATGAAGAAGAGGGGACACATGTTGATGTAGAAGAGACATGAAGAAGAGGGGACACATGTTGATGTAGAAGAGACATGAAGAAGAGGGGACACATGCTGATGTAGAAGAGACATGAAGAAGAGGGGACACATGCTGATGTAGAAGAGACATGAAGAAGAGGGGACATATGTTGATGTAGAAGAGACATGAAGAAGTGGGGACACATGCTGATGTAGAAGAGACATGAAGAAGAGGGGACACATGCTGATGTAGAAGAGACATGAAGAAGAGGGGACACATGCTGATGAAGAAGTGAAGAATAGGAGGGACACATGCTGATGAAGAAGAGACATGAAGAAGTGGATTTTGCATAATAGGAGACCTTTAAGGAGAAGTTTATGAAGATCAGATAAGATGGAACTTTATGTCCCCCCGTGGGGACATTCAGGCGTTCATAGCAGCAACAGGTCAGAGTGAAACACAGGATTCACACAGGGTACAAATAAAGACAAAATACAATAAAAAATGTAAATAATAATACAAAATGTTTTTAAAATAAAATACAACTTAAACTAAGAAGCAGCATTAGCATGTAAGGTATTTAAATATTCTTTAACCTTCTCTTTATTTATTTGCGGATGTGGTAATATCTCAAAGACTTCAGTATTTGTTATATTTATAATGTATTTATTTTTAATATATATTTTTAATTCATTTTATTTATACATTACTTTACCTTCTCTCTATTCATCCAATGAGAGTCGTGTAGAGCGGAAGGGGGCGTGGCTTAACAATCTAAACCCGGCCCGGCCTGGAACGGCACCAGCTGCTGCGTCACCATGGCAACCGGCCCACATTCACCACGGTCACCACAGTGTGAGGTCAGTGTTTCCATGGCGACGGAGCAGATAAACGGTAATCCGTCCTTGTTGTTGCTAAGGCGCGTGCCTGTGTCAGTGTGTGTGTGCGTGTGTGTGTGTGTGTGTGTCAGTGTGTGTGTCAGTGTGTGTGTGTCAGTGTGTGTGTGTGTGTCAGTGTGTGTGTGTGTCATTGTGTGTGTGTCAGTGTGTGTGTGTGTGTGTGTGTGTCAGTGTGTGTGTGTGTGTGTGTGTGTGTGTGTGTGTGATGCTTTTAATAGCAGTTAGCAGTAATGCAGATGAAGCAGCAGGGGGAGATTAAAAGGCACTGCTGCTGTAAAGGAAATAAAAATAAATAAAAATGGAGGTCACCCCAAACTGGACCCCCCCCCCTCAGCCGCTCCGTCATCACAGATACAGAATATAACTCTATTTCTACCTCATCTTATTCTCTTTTACACGTGTATATATATGTCACTTCTCCTGCTTTACCTGCACGTCTTGCACTATTTTACACTTTCATGTCTTTGTGTCTTTACGCTGCATTTCTGGAGGAGAACGGGACTTCATGTTTTCATGCCATATCTCCACTGTCGCTGTTCACAGGGCAATAAAGCTTTGAATCTTTGAATCAGAGATACTGCAGGAGGACATGTTGACCCCACAGACGCAGCTCTGCAGCAGCTGCATGCTAATAACATGCATCTCTACATGCTAATAACATGCATCTCTGCTAATAACATGCATCTCTACATGCTAATAACACGCATCTCTGCTAATAACATGCATCTCTACATGCTAATAACACGCATCTCTACATGCTAATAACACGCATCTCTGCTAATAACATGCATCTCTACATGCTAATAACATGCATCTCTGCTAATAACATGCATCTCTACATGCTAATAACATGCATCTCTGCTAATAACATGCATCTCTACATGCTAATAACACGCATCTCTACATGCTAATAACACGCATCTCTGCTAATAACATGCATCTCTACATGCTAATAACATGCATCTCTGCTAATAACATGCATCTCTACATGCTAATAACATGCATCTCTACATGCTAATAACATATATTTCTACATGCTAATAACATGCATCTCTACATTCTAATAACATGCATCACTACATGCTAATAACATGCATCTCTACATGCTAATAACATGCATCTCTACATGCTAATAACATGCATCTCTACATTCTAATAACATGCATCACTACATGCTAATAACATGCATCTCTACATGCTAATAACATGCATCACTACATGCTAATAACATGCATCACTACATGCTAATAACATGCATCTCTACATCTCTACATGCTAATAACATGCATCTCTACATTCTAATAACATACAGCTCTACATGCTAATAACATGCATCACTACATGCTAATAACACGCATCTCTACATGCTAATAACATGCATCTCTACGTGCTAATAACATGCATCTCTACATGCTAATAACAAGCATCTCTACATTCTAATAACATGCATCTCTACATGCTAATAACACGCATCTCTACATGCTAATAACACGCATCTCTACATGCTAATAACATGCATCTCTACATTCTAATAACACGCATCTCTACATGCTAATAACATGCATCACTACATGCTAATAACATGCATCTCTACATGCTAATAACATGCATCTCTACATGCTAATAACATGCATCTCTACATGCTAATAACATGCATCTCTACATTCTAATAACATACAGCTCTACATGCTAATAACATGCATCTCTACATGCTAATAACATGCATCTATACGTGCTAATAACATGCATCTCTACATGCTAATAACATGCATCTCTACATGCTAATAACATGCATCTCTACATGCTAATAACATGCATCTCTACGTGCTAATAACACGCATCTCTACATTCTAATAACACGCATCTCTACGTGCTAATAACACGCATCTCTACATTCTAATAACACGCATCTCTACATGCTAATAACATGCATCTCTACATTCTAATACCACGCATCTCTACGTGCTAATAACACGCCTCTCTACATGCTAATAACACACATCTATACATGCTAATAACATGCATCTCTACATGCTAATAACATGCATCTCTACATTCTAATAACATGCATCTCTATATGCTAATAACATGCATCTCTACATGCTAATAACATGCATCTCTACATGCTGATAACATGCATCTCTACATTCTAATAAAATGCATCTCTACATGCTAATAACATGCATCTCTACATTCTAATAACATGCATCTCTATATGCTAATAACATGCATCTCTACATGCTAATAACATGCATCTCTACATGCTAATAACATGCATCTCTACATGCTAATAACATGCATCTCTACATTCTAATAACATGCATCACTACATGCTAATAACATGCATCTCTGTAGCTTCATGCTAATAACATGCATCACTACATGCTAATAACATGCATCTCTGTAGCTTCATGCTAATAACATGCATCTCTACATGCTAATAACATGCATCACTACATGCTAATAACATGCATCTCTGTAGCTTCAGGCTAATAACATGCATCTCTACATGCTAATAACATGCATCTCTACATGCTAATAACATGCATGACCTTCCTGTCCCTGCAGCAATGTGTCTTTTGCACTATTTCTATACTTATGTATGTCTTAAATGAACTGTTTGTTGACGCAACAACAACACATTAACTTCACAAAAAAACCTTTGCATTATTTCTTTTTGATTTTTGCTGTTATTTTGTATATTTCTGCACAGCCCTCCACTTTAAAATATAAAATACTGCAGTCAGTCATATATTCTTTTACATGTAACTAGTAATTGTACATGATAACATGTTTAAAGTGACCCTCCCAACCCTGTTTATATAATATATATATATGTTTCTGCTACTGTGATATATGTCTATATTTCTGTTGCTGCAGTATATTGGTCTTTAGTAGATATATATTTGTGTTTTAATTTTAATATATATTATTTATATATTATTTCTATATTTTATTATATTTGTATTTTATTATATGTTATTTAGGTATTATTTTCTATATTTTATTATACATTATTTAATTTTAATTATTTCTGTATTTTATTATATATACGCATTTATTTATTTATATATTATTGAAAGTATTCCTCTGGTAATGAGGCTGCAGTTCCCCCAGCCGCCACTAGAGGAGGAGTCACATTTCACTGATATCTTTCATTGATGACGTGTTGAGAGCGTGTCCCTGGGGGCGTGTTCGCAGCGTGTCGGTCGAATAAACACGACATGTGATACGACATGTGATACGACATGTGATCGACATGTGATACTCCTTCAAACAGGCGCATTATTCCTGCAGCTCTCGCGTCGTGTCGCAGCGTCGTGTCGCAGCGTCGTGTCGCAGCGTCGCAGTTTCTCTGACTTAAAAACAGAAAATGTGGATTTTGTTTTTCTCGCAGCGGCTGCAGATCAGCAGCACATTCATCATCTCCTCCTCCTCTTTCCTCCCCCCTTCCTCCTCCTTTGAACCTCCTCCTCCTCCTCTTTTTTGGCATCTTTCAAACGCAGCACAGGCTCCTGATTGGCCGGCTGCGAGGTGTTGAGGAGGGGCAGCAGCCAATCACACGCTCCCTCTGTCTTCCAGCCCCCCTTTTTATGCCACCTTGTTTTTAAACTTGCATGTAAATTCACCACCATAACCTCCCCCTCCTTCCCCCCTCCTTCCTCCCTCCTCCCCCCTCCTTCCTCCCCTCTTAAGATTTAAATCTGCCCTCCCCCTTCCTCTTTCTCATTTAGAAGAACAGCCTCTCAACATGGAGGGCCGACAGCTCGCTTTGTGAGGCAGAAACAATGGCCGCCCCCTCCATTCTTCCTCCCCCTCCCTCCCTGCTGCAGATTTGTAGGTTGCAGTGCAGCCTCTCTGCTCACAGAGCTATAAATAACTCGGCAGCCATCTTATCTTTGTTGGTGTGTGTGTGTGTGTGTGTGTGTGTGTGTGTGTGTGTGTGTGTGGATAGACCTTCATTGATCCCTCGAGGGGGAAATTCAGTTTTCCACTCTGTTTTTTGTATACATGCACATATAGGTAATTATTATTTTTTGTGCACACATAAAGATACAAATAGTGTGTGTGTGTGTGTGTGTGTGTGTGTGTGTGTGTTGTAACCCTGTGGAGAGGAAGTAGAGGACAGATATGATGTCACATGACAGACGGAAAACGAGCTAAAGTGCCTCAAATCTGCAGCTTTTTGGATGTTAAAAGGAGTAAATGTTAACAAATGTGTTTGGTTTCTTTTCTATCTTAACATTTCTGGTTTTTAAATGTTGTGTTGCATTCAAGGACTACAGATGGAGGTCGTTGCAAACGGGTTTCTGCACAGAGACATGTCATTTAGTCGTGTTACCATCGTAATGTTGCACCAATTTGACTCGAAAAGTCGTCAAAGGAAAGCTTGTTTTCATCCTCTAACGTTATGAGATTATTGGGAGTTTGTTAGTGGAGATAAGCAGGAGGTGGAACACCATTAAAGCATTGCAGAAGAAGAAGGGATGGTAATTAAAGAAGGTGAGGAACGAAGTAGAAACTGGATGTAAATCTGACATTGGGGTTAGCTTCGTGTCAGAAAGGGGTTAAAAGGTTAAATGAAGAAGTCAATTTCTTCATTTATATTATTATTTATTCGCTAAATCGATAAAAAATGTAAAAATAAATAACTCAACTCAGACTTCTGGATTTTTAAAGATGTCTGAGATTTTTCAATTTTCTTCTAACTATACTTTCAGATTTTAGGGAATTTTTCTAAAATATTTTAAATTTCCACAAACTCCCTCTGGAGGGATTTCAGCCTCTGCAGACCATTTACATGCACTAAACCCTATAGAACACATTACAGGAGAGGGACTTGGAAGGACTTGGTTATTTTTGACGACACGTAAAGTAATTCAAGACATAACGGGAATTAAAACGTCCATATGTGCAGATTTTTTATAATTTTTTGAGACAGTTTTTTTAAAATCTCGAGGTCAAACGAGTGTTTTGCAGCAGGAACAAAGATAGGAGTGTGTTCGGCACGCGGTTATTAACGATCATGAGTCAATGTTCATTTTGAGTGTGAGGCTTAACTAATGAGACGCTTACTGAAGTGTTGCACAAACACGAGTTCCCACGCAGCTCACGGTGTTCCTGAACGCACCGTGAGTGCTCTGTGGGAGAGTTATAAAAACACATGGCGTTATTACACTTTAAAAGGTGTAGCGTTTAACAAACCTGCATTACAATGTGTAGACATAACGAGTGTTTTATGTTTACTGTTGAGGGAATACTCACATTATCCCAGATGGAAATTATGGTTCTCGTAAGAGGGCATGTACTTGTGTTTTTTTATATAAAAAATTAAAAAATGTTTTATTAGGAAAAAAAATGTAATGAGTTAAAAAAAACAAAAAACAAAGGTTATGGATTGGTTTTTGGAAAATTGTCAAAATAAATATATTTAAGGGGATCTATCATGCAAAATGCACTTTTAGGCTGGCTTTACACCCACGGCCCTATCAGAAACGTTTATCAGAAACAATGCCCGACTGTTTTGGACGTAATATGGTCGGTGTTTACATTAGCATCGCTAACACTCAGAGCTAACCTGTACTGGAGAGCATGTGTGTGAAGAAGCAGGAAATCAAAAGGAACTCACCTTGTGGTATAACCGGCAAGAGAGAAAGCCTTTGAGCTCCATACTGTTTCAGAGATAATCCTTGATAATCCATGATATGGCGTTTCATCACGGCAGTGTTTAGTTTAGACAGTAGCTGCCGGGTCCCGCATGAGCTCAGACCCCTCCTCTTTATTTTTTAACATTTTTTAAAGTTTTATCCCAAAATCAGCTCTTTGGAAACAGGAAGTGAAATAGAGGGATATGAGGCGTGGCTAGAATGGGTGATCTGTTTGGTGTTTGGAGCAAAACACTTCATAGACATGTTTTTATATATTTCTATATATCTGAGACCTATGCTATTGCCTAGAGATAGCATGATAGGTGACCTTTAAATAAAATATATACATTTCTGAAAAAAGTTAGATATTTTTGAAAAAAAAAAAGAAAATCCATAAATTACTAAATTATAACAAACAAAAAAGTGAATTCTTTTTTTTTTTTGATGAAAATATTATCGAAAAAAATCTGAAAAAGGTAAGAAAATAGAAAATTCCAAAATGTAAGGGTTATTGTAGGAAAACTCACAAAATAAATATAACATTTAAATAAATGTAAAATATTTCTTGCAATTTTTATTTAAGTCTGAAATCAGAAATGTATATTTGAAAAGAATCTGAAACACTTGACATTTAAAAAAGTGTTTGGAACATTAAAAAATAATTTCAAAAAAAGTATGAATTTATTTTGGGGATGTGTAAATATATTTTAAAAGATATATACATTTCTAACAAAAAAGTAAAATACTTTGGAAAGATACAAAGATATTCCATAATTTGAACTTTAAAAACATTCGCAAAAAAAAAGTTCTGAGAAAGCAAAAATATTTTGTGAAAAAATGACAAAATGTGCGTCATCGTCCGTTTGGCCCCAATTCTAAATAAATGTAAAAGGAAAAATCGTTAAGTTTTTCTCCCAATTTTTCTCATTTGCTGCGAGTTTTGAAAGAAAAGAAAAGTCACCGTCATGAGCTCTTCAACCTTTATCAAATTAACAAAACCAAAACTAAACAATGAATCAGCAGATTAATCAGAGAAGAAGAAAGAAAGACAAACATAAGAATAAATGAGTAATATTTCAGCCGTAATCTCACAATATTCTCACCGTTTATCGTCACAACTTTATTTTATGAACCACAATATTAACTTTATGTGATTTTGCAGAAACGACTCCTCTGATGTTGGTAAAAAAAAAACATCTTTACACATTTGACTTCTGAAACTGGAGCTTTCATTTGAAGCTTTCTAAATGATGGTGAAGTCAGATCAGGAAATACAAATGTGTTATTTATTTTCACTTCTTCTATCGCTGTGTCCAAATCTACATAAATAATATATATGAAGAAAAATCACTGATTTATTTCACATAAAGAACATTTTCCTAGTTCTGGATGAGATCGACAGATGATTGTAAAACATGAAACTGAGGTGTGAAGCCAACACCAGAGGACCCCTTCAAAATAGTCAGTTTTAGTGACGCGTAAACTTCACAGATTCAGAGTAGATCTGACGTGACGATTCCTTCCTGTAGATGCGGACCACAAGGCATGATGGGAAATCCTCTTTAATTCCCCATCAATGAACTGAAAGAAACAAGAATACAAGTTACAAAACAGTAAATATATCATCAGGGTGTGTTTCTAGAAAGATGTAGTCCGAGTCCTGTGGCGCTGATCTGTGGTGCGGTGCAGGGACGACGTGTCTGTAGGCCGACCCTGAAGGAAGCCGCTGCTCCCGCGACTAAAAGCAACGGGATTTCATAGGATTTAGGAATATTGTAAAAAATAAGGTCTGTGGAAAACGAAGCTGTTAATGCACGTTTTGTTCAGCCGGATAATCTCCACATGTCTACTTTTATAATGTTTGAATCATAAATCTAACGGCCAGAAGCTAAATGCTAACGTGATGCTATAAAGCAGAGGTCACCAACCAGTCGAGTGTGGTAGTGTTTTTTTTTTTTAGATGTAAGCCTATCATCCACCCCCCCGATTGACGTATCTTTGAGACATTCCCTGTCACTCCCGAAAATAATAGACTGACTTCAAGTGATGCTGCATATTTTTGAACTCACTGCACTTATGGGAGATACCAACTACGACAAAATGAACATATTTTACCGTGATTTAAATTGTAATACACGTTTCAAAATGATGCCGGAATAAATACATACTGATACCGGTTAGTCAAAACCATGAATTAATGCTTTGACAAGTCTGCAGACAAAAGCCTTTTGTTCACGTGTTCGGCGTAATGACGCACAACGGCCTCCACGACTTCTGTAGTCCTATTCAGCCACTTGGTAACAACCATCGTTTTTCAGACACGTACACTCTTCAGAAATCCCCAGAGGGGTCACTGCTGATGGATTTAATGTCAAACGTGATCCGTCTCTTCAATGTGTCTCAACCACAGACCTGATTTCAGATATTTTCCTAAACCCTATGGAGAGATCCCATTGGCTCTGAGACAGGGGAACAGGAAGTGGTGAAATGCTGACTCACTTCCTGGTTTTAGGACTCGTCACTGCACTGCTCTATTCTCTCTAGAACATTTCGCCCGTATACAAGATGTCTCCGCGGACGTAAACAACAACGAGACGTAAGAACAAAGCTGTCTCTGCCGTCTGACGCTCCGTTTGATACTCAGATCTCTGGAGGAGTTACACCGTCTTTGAGGAGCAGAAATCTTGTTTTCTGGCTTCACTTTAACATTTGAGGGGAAATTCTTCATTTGTGTATTTTTTAGTTTAACTTGAATTAAGATCGGCAGCGCTACGGAATTAAAATCAAGCTTCCCTCCGTACAAAAGATAAGACTCATAACCAGGGGGTTCCGAGAAAGATAGAGTCCTGCGTCTCTGATCTTGTTTATAAGATACATCAACATGACGCCCGTAAACAAGATGTCTCCTGACGTATACGAGATGTCTCCTGACGTATACGAGATGTCTCCTGACGTAAACGAGATGTCTCCTGACGTAAACGAGATGTCTCCTGACGTAAACGAGATGTCTCCTGACGTATACGAGATGTCTCCTGACGTATACGAGATGTCTCCTGACGTAAACGAGATGTCTCCTGACGTAAACGAGATGTCTCCTGACGTATACGAGATGTCTCCTGACGTATACGAAATGTCTCCTGACGTAAACAAGACGTCTCCTGACGTAAACAAAACATCTCCTGACGTATACAAGACGTCTCCTGACGTACAAGATGTCTCCTGACGTATACAAGATGTCTCCAGACGTATACAAGACGTCTCCAGACGTATACAAGACGTCTCCAGACGTATACAAGACGTCTCCAGACGTATACAAGACGTCTCCAGACGTATACAAGACGTCTCCAGACGTAAACAAGACGTCTCCTGACGTATACAAGACGTCTCCTGACGTAAACAAGACGTCTCCTGACGTAAACAAGACGTCTCCTGACGTATACAAGACGTCTCCTGACGTATACAAGACGTCTCCTGACGTATACAAGATGTCTCCTGACGTAAACAACAACGTGACGTAAACAAGATGTCTCCTGACGTATACAAGACGTCTCCTGACGTATACAAGACGTCTCCTGACGTAAACAAGACGTCTCCTGACGTAAACAAGACGTCTCCTGACGTATACAAGACGTCTCCTGACGTATACAAGACGTCTCCTGACGTAAACAACAACGTGACGTAAACAAGATGTCTCCTGACGTAAACAAGATGTCTCCTGACGTAAACAAGACGTCTCCTGACGTATACAAGACGTCTCCTGACGTATACAAGATGTCTCCTGACGTAAACAACAACGTGACGTAAACAAGATGTCTCCTGACGTAAACAAGATGTCTCCTGACGTAAACAACAACGTGACGTAAACAAGATGTCTCCTGGCGTAAACAAGATGTCTCCTGACGTAAACAAGATGTCTCCTGGCGTAAACAAGATGTCTCCTGACGTATACAAGATGTCTCCTGACGTAAACAACAACGTGACGTAAACAAGATGTCTCCTGATGTAAACAAGATGTCTCCTGACGTAAACAAGATGTCTCCTGACGTAAACAACAACGTGACGTAAACAAGATGTCTCCTGACGTAAACAAGACGTCTCCTGACGTATACAAGACGTCTCCTGACGTATACAAGATGTCTCCTGACGTAAACAACAACGTGACGTAAACAAGATGTCTCCTGACGTAAACAAGATGTCTCCTGACGTAAACAACAACGTAACGTAAACAAGATGTCTCCTGGCGTAAACAAGATGTCTCCTGACGTAAACAACAACGTGACGTAAACAAGATGTCTCCTGACGTAAACAAGATGTCTCCTGACGTAAACAAGACGTCTCCTGACGTATACAAGACGTCTCCTGACGTATACAAGACGTATACAAGACGTCTCCTGACGTATACAAGACGTCTCCTGACGTATACAAGACGTCTCCTGACGTATACAAGATGTCTCCTGACGTAAACAACAACGTGACGTAAACAAGACGTCTCCTGACGTAAACAAGACGTCTCCTGACGTATACAAGACGTCTCCTGACGTATACAAGACGTCTCCTGACGTATACAAGATGTCTCCTGACGTAAACAACAACGTGACGTAAACAAGATGTCTCCTGACGTAAACAAGATGTCTCCTGACGTATACAAGATGTCTCCTGACGTAAACAAGATGTCTCCTGACGTAAACAAGATGTCTCCTGACGTATACAAGATGTCTCCTGACGTAAACAACAACGTGACGTAAACAAGATGTCTCCCGATGTAAACAACAACGTGACGTAAACAACAACGTGACGTAAACAAGATGTCTCCTGACGTAAACAAGATGTCTCCTGACGTAAACAACAACGTGACGTAAACAACAACGAGACGTAAACAACAACGAGACATAAACAACAACGAGACGTAAACAACAACGAGACGTAAAAACAAAGCTGTCTCTGCCGCTCCGTTTGATACTCAGATCTCTGGAGGAGTTACAGCGTCTTTGAGGAGGAGTTACAGCGTCTTTGAGGAGGAGTTACAGCGTCTTTGAGGAGGAGTTACAGCGTCTTTGAGGAGGAGTTACAGCGTCTTTGAGGAGGAGTTACAGCATCTTTGAGGAGGAGTTACAGCGTCTTTGAGGAGGAGTTACAGCGTCTTTGAGTAGGAGTTACAGCGTCTTTGAGGAGGAGTTACAGCGTCTTTGAGGAGGAGTTACAGCGTCTTTGAGGAGCAGAAATCTTGTGTTCCGGCTTCTCTTGATGGAAATCTGCGTGTTGTTACAGACAAAGCCCCGGTGACAATAAGAAAGCAGCATCTCTCAAATGAAACGGGCGCGTCATTCAGGCCGAGAGTATTCAGGTCCTTCACTACAGCTGAGGGAAAAGTACCCAATGCAGAAAAATCCTTACATTTCACAAGCTGGAAATAATACAAATATGTTTTAGTGGTAGTAAAGGAAGTATTTAGATGTTTTGCTGAAGTAAAAATACTAATATTACAATTTAAAGTACTCTGTTAAATGCAAAAGTATTGTATTATTTAAATAAAAGTATAATATGCAAAACACAGTTAAATGTATTATTGTTAAAAGTACCTTTTGCAGAAAATAGTTCAAAATAAATGTGAAAATTACTCAAACTGTTCAATTTATTATATCATATTTTATTATCTATTTGATTAATTTGTAAGGTGACTAAAGCCGTCGGATGAATCCACTAAAATATCTGCTTTGATTTGGAGAGATTTATGAGTACAAATATCCCAAAAATACTAAAGTAGTAATTGTACTCAGTTAATTTCCACCTCTGCATCCAGGTTAGCGTAGCTTAGCACAAAGACTGGAAGCAGGGGGAAACTGTTAGCATATTTTCTGCTATCATTTTAAAATCCAAACGGAGGAATCCCATTGGCTTCTTGTGGAGAGGAGATGCTGCCTTCAGGCTCCAACTCAGAAATACGACATCGCATCACCGCTGTGTATTAAGGTGTGTATTAATATTCTCAGGACTCACTTGAAGTTGTCTTTGTCCTGCAGGTTGAGCACCAGGCTGTCGGCGTTCAGGTAAACTCTGTTCTGAGACGTCGCCATCTGCGGGACACAGACACAGAGAAACACACACACACACAGAGAAACACACACACACACACACACACAGGGAGTGAGCAGAGAACACACAGGTGGAGTTCCTGGTTGTGAGGCTGAAGCACAATGGGAACTTTGTCCGAGCTCCAACACTGAGCTGATTCAGAGACATGATGACGTGACTTTGACACACACTCTGCTACAGACACACACACACACTTTCTCTCTCTCTGCTGTAGACACACACACACATTCTCTCTGCTGCAGCTACACACACACACATTATCTCTCTGCTGTAGACACACACATTCTCTCTCTCTCTGCAGCTACACACACACACACTTTATCTCTCTCTCTGCTGTAGACACACACTCATTATCATGTATTAAATCCACATTGAGTGACGCTGCTAAGTTACGAATCAGCTGATGCATTTCTGGTTCTTTCATAAACTATAAATCAGACACTTAATGTATTCTCTCTCTCTCTCCTCTCTTCTCTCTCTCCCCTCTCTCTCTCCTCCAGTTACACACTCATTATTATTTATTAAATCCACATTAAAGACATGCTGCTGTAAAGACAGAACGATATAATAGTTCTCATGCTAATGGAGTATTCTTAAACATAATAATGTAAAAAATCTTTATAGAAATACTCAGTTTATCCCTAATGTTTCTGCCTTCCTGCCACTGTAATTTATTTTAATGAAAAACATGTTTATGTTGATTTAAATTGAGTTAAACTGTTAAGTTCAGGATATTTCATGTTCATGTGGCGCCCCCTGGTGGCGACACTGAGCTGCTGCACTCTGAGCCAAACTGAGGCTTTAAGGGGAAACTGTGAAGCTAATAAATAAAAACATGTTTTATCCTTTAAAATGATGTACCGGTAACCTCTCAGAGGATGATTTAAATGTAATTTAATTGCATAATAATTGTTAACTGTTGTGTTCAGGTGTCAGCAGAAGATTTCATGTTCATGTGGCGCCCCCTGGTGGACACACTGAGCTACTGCAGTGAGGCTTTTGAGGGGAAATTGTGAGGCTAATTCTAAACAAAACATGTTTTTATTATTTGAAACGATGTGCTATTAAATTCTCAGAGGATTATTTAAAGAAAGGAGAGAAATTATCCATTTTATTTCAAGAAATCATAGTGATGCAGAAACTCACTTTAAATAATCCTTATGAAGTTAACGTTTAAATGACATATGTACATAAGTTAAAAAGGGAGCCACTCATCAGAAAATAATGTTATAATAATGTTTTTTCAGACAATATTTAACCTTATAGATTAAAATCCATCAAAATCTTCATTATTCAAGGGTTCATTTCGACTGTTTTCTTACTTTTGGAGCAAATAAATTGTCCATTATTAACGTTTTTTGATTAGTTTTTTTGTCAGTTGTATTTTAGCTGCAGAATAAAATAAATAAATAAAGTGTTTCTCACCGTCTTTGCGATGCTCTGCGCCGCCCGGATCTTCCTCAGCTTCAGGTAGCCTGGGTTCTTCGTCAAGGCCTCTCCCAACTGACACACACATACACACACACACACACAGAAAACACACACACACACACATGTAAATGGTTAGTGTTTCCTCAGGAGTGTAAGTGTTACACCCAGGGAGGATCAGAGCGGCAGGCGTGTCTGTTTCAGATTTAATATTCTCACGCAAGTAAAAATAACTTCTGCATATTTGTGTTTGGGTTAGAGCGCACGTCAGGACAGGAAATCATCTCTGAGTATGTAGTGTCTCTACTTTAAAGAGTCCTCTCCTGCTGATGTTCAGGTGTATATCAGTATGTAGTGTCTCTACTTTAAAGAGTCCTCTCCCGCTGATGTTCAGGTGTATATCAGTATGTAGTGTCTCTACTTTAAAGAGTCCTCTCCTGCTGATGTTCAGGTGTATATCAGTATGTAGTGTCTCTACTTTAAAGAGTCCTCTCCTGCTGATGTTCAGGTGTATATCAGTATGTAGTGTCTCTACTTTAAAGAGTCCTCTCCTGCTGATGTTCAGGTGTATATCAGTATGTAGTGTCTCTACTTTAAAGAGTCCTCTCCTGCTGATGTTCAGGTGTATATCAGTATGTAGTGTCTCTACTCTAAAGAGTCCTCTCCTGCTGATGTTCAGGTGTATATCAGTATGTAGTGTCTCTACTTTAAAGAGTCCTCTCCTGCTGATGTTCAGGTGTATATCAGTATGTAGTGTCTCTACTTTAAAGAGTGCTCTCCTGCTGATGTTCAGGTGTATATCAGTATGTAGTGTCTCTACTTTAAAGAGTCCTCTCCTGCTGATGTTCAGGTGTATATCAGTATGTAGTGTCTCTACTTTAAAGAGTCCTCTCCCGCTGATGTTCAGGTGTATATCGGTATGTAGTGTCTCTACTTTAAAGAGTCCTCTCCCGCTGATGTTCAGGTGTATATCGGTATGTAGTGTCTCTACTTTAAAGAGTCCTCTCCCGCTGATGTTCAGGTGTATATCAGTATGTAATGTCTCTACTTTAAAGAGTCCTCTCCTGCTGATGTTCAGGTGTATATCAGTATGTAGTGTCTCTACTTTAAAGAGTCCTCTCCTGCTGATGTTCAGGTGTATATCAGTATGTAGTTTCTCTACTTTAAAGAGTCCTCTCCTGCTGATGTTCAGGTGTATATCAGTATGTAATGTCTCTACTTTAAAGAGTCCTCTCCTGCTGATGTTCAGGTGTATATCAGTATGTAGTGTCTCTACTTTAAAGAGTCCTCTCCTGCTGATGTTCAGGTGTATATCAGTATGTAGTGTCTCTACTTTAAAGAGTCCTTGAACTCACCATCTTGGCGGCCTCAGCCTCTCCTTCAGCTTGGATGATTTTATGTCTCTGATCCTGTAGTGCTTTCTCAACGTAAAACTGCGCTCTCTGCGCCTCCTGCTGAGCTGCAAGGGAACACAGTCAGAAACACTTCAGTTAATAAATAAAACAATATATTCGTTTTAAAAACTGCAGTATTTGAAATTTACAAATTAGTTTTAGACACATTTGACATTTGAAAATAAAGTGTAAAATCCTGTTAATTAATCCTAATGACTCAAATGTTAAAAACAAGCAGCAATAGCAGAACTGTGTCTGATGAAATACGTTTTAAAATAAACGTAAATATAGTGCAGATAAATATATAAAACATGACATTGTGTATGGCTGGAGGAGGAGGCGTGGCATCTTTCTCCTGACTTCGTTGTTACTCACCGACTTGCTTCGCCTCCACGGCGGCGGTGTATTCTCGGCTGAAGCTCAGCTCCGTGATGGCCACGTCGTCCAGGATGATGTTGAAGTCTTTAGCTCGCTCGAACAGATCTCTGCGGATCAGCAGCGAAACCTGGAGGAGGAAGGAAACGAGAGGATCTGATGAGTTATGGAGGCTCGAGGAGGTAGATCATTCATCCTTAATTATAGCGAGAGGATTTCTTGTCGTGTCAAATTATCATATAAAACATATAATCTTATACTCTGACTTAGGGGTGCATACCGTTTCCCGGTATTACCGAAATACCGGTTACTGGCGGCTACGGTATACCGTACCGAAATCAGATCCAGTTTTCGATACTTTTTTAATTTTTATAAAAGTGAGGCGTAATATCCTTAAACTCGCGCCCAAACCGTCGGAATTACGATGTCAATTTCGCCGTGAAACTCCACAAACGAGTCACTTTAGAAAATCCAAAGTGTGGCTGCATATGACTGCCAGTCTGAATGGTGGGGTCTGTAACCACTGCCAGTCTGAAGGGTGGGGTCTGTAACCACTGCCAGTCTGAAGGGTGGAGTCTGTAACCACTGCCAGTCTGAAGGGTGGGGTCTGTAACCACTGCCAGTCTGAATGGTGGGGTCTCTAACCACTGCCAGTCTGAAGGGTGGGGTCTGTAACCACTGCCAGTCTGAAGGGTGGGGTCTGTAACCACTGCCAGTCTGAATGGTGGGGTCTGTAACCACTGCCAGTCTGAATGGTGGGGTCTGTAACCACTGCCAGTCTGAATGGTGGGGTCTGTAACCAGTGCCAGTCTGAAGGGTGGGGTCTGTAACCACTGCCAGTCTGAAGGGTGGGGTCTGTAACCACTGCCAGTCTGAAGGGTGGGGTCTGTAACCACTGCCAGTCTGAGCGGTGGGGTCTCTAACCACTGCCAGTCTGAAGGGTGGGGTCTGTAACCACTGCCAGAAGTTTATTTCTGGGAAAGGTATCAACATATCCAACCTCCAATCAATGCTGTCTCGTATGGCAACCAAGTACCTTTGTGTTCAGGGAAGCAGCGTGCCAAGGGAGAGAGTGTTCAGTTCAGCAGGTGATATCCTACGCTGTGAAAGGCCCGTTTGGATCCAGAGAGAGTTCAGTTCAGCATGTGATATCCTACGCTGTGAAAGGGCCCGTTTGGATCCAGAGAGCAGATATGCTCATCTTCTTGAAGATGAATGCACAAAACTGAACTGTGATGGGATTTGTTTTCTTTCATCAGGCAAATGTTGATTTTAATGATGCTATTTGTTTTATGTGCAATGCCGAGATCTCATGATCCTTTATGTGTTCTCTGGTTGAATCTCAGGTTGAATATTGATTATCCTGGTGCCATTTTCTTTTTCCATTGACAAGATGTTCTATTCCCGCCTGATGGTTGTTATAAATGATATTGCAGAGTCAGTTTTCTTCATAGATAACGTGTTTTTCATTGTTTGTTTGGGTCCCACAATTGAATTTAATATTCATTTGACATGTTAACTACATCATAAAGCGCTTCATGGGAGTAATTGCGGGATGATTACATTTTTCCTTTATGCAACATGAAAGTATCACGATATGTATCGGTTGAGTATCGGTATCGTTCAGCGGTATCGTAAAAACGTCAACGATATGCATCGCTACTCTGACTGCATTTTACACTGTTAAAGTCATGTGACCGTGCTGTAGTTCCTTTATAGCCCAACATTAGCCTCCTTTAGCTTAGCGGTGGTGACGTGAAGTCATGTGACCGTGCTGTAGTTCCTTTATAGCCCAACAGTTTGTAGGTGTATTCTTAGTTGTGTTGTCATTGGTTGCTGAAACCATCTATCTAAGCGTGTGCGTGTGTGTGTGTGTGTGTGTGTGTCTATGTGTGTGTGTGTTACCTGTGCTCTCTGAGTGATGAGCTGCGAGGCGTTGAACTTTGCCACGACGCTCTTCAGCACCTCGTTGACGATGGAGGGCAGAACTTTCTCATCGTAGTCCTGTCCGAGCTGCTGGTAGAGGATCGGCAGGTTGGAGGCCAGCGGCCGCGAGAGCACGCGCAGAGAGATGTTCACCATCTGCAGATCTGAGAGGAGGCGGCTCATCACAACGAGGGAAATACAACTCAAATGCAGAGAGGGCACAAGTACACACATCCTGTCCTCCAGTAGAAGTACAGATACTCGTGTTTAAAAATACTCTGGTAAAAGTAGAAGTACTGACTAAACTTCTTTACTCAAGTAAAAGTAAAGAGGCTTTGAAATGTAATTCAGTAAAAAGTACCCATAACTAGCAGCTGTTTTAAAGAGTACCTGACCTCCCTTTATATTAATAGAACAATAATGTCATTGTTAGCTAATGAATGTTTCCATGCTGAACAACAGCAACATGACAACGTTTCCATTGGTCCCTCTTCTTTAGAGAAGACCAGGAAATGATGGATACACGGATCGTGTTCAAATCAATAGGCACGCAATGACTCTAAATAATAATGATCACGCCACCAAACACACATTCAGACTAAAGGAACCAGCCTGTTTGGAACATGGAAGAAGTAGAAAGTACAGGTATTTGTGTTCAACATGTAAGAAGTAGAAAGTTCAGGTATTTGGGTTCAACATGTAAGAAGTAGAAAGTTCAGGTATTTGGGTTCAACATGGAAGAAGTAGAAAGTACAGGTATTTGGGTTCAACATGTAAGAAGTAGAAAGTACAGGTATTTGGGTTCAACATGTGAGAAGTAGAAAGTACAGGTATTTGAGTTCAACATGTAAGAAGTAGAAAGTACAGGTATTTGAGTTCAACATGTAAGAAGTAGAAAGTACAGGTATTTGGGTTCAACATGTAAGAAGTAGAAAGTACAGGTATTTGGGTTCAACATGGAAGAAGTAGAAAGTACAGGTATTTGGGTTCAACATGTAAGAAGTAGAAAGTACAGGTATTTGGGTTCAACATGTGAGAAGTAGAAAGTACAGGTATTTGAGTTCAACATGTAAGAAGTAGAAAGTACAGGTATTTGAGTTCAACATGTAAGAAGTAGAAAGTACAGGTATTTGGGTTCAAAGTGTAAGAAGTAGAAAGTTCAGGTATTTGTGTTAGAAATGTAAGAAGTAGAAAGTACAGGTATTTGTGTTAGAAATGTAAGAAGTAGAAAGCACAGGTATTTGGGTTCAACATGTAAGAAGTAGAAAGTAAAAAGTCCTGAGCTCCTCCAACAATGCAACATATGCTCTCTATATATCCTCATGGACTCTTCATTTTATGCAATTTGTATTATTGTATTCTAACTGTATTTGCATCATTGTGTTTTGTACCCATTTATCTTGTCATTTTCCTATATTCTCAGATATGTTTGTTGATGTGTGAAGCCCTCTGAGACAAATGTGTTTTGTGATATTGGGCTATATAAATACATTTGAATTGAATTGAATATATTCATGAGAGGAAACAGCTGGTCCTACATCCCATCATTAAACCATTACACCTCCTTGTCCTTAACCATTTACAAATCCTCCTTTTACGCTTCCTTAGGTATGTAAACGCTTAACTTATGTCTCTGTTCAAAACATACAAGACTAAAACTACAATGTAACAGAGTAAAAGGCAATCAGAGTATAAGACTATAGGTTGATCATTTGACACGACAATGTATATCTGATTCATAACTTAGGCGGTTGCTTTAAAGGTGGTAGTAGTGTGCATTGTGTGGATGATATTCAGAGGGTTAGGGTCTGACCTTTGCTTCCTGTGAGGGAGGAGATCTTCCGGGGGCGGGCTCTGATGTCGTAGATGATGGGATACTGGATCCAGGGGATCCTGCAGGAAACACGGGCATGTCAGTCATGATATTAGATTAAGATCTCTGCTCTCATCAGAATCAGGTGTATTGCCAGCTAGGTTGTTTGTTATTGTTTACAACAGAGATGTGTATACAGGGGTGGACATTCAAATCTATTTCATTATCACTGGCCCCACCATGGTAACCACTGGCGTTTCGTGAGGCGGTTGTCATTGTTGGGTGAAAAGCAAACAGCATCTATTTGTCTTGTTGTGGTCAGTAAGTGCACTTTTCCCTTGTCATTATTAATGAATATGATAAAAGGTGAAGCAGCAGGTGTGATTTAGTGGAGGATGCTCCTACCTGAAGTGCAGTCCTTCAGCGAGGACCGTGTCCATCTGCATCCCCCCGACCCGGTTGAAGATGATCGCTCTCTGCCCTCCTTCAACTGAGGCAAACACACACTCTTAGAAAAGATCTAACATGTCATATTTTCCACACGTGTTTTTAATAACAGCAAATCTTGTACAATGTTGGGTGCATTGATAAACTCAGCGCCATCAATAGACTAAAAGGATGCAGTGTGAAACGGGCAGAATCAGAATAACTTAGTTGTCCTGCACCTGGGAAATGTACGGTATTACAAGAGTGCAGATTCATTAAAAGAGTAGACTTACATATGAAAAGTGATATGACCACCTGAACAGTGTCTTCCCCTGACGCTTCAGCATTACACTCTCATCCACTCCCATAACAACACTGCACATATTTTATTTTATTAGAATATTTTGCAACAGTATACTTCACGCAGTTTTTTGGTTGATCCAGATTTCATGTCAATCATTTTCTATATCTTAACGTATAATCAGAGATCTCTCGTCTGGATTGGAAAGACCGTAAATACTAAACGCTTTTTGCGTATTAGAAACGGAGCTGGCGACACTAAGACTGTAATATAATGTTTGTGTAGCAATAATACACACAACATATATTTTAGATGTCTCCAGTACCGATAAAAAGACCGATAACGTCGGAGCTTAACGGTACCGCGGTCTTTAATATTCACAGCCCCCGCCCCTTTAATACCGGGGCTCGGTACCCATCCCTAAAACCTACTTGGCAATAAAACTGTTTCTGATTCTGATGTGAAAAAGTAGGCCCACGTTATAAATAATAAAAACACTAAGTAAAAAAAGCAGTAGCAGTATAGCTTAAAACAATGACCAAATAAAACATTGGTTTGCCTTTTGTTCAAGTTGTTTAGTTGTTAAACAGCCGAGCACTGCAGGAGAATGACACACGTAAACCAGGGTTTCCGTTAGCCGGTAATTACCGGTTTTTATCTGGTAACATTTATTAAAAACCGGTAAATTCAAAACCTGCCGGTCAAAATGTCCGGTAATAATTAGGGATGCTCCGATCGATCGGCCGCCGGTCATTATCGGCCGATATTCACTCTTAATAGTTTGATCGGTGCTCTCTATAAAGGCCGATCAGGAGAGCTGGATCTGATCGATATGGACATAAACGCGAGGGAAGTATAACCGGACGAGAGAGAGATCAGATCAGCTGCTGAGTCTGACTGACGGAGACACGCAGCTCTGCATGATCACCTGAAGCCCCGCCCACTGTTTAGCGCGCGAGAGAGAGAGAGAGAGAGAGAGAGAGAGAGAGAGAGAGACAGAGAGAGACAGAGAGAGACAGAGAGAGACAGAGAGACAGAGAGACAGAGAGACAGAGACAGAGAGAGAGAGAGAGAGAGAGAGAGAGAGAGAGAGAGAAGAGAGAGAGAGAGAGATCAGCAGATCAGCTGCTGAGTCTGATGGAGACACACAGCTCTGCAGGATCACCTGAAGCCCCGCCCACTGCTTAGCGAGAGAGAGAGAGAGAGAGCGAGAGAGCGAGCGAGAGAGCAAGAGAGAGATCAGCAGATCAGCTGCTGAGTCTGACGGAGACACGCAGCTCTGCAGGATCACCTGAAGCCCCGCCCACTGTTTAGCTTGCTGCATGAGAAACTGACGGGCTGTCAGGAGAGAGAGGGAGGGAGAGAGAGAGGGGGGGAGAGGGAGAGAGAGAGAGGGAGAGGGAGAGAGACAGACAGAGACAGAGAGAGAGAGAGACAGAGAGAGAGAGAGAAGAGAGAGGAAAAGAGAGGATCCGTTTCTCCCGTGTTAATATTCAAAGTTAATGTAAACTTTTGAATAATGTACTTCATCTATAAGTAGTTTGTTTGAATGTAATAATGATGTTGTTGTTGTTTGTGGAATCATTTATTGAGTATATAGAGTTTTAAACATCAGTATATCCAGTCATAGTCCGGTAATTACCCGCTAACGGAAACTCTGCTACACAATTCTTATTATTATTATTGAAACATGACCGGTAAGTTTCAAATTTGTCCGGTAAAATAAATTCTGTCCGGACATTTGACCGGCGAGAAAAACTCCTAGCGGAAACCCTGACGTAAACAACCTTTAGTGGATAAAAAACTAGAGTTTAAAACTTCCATCGTGTTTTAGGTCGCATTCACACCTTGGTCCGCTTCTCTGCTGCGCACCAGACGACAGTTTGTCACATTTCATTTCTCAGAAGGTTCGGTTTGCGTTCACACGGCAAAACTCAAACGGACTGTAAACTTTAAACACAAGTCATGTGCTCGGAAATGCTGTTCAACCATTGGTCAGACATTAAGGGGGTACAAACGCAGATCCTGGCAATTTCTACCGGAGCTTTGGAGCATCGGCAGGTTATTTTCATGCTGCTGTTAATCTGGAGATCAACAGACTCTAGTGGACGGTGCATATGATTATATAATCAGACGACGTGCGTTAAGAAACATTATAACCCATATAATGAGACGTCCTGCAGTCAGGAGGAGGGTTCACCGACGACAGCTGGCTCTGACTTTTATGTATAGTTGACGGATCATTTTCACTTTACACGACTCTGTTCAACTCTTCATTCTGCTTCACTCTTTCACTAAACATTTTGAAGACATCCGCGTTCTTGTGACTCGTAAATACTACGATTCCTGTGTTTTGGAGCGGACTGCGTTCACACCAGAGAAGAAGAGAAGAACCGCTCCAGAGTTCACTAGCAAGCGCTCCGAGACCACCTGTTTTAGGTTGTTTAGTTCACTTCAGAGGTCTCGGGCTGCGTTCACACCGACCCAAACGAACCGAGCGGCTAAACGCACCAGGGTTCGATTCAACCGGACCAAACACGGCTGGCGTGAATGCGACCTGATTATCAGAGTTTATAGATGTTTTTATCTTCACGGTCTATTGTATATTTCCTACTTTAATTCTATTTTTTTTAGATGTTTAATTTCTAGAATTGTTTATTTCTACTCTTTCATTCCTACTTATGTGCAATGCCTTGTTTTGATGTTGTTTTTTATGCTGCTGCAACGCAAACATTTCCCAATTTGGGATCAATAAAGTACCTCTTACCTTATTGATATTTATTTATCTCTTTATGTATTTTTCTTCGTTTTTTTGTTATATTCCGTCAAAGCGTCTTTGAGTTTGTAGAAAAACGCTATATAAGTGTCATGTATTATTATTAATATTATTTCTTAATACTCCAACATTAATTTTCTTGCTGTTCCGTCTGTAAATATTATTTATTGCGATTATTTCAGTTAAAGTAATTGTTAATGCTTTTATTGTAGCTTTGGACCCCTGGTGATCGGTATAAATGGGAGAAAGGTGGTGGGATTAGAGCACCGTTAGGCATATGGTCTTTACCACGGGGAAACAAGCATGCCATAGGAGAGACATCGGAACATATTGGAAACTTTCTTCTTATGGATCACATTGATCAACAAATAAATGTACGATTCACTATCTGGTGCAGTGTTAATTTCGTCAACGAATACCATGACGAAAAATGTTCCTTCAACGACATTTTTTACACGACTAAGACGAGACGATGACGAGCTAAAAATAGATTCTTGATAATAAAAACTGATGAAATGTATATTTTGTTATCGTTGACGAGACGCGACGGGACATTCAAAATGCATCCCTGTCATTGGTTGAATTAGTTGGGATTCTGGGAATCTGCACACGTCACTAATTACACAAGTTAAGTGTTAAGAGAGTGAAATGTTGCTTTACGAATTTCAACACTTGATAGAGGGTGTTTCTCAATGTCGAGGAAGGCTGCTTCAGAGCCACTATTTCAAGGATGCTATCATCGAGTGCCGCCGAAGGACTGTTCCAATGTCCAGCATCCTTGGAATTCTACCGAGGACTGAATCCTTCGTTGCGGGAAATTTCGAGGCTGCACATGTGTATCCTCCGTGGTCTTAAAATCCCCACAATGCTTTGCGCACGGACCAATTTCCAAAATCTGTGGCGGAAAATGTAAGGTGGGGCCTCTCATCTGACGCACACCTGCACACTTGCTAGCCGGTGTGCAGGCGAATGTTCCATTCTTCGTTCTCCGAATGCCAGGAAGGATTCTTGCCTAGCCTCTGATGGACCTGACTCGGAAGACATGTCCTACCAAGGAAGCGTCCTCGAGAAATTGAGAAACACCCACTGTCACCTTAATTCGTATCAAAAAAATAAAAACCTTGAACCTTGATTCCAATTTCAGATACCTGTATTTGCCTAACTGAATTAGTTTAAAGAGAAAACATTTTGACTAAAACTGGACTAAAACGTTTTGAGTTTTCGTCGACTAAAACTATGAAGGATAAAAAGGACTAAAATGTGACTCAAACTAATAACCATTTTTGTCTAAAGACTAACCCTAAATCTAAAATAGCTGCCAAAACGAACACTGATCTGGTTCCTCAGCGGCCGTTTTACTTTTGAGTTAAAGTTCTGTTTTATTTCTGTATGTTTGTTGCTGCTCCTCTACCTGTGAACGTGGCCTCCTTCACTCCATAAGCCAGAGCTCCAGCGCCGATCAGCAGCTTCAGTCCGATCCCTACACCCTTCGGTCCGGACGACATCCGGGCTGCGATCTGCCGCAGCTGCTGTATGAAGTTCTGGAAACAGAAAACACCAGAGAATCAGAATCAGGATCCCTTTATCCGTCCCACAGAGGGGAAATGTACAGAGATACAGCAAAGACACTGATAGAGACAGAAGAAAACTGTATTAAAACAGTATTTGAATTCAGAGTGTGGACTGTTAGCTGGAGAGGAGCAACCTACCTGTTTACTGTGTGGTTAACTATGTATGTGGGGGCAATATACTTAGTAAATACTACATTTCCTAGTATTTAAGTATATATCAGTCTGCTGCCGTCTGGTAATCTTCAGAGACAGTAATAATCCCACAGGCCATAAGACTATTAAACACCCGAGCGTGCACTATTTGAATTGTGGTTGTTATTTTGTATTAGTTGCATGTCTTGTAATTGCATTGTTGAGGAACCTGTGACCTAAGTTTGTCATTCATTACATACTACACCATAGTTGTGTTTATGATGAACCTTTGAATCTATATTGCACAGTTTTATGTTACAACATTGATGCTACAGGTGTTGGGAAGTAGCATAACAATAAGCAGCCAGTATTAGAATGAGATGTATTTCACAACAGTGTAGTTATAGTCCGAGTTGTTGTGTGTGTGTTTCAGTAAAGCAGCTCAAATGTTGACAAATCACACACACACACACACACACACACACACACACACAGGTATGAAGTTAAAACAGTCCTTAATTAAACAGACTGTATTACACAGACAGCAGGACACACAGTGACCTTCATCCTGATGGATAACTAAGGTGAAGGTTAACGCCTCCAAACGACTTTATCCAACCGTGCGCAGCAGCAACCAAACTCCATTCAAAAGTGTGAGTGTTTTAATGTTTTCTAGCACAAACGCTCATTTCCAACTCATTTAAAACATAAATGGACATATATACTGAATTAATACACTCTTATCTTTAATTCGGCTTATAGTTACATCAGAAAAAGGAGTTAGTTTGATAGAAGATCTGCGTTTTTGTATTTGTTTGCATGTACGACTGCTGGATGTCAAGGGTTATGGATTATGGTGCAACTCTCCTTATAAAGGATGTTGTTAAAGAAATAAAAGCAGCTTAGTGTACCAATATATGCCGAATTGAAGAGGCGGTTATACTTAATTATGAACACGGTTAAAAGTGTACATTATAACGCCTTAATGTACTATTAAACTCGATTAAATATTAAATTGTATGATTTTTAAGCAGACCCTGGCATCTTAGTTTGACTAAAGTATTCCTCTGAGACTGTAAAGTGGGATTTTAACCCAACATTATTTAGATGTAAGAAGTCCCTCACCTTTAGTACCTGTCTTCATATTTGACCTGGAGCTTTTAAAATACAAGTTTTAGATAACATTGCGTTGACTGCTAGCTTACATCAGACCCTCACGTGGCTTTTTAAACGCTTATAATGTCGTGAATCTGCGCGTGAAGAAGCAGAGCAGTTGGACACACCTGAAGGCAGGAATGTGAGACAAATAAAGGTGAAACTGTTCAAATAAAAACACTTACTGCTGGGTCTTGATTCGCCATGCTGCTGTCCTCTGCGTCTGTAGCTGTAGTGAGGAATAACCAAGAGAAGAAGACAAGGTCAAGCGTGATGACGCAGTTCCGTCCGTCGGCGCGGGTACTATGGGTAATGTAGGCGCTGTCAGTGGCTCTTCATAAAGTTACACAGACTGTTTGATGTTTGCTCTTTATAATAATTATATGTATAATAATGAAAAATAATATACTTTTATTCTAGTTTATACATTTAAAAAATATCTATAAATATATATACTAATTAAATAAAAAAATACAATAGCATTAAATAATTAAATAATAAATAATAATAGTTGAGAAAAGTTCAACTTTTCAAGCGTCGACGGAAGCACCAGCCAATCAAATCATATGCCAGTACAAGCGCTAGCCAATCAAACCGCGTGCTTGTGTGTCCGGGGCGGGAGATTATTGTGATTGGTTGTTGATCGCACGCCAGACACGCCCACCGACAACCTTCAACGCGACCTGCCGTGTGGACGTACCGTAACGATGACGTCCTTAATACCGTATTTAATTAAAAAACAAATATATGCAAAATTATAATAAAAAATAAATAATAATGCCACTCGCCCCCTTGAGATAATACTAATATAAGAATACAACAAAAAAGTATAATTAAACAAAAAGACAAAAAGTACAAAAATTCAAAGAATTATATAATAATAATAATAAATACTAATAATATAAAAATATATAAATAATAATAAAAAGATCAAATAGAAATCACAATAACAATAATAATAATACTAAAATATTTAAAAACTACAATAAATAAAATAATACTAATATAAAAATACTAGAAATACAAAAATTCACAAAATTATATTAATTAAATAATATTGATAATACAAAATAATAATAATAATTATAAAAAAAATAAAATATAAATCACAATAATAATACAAAAATATAATAAAAAATACAATAAATAAAACATTACTAATATGAAAATACAACAACAAATTATAATTAAAAAAATGACAAAAAATACAAAAAATAATATAATAATAAAATAAACAATAATATACAAATATGAATAATAATAAAAAGATAAATTATAAATCACAATAATATTAACAAATAATAATTAAAAAAAATTAGAATAAATCATAATCCCAGTCACTTCCGATAGGCCAACAATCTCTAGCTTTCAAACTCTGATCAACAACCCCTTCCCACACTTTACTTGCACTTGGATTAGGACTACAGTTTAGGTGTTTTTGTTGTTGTACTGTTTCTGTTCTGATTTTATGTAAAGCTCCTTTGAGCATTAGGAAAAGCGCTATACAAATCCAATGTATTATTATGATTATGATTATTATTATAATGGTAATGCTTTGGGGCTCAGGTTGCCTCCATCGGCCGACAGAGAGGCTGCAGGTTTCTCTGCTTCAGTTCCTGGTGAGGAAATCACTCCTTTTATAGTTAACGGAGCTCAGTTCCGGGTTCACGGAGGCTGGGACACCTGAGACCCGCGGACACCGAGCAGCCCCCGGACTCTCCTCCGGGATCTACCCGCAAATATCGATCCGTGTTCAGCTAGGTGAGCAGCGGGAGCGGGGGGTCTGTGTGGAGGGTCTTTTTTCAGAGGGGGGGGGGGGGAGGTCTCTGTTTGGGTGGATCCTGCAAACATGTCAGGTCCTGCAGACTCAAGAACACACGCTCCAAAAACTGCTTTCTCTCCTCATGATGTCTCTGTTGTATTATCTGTAGTGTTCTGAGGGGTTTACTGTGTGTGTGTGGCTGCTCTGAGATCAGATTCTGAAGCATCGAGGAGGGTTTCTGAAGGTAGGAACCGTGTTAGAGAAGTACTCTGAGGGCAAGGTTTTCTACTACTGCACTGTCAAATACTCCGTTAGCATGTCAGGGTTATTTAGGATTAATACAAAGCTGGTGGGCTAACTTTGTTTTAATTCATGCAGAGAGAGGTGGGAGAAGTACTCTGATCTGAGGTAAAAGTACTCATAGTGCAGGGTAAAATACTCTGTTACAGTGCATGTCAGTGTTACTTTAATACATACACAAGTACAGCTGGTTAAGGTGGAGCTAACTGTGTTTTAACGCCAGGGATTAGTTGAGTAATATTTGGTATTCATAACATGAACCTGCAGAGTAATATAGGTAGTGTTGGAAGAAGTACTATTACCTTCAGTGGAAGAAGTACTGTGTAAAAATACTTATTGTGTGTAATAACATGGTGGGAGAAGTACTCAGATGTAAGGTTAAAGATAGATATATACATTAGTTGATTCATATTATGTATAAATAACATGAACCTGCAAAGTATTCAGAGGTGGAGAAAGTATTCAGATCTTGTACTTGAGTAAAAGTAGAAGTACTCAGATCTTGTACTTGAGTAAAAGTAGAAGTACACAGATCTTGTACTTGAGTAAAAGTAGAAGTACTCAGATCTTGTGAGTAAAAGTAGAAGTAGGCCTACCAGAGTGTAGTAATACTCTGTTACAGTTAAAGTCCTTTATTTCAGGGTTATAGTAATAAGCTGGTAAAGGTGGACTAACTCTGTTTTAATGCCAGGGATTAGTTGAGTAATATTAATAACAGGAATGTAAAGTAATGGTAATATATATATATATATATATATATATATATAGTGTTGGAAGAAGTACTATTACCTTCAGTAAAATAAGTACTGTGTAAAAATACTTTAAATCAAATGTAAGATTAAAAGTCCTTCATTCAAAAATTACTGGTGCTAATGATGGTGCAACTTTAAACATTTGTTATTACAACCCATCATTTAAAATCTATATATATAAAGTACTTGATGCTGTCATTTATTTACCTCACTGAAAGTACTAATACCACAACCTAAAAAATAGATTTCATGATTATTCTTTCAACAGCTGAATTATAATATTTTACCCACATTATTATTACATATTTTTTTAATGTTCTTGTATTTA
>CM062276.1:2299485-2300871 GCA_031216635.1 Dissostichus eleginoides
ACACACCAGGGACACACCGGGGACACACTGGGGACACACCGGGGACACATGTTGATGTAGAAAAGACATCAGAAAGTGCATTTTGCATGATAGGAGACCTTTAAACAAGTAAATACAATCAAATAAAAACATACAGCACTGGAAATATTAATAAAACCAAACAGAACAGAACGTGTTAACCACAGGCAGGCTTTCAGGTGGTTTTGTTGAACTTGCAGTTATTCTTCAGTTGTTCCTACAGATTAGTAAAAGACGGATGATTGAATGTGAGATTGTGCTCCTCTCTCCTCCTCAGAGGGCAGTCTGCGCCTCCTCCTGGGCGTCCTCACCTCCTCCGGCTCCTCCCCCACTCAGCAGCTGGAGCAGAAACAGGCTCTGGCTCGACAGTTCGCTCACATCCTGCACTTCACGCTGCGCTTCGACGAGCTCAAGGTAACACACCTCCTTCTGAAGCACCTCCTTCTGAAGCTCCTCCTTCTGATGCACCTCCTTCTGATGCACCTCCTTCTGAAGCACCTCCTTCTGATGCACCTCCTTCTGATGCACCTCCTTCTGAAGCACCTCCTTCTGATGCACATCCTTCTGATGCACCTCCTTCTGAAGCACCTCCTTCTGAAGCTCCTCCTTCTGATGCACCTCCTTCTGATGCACCTCCTTCTGATGCACCTCCTTCTGAAGCACCTCCTTTACTCCCTCCTACTACTGCTACTAATGCACCTCCTCCTACTGAAGCACATCTAACGCACCTCCTCTAATGCACCTCCTTCTGAAGCACCTCCTCTAATGCACCTCCTTCTGAAGCACCTCCTTCTGATGCTCCTCCTTCTGATGCTCCTCCTTCTGATGCACCTCCTTCTGATGCACCTCCTTTACTCCTTCCTTTACTCCCTCCTACTACTGCTACTAATGCACCTCCTCCTACTGAAGCACCTCTAATGCACCTCCTTCTCAGCACCTCCTCTAATGCACCTCTTCTGATGCTCCTCCTTCTGATGCACTTCCTTCTGATGCACATCCTTCTGATGCACCTCCTTCTGATGCTCCTCCTTCTGATGCACCTCCTTCTGAAGCTCCTCTTCTGATGCACTTCCTTCTGATGCACCTCCTTCTGAAGCACCTCCTTTACTCCCTCCTACTACTGCTACTAATGCACCTCCTCCTACTGAAGCACATCTAACGCATGCACCTCCTTCTAATGACACCTCCTTCTGAATGCACCTCCTTGCTGATGCACCTCTTCTGATGCTCCTCCTTCTGATGCTGAAGCTCCTTCTGATGCACCTCCTTCTGATGCTCCTCCTTCTGATGCACCTCCTTCTGATGCTCCTCCTTCTGATGCACCTCTCTGATGCTCCTCCTTCTGATGCACCTCCTTCTGATGCTCCT
>CM062276.1:2301871-2304371 GCA_031216635.1 Dissostichus eleginoides
TCTTCAGGGACTTTGTGACACCCTTTTTTTAGGTTTCATGTTATTATGCAGTGTCTCTACTGGGACATGTCTCCATGCTGTAATGTTCAGAAAGCTCTTTCCTCATACTGCCTGTGCTGCAGCTCCTCTTTTCACCCTCTGTCTGAAACCAGATACAGACCTCTGAGAAAAAGGTCAGCATTTTGAGAAAGAAATCCTGAATTCATACATTTTCAAAAATAAATCTGAATGTTGAGATAAAAAGAAAAGTATTTGAATCTTCAGAGATTTTGAGCAAACATACATAATTCTGAAGCTTTTCAGAAAAAAGTATAAAAGGCCGAATACAAAATAAAAGTTTGAGAAGAAAGTTAGAATTCTGAGAAAAAAAGTCTGAATTTTTTAACTTTTAGAAAAAGTCTGAATTGTCCACAATCAGTCCCCAAAATATCCCCTAATATTTTTAAGTCAGAATTCTCAGATTTTCAGAAAAGTGACATTTGCGATAAAAGTAAGAAATTTAAGATTTTAGAAAAATATCCACATTTTTTGAAAAATATCCGAATTTTTTGAAAAATGTCAGAATTCAGAGATTTTAAAGGAAGTTTCTGAGAAATCTAGAGATTGTCATATAAATGTCAGAATTCACAGAAGTTCAGAAAAAAGGGTGATTTTGAGCAAAGCACAGCATGTTACAGGCTTACAGCAGAGCAGGTTAAAGAAAGATGTCCTATTGGTCTGAGGTTGACATTAGTATTGAGTGCTCCATGTTAACAGCATGGATATAATAACCCTGACCCTGCAATAGCATCCTCTACGTCTACGGCATACCATCCAACCTCCTCGATAAACTCCTACATATCCAGAACTCTGCTGCCCGCCTCCTCACCCACTCCCGCTCCCGAGACCACATCACTCCCGTCCTCCAGAACCTCCACTGGCTCCCCGTCCGTCAAAGAATCCACTTCAAAGTCCTCCTGATTACTCAAAAAGCCATCAACAACCAGCCCCCCCCCCCCTACCTCACAGACCTGCTGCACCACCACACCCCTTCCCCCTACCTCACAGACCTGCTGCACCACCACACCCCCCCCCTCCCTCACAGACCTGCTGCACCACCACACCCCTTCCCGCTGCCTCCGCTCATCAGAAGCGAACCTCTTATCCATCCCCACCCGCATCAATCACCGGACCTGGGGGGACAGAGCCTTCTCCGTCGCTGCCCCCTCCCTCTGGACCTCACTCCCACAACCCATCAGAGACTGCCCTGACCTCACCACCTTCAAAACACTCACAAAAACTCACCTCTTCAATCTGGCTTTGAATGTGTGATTATTTTTGCATTATTTGACCTTAACTTTAACGATAGTTATTTATTTGTTGTTCTTTTCTTTTCACTCTATCTGTAAAGCGACTTTGAGCACCTGTAAAAGCGCTAACAAAATAAATCTATTATTATTATTATTATTATAATAAAAAATGTGTTTAATGATAAGCATTCATCGTCTTTTACTTAATAAACATAATATCTTAGATGTGAATATTGCAATAGAACATGTGTTTGCAGTCCTGTGAGTACTAGCATCAGTTCAAGTACAAATATCAGTGTTAATACGTGAAATTGATCTCAGCGGACGTCTCGTCTCCAGAGGTCAGGGGGTCAAACTGAGCCTCTGATCTCCCTATGATACACACACACACACACACACACACACACACACATACACACACACACACACACACACACAGACAGATGTCCCATTAGCAGTGTTTAATTATTTATCTCTATCGTCCTGCAGCAGGCAGACGGACGGACACACTAATGACATCATCCTGTGTGTGTGTGTGTGTGTGTGTTTGTGTGTGGGTGTGTGTGTGTTTGTGTGTGTGTGTGTGTGTGTGTGGTGTGTGTGTGTGTGTGTGTGTGTGTGTGTGGGTGTGTGTGTGTGTGTGTGTGTGTGTGTTTAATGAAGTTTAATAAGAGAGTATATTTCTTAATTCTTCTACAATATTTACCATATTTCACTTTCATATTAACATGGTTTCTAAAAGCACTTTAAAATATGGGCTTTTTATATATTTATATTCATATACATGTATATTTCTACACAGAACGTGTTTCAGGCTTTGCAGGACACGTGAAAGCAGCAATTCACTAATACGTCTCAGATATTTCAACATGAATCATTTCTGAGAGGGGGTTAGTTTTCTGTCGTAGAGAAAGGTTTTAATGCTATGTGTGTTAATGTATGATCTTGTTGGTGTTTTCAGCCTGCCTCTCTGGCTCCCCCTGCTGGCCGCACACACACTCTCTGGCTCCCCCTGCTGGCCGCACACACACTCTCTGGCTCCCCCGGCTGGCCGCACACACACTCTCTGGCTCCCCCGGCTGGCCGCACACACACTCTCTGGCTCCCCCTGCTGGCCACACACACTCTCTGGCTCCCCCTGCTGGCCGCACACACACTCTCTGGCTCCCCCTGCTGGCCGCACACACACTCTCTGGCTCCCCCTGCTGGCC
>CM062276.1:2314371-2359371 GCA_031216635.1 Dissostichus eleginoides
CTTTTTTAATGCAATTTTATTTCTATTTGAGACGTTTACATTTTGGATTGTTTATTTCTATTCTTTTAATTTCTCTGATGTACAATTCCTTGTCTCTTTATGCTGCTGCAACGCAAACATTCCCCTAATTGGGATCAATAAAGTACTTCTTATCTTACCTTAAATAAATAACAAATGAAATAGTGCAGAAGAATGTTTGTTGAGATCGCGGCGTAGGAATCCGAGCGAACGATTTGCCTGTGTTGCAATTTGGCCAATGTGGTGGCTGAACTTCAGGTTGTTGTTGTTGTTGTTGTTGTTGCAGCCTTCCTCAGGCCTTTATGCATGCCCTGATTGGGGATTGGGAGCACCTCGAGGGAGCCAATCAGGGTAGGCCAAAGAAATTCGACATACTATACTATGTCCTTTTTATTTTAAATATTCAATATACTATGCAGTTTATTTGAAAATATTCGACATACTCTGTCGGGTTTTTTTATATTTGACATAGTATACAATGTCAATTTCTTTTTTTTCTTTTTTTTCATACTATGTCGTTTTTTTGAAATATTCGATATACTGTACAATGTTGTTTTTTTATATTCGACACACCATGTCCGGAGTACTTTTCCCAGGAATAGTTCCGATGGTTCTTGGGATTTTGCGTTCACACCAAAAGGATCTGGAACTAGAACTTTCCGAGGGAGGAAATGGTTCGCGGGTGTGTCGGTATACGGCAGTATACGGCGTGAAGTTGTTTGCGGCCTGCCAGTAAACCCAAAGCAGAAGAAGAAGAAGTGACGTCAGCGGCTTCATCTGCGTAATCCTCCCTCAGGGACTTATTCCGGTGTGAACGCGATCTACTAGGACAGTTCCAGGACTAAAGAGTTCGGGGGGACTAAGTACCGGGGACTAAGTACCGGGGACTAAGTACCGCAAAGTACTTGGTGTGAAAGCAGCTATTGTCGTTTTCTTGTAAATATTCGACACACTATATATATATATATATTGGGAGGGATGAAACCCTCTTTAATGGTCACACATGCAGAGCACACAGCACACACACAGTGACATTTGTTCTCTGCTTTTAACCCATCCTAGAACCAGGAGTCTAGAACCAGGAGTCTAGTACCAGGAGTCTAGAACCAGGAGTCTAGAACATGGAGTCTAGTACCAGGAGTCTAGCACCAGGAGTCTAGAACCAGGAGTCTAGTACCAGGAGTCTAGAACTAGGAGTCTAGAACCAGGAGTCTAGTACCAGGAGTCTAGAACCAGGAGTCTAGAACTAGGAGTCTAGAACCAGGAGTCTAGTACCAGGAGTCTAGAACCAGGAGTCTAGTACCAGGAGTCTAGAACCAAGAGTCTAGAACCAGGAGTCTAGAACCAGGAGTCTAGTACCAGGAGTCTAGAACCAGGAGTCTAGTACCAGGAGTCTAGAACCAAGAGTCTAGTACCAGGAGTCTAGAACTAGGAGTCTAGAACCAGGAGTCTAGTACCAGGAGTCTAGAACCAGGAGTCTAGTACCAGGAGTCTAGAACCAGGAGTCTAGAACCAGGAGTCTAGAACCAGGAGTCTAGTACCAGGAGTCTAGAACCAGGAGTCTAGAACCAGGAGTCTAGAACCAGGAGTCTAGTACCAGGAGTCTAGAACCAGGAGTCTAGTACCAGGAGTCTAGAACCAGGAGTCTAGTACCAGGAGTCTAGTACCAGGAGTCTAGAACCAGGAGTCTAGTACCAGGAGTCTAGCACCAGGAGTCTAGAACCAGGAGTCTAGAACCAGGAGTCTAGAACCAGGAGCAGTGGGCAGCTATTGGACAGCGCCCGGGGATGTCGTTTTTTGTTATATTCGACATACCTCTCAAAGCATTTGTGCATATGTAAAATGTGTATTTGTACGTACCTGTATAACAAAAAAAATGCATGTGTGTGTATAAAAAACAGAGTTTAATGTTGTGTTTTATATATTTTAAGTGTGTTGTTTTAATTATGTTTTTATGATTTGTTTTACTCTGTAAAGTGTCTTTGAGTTTCTAGAAAAGCGCTCTATAAATAAAATGCATTATTATTATTATTAGAGTGGAAACTGAATCAATAAAGGTCCATCTTTCTTTCTTTCAAACACACTACAGCACTTAACAACAAGATAAGTAACTTAAATTAAAGGATTGATGTGCAGTAAAATGTTATAAATATTATACAATATATAATATATTATGTTTTCTCTCCTGTTTCAATTTTTACACATTAGACTTATTTTTATGAATCTGATTTAAGGTGAAATTTATACTTTTAACAGCTGCAGGAGAAAAACACATATAAGGTCAAATATGTAAAATGTCCTTCTTAATTTCTGAGATTTTAGAAAATAATCAAATGTAAAAAGTAAAGGGTTTGTTTCTCAGTTCGTCTGTAATTTACTCTGTGGTCTGCAGAGGGCGCCATACACACACACACTCTCTGTGTCCAAGTGTGTGTGTGTGTGTGTTGGGTAAATACAGAGTTGCCTTTCAGAGTCATGCAACAGTGTGGGTTTGGTATGCATGCAAACACACACACACACACACACACACACACACACACACACACACACTTTATCTGCGTCTGTCTGTCCCCTCAAATCCCACCCACACCGCCCGACATCAAACACCCCTTTGATACGGGATGGCCTTTCTGTGTGTGTGTGCGTGTGTGTGTGTATGTGTGTGTGTGCGTGTGTGTATGTGTGCGTGCGTGTGTGTATGTGTGTGTGTGTTTGTGTGTGTGTGTCTGCGTGCGTGTGTGTGTGTATAGTAGAAGTTTATGAGAGGTGGATCCAGGTTAGTCTCAGAAAGGATACGATTTACTACAGAATAAATAAAAACATTATAAAGTGAATTAGCATTAAACTCTTTAATCCAGATTACATGATCAGAGATGTTAAACAATGTGTGTGTGTGTGTGTGTGTGTGTGTGTGTGTGTGTGTGTGTGTGTGTGTGTGTGTGTGTGTGTGTGTGTGTGTGTGTGTGTGTGTGTGAGTGTGTGTGTTTTTTTCCAGTTGACCTTTCCACTCTTTCATTTTCAGCAACATGTTAAAGTCTAATATTTAAAGGGCCCTCTCGTCTCCGTGTGAGTTTATGTGTGTGTGTGTGTGTGTTGTGTGTGTGTGTGTGTTGTGTGTGTGTGTGCAGACAAAGACAGAGCAGCTTTTGTTCTGCCATGACAGGAAGAGGCTCTGCAGACCTGAAATGGCGGCGAGGAGTCGGAGGGGCGGAAAACCCGGAGCGGATCCGGATCAGAACTGGATCCGGATCCGGATTGAACGCTTAGAGCAGGGGTGGGGAACCTTTTTCCTCTCAAGGGCCATTTCAATTTTTTCAACATCCTCCGAGGGCCGTACAAATGATTGACCTCTGCTTAAAAAGACTAAAATCACAGCCCATTCATTTCACCTTTCTTTCATGCTGTGCAAAGAAAGAGCAACCTCTCAATCCAGATATCTCACCATGACTCGCGTATGCATGCACGTGCACTGTGCATGCACGTGCACGGTGTGGCATGACCACCACAACAGAAAGACATGGACACAAGATGTGTTCAAATGTATTTAGTTTCCTATCCATGTGAACACGATTTAAGGTGGGGGGGGGACCTAACCTCCTCTAGGGGGTCCGGGGGCATGCTCCCTCGGGAAGATTTTTTTTTAAATGTTGAAGTTAAAAGCATCAATCTGGTGCACTTTGAGAGCAACATCAGGAGATCTATGGATACATCTCTCAACATCCATATGAAACAGAACTGGAAGCAGATTTTATTTTTCTTTATGGATATTTTACAAATCACTCCCCTTTCAAACTGTATTCTTGTTTATTACTTTTTTTTACTGTCATATAGTATTTTATACCTGTTTACTTTATTCTCTTATTTTTTTATAACTATAATGATCATATAAAGATGTGCCTTTACCTCACTGGTTGTAGAAAAAGCTTCTTATATTCGTTAGCATAGCTAGCTAACCAGATGCTAATAACAACAGAGTGATTGACTGTATGATCAGTGTGACAGATGAACAGATCCACTGGGCTTTCAGCTGAAGACACAGCCACGCAGAAACTGCGGCATGTGTACGCTCCTTATGGGTACCGCAATTTCTGGAAGTGCCGGAGCGACGTTCTGGTGCTCTCCGTCAGAACTGCACCCCTGCCAGACGAGACATATACCACGTGATGACACGTTAGGCTCGTGTTGTGTTCAAGGACCCTGACCTTGGCCAGGAAAAACAGGCACTCGCTTTTTTAATTATTTTGCGGTCTAGATTTCTTTAATTTCTTTCTTTTTTGCGTGTGTTTATAAATTACCTCGAGGGCCGTATCAAATGGTCTCGCGGTCCGTATACGGCCCGTGGGCCGGAGGTTCCCCACCCCTGCTCTAACATGTCTCTGACTGTGTGCCTGTCTGTCTCTAACGTGTCTCTGACCTGTCTGTAAGCTGTCTCTAACGTGTCTCTGACCTGTTTGTAAGCTGTCTCTAACGTGTCTCTGACCTGTCTGTCTCTAACATGTCTCTGACCTGTCTGTGTGCCTGTCTGTCTCTAGCGTGTCTCTGACCTGTCTGTAAGCTGTCTCTAACGTGTCTCTAACCTGTCTGTATCTAACGTGTCTCTGACCTGTCTGTGTGCCTGTCTGTCTCTAGCGTGTCTCTAACCTGTCTGTAAGCTGTCTCTAACGTGTCTCTGACCTGTCTGTCTCTAACGTGTCTCTGACCTGTCTGTGTGCCTGTCTGTCTCTAACGTGTCTCTAACCTGTCTGTCTCTAACATGTCTCTGACCTGTCTGTGTGCCTGTTTGTAACCTGTCATCTCTAACGTGTCTCTGACCTGTCTGTCTGCCTGTCTCTGTGCCTGTCTGTCTCTAACCTGTCTGTCTCTAACGTGTCTCTGACCTGTCTGTAACCTGTGTGTAACCTGTCTGTCTCTAACGTGTCTCTGACCTGTCTGTCTCTAACGTGTCTGTAACCTGTGTGTAACCTGTCTGTCTCTAACGTGTCTCTGACCTGTCTGTAGCCTGTGTGTAACCTGTCTGTCTCTAACGTGTCTGTAACCTGTGTGTAACGTGTCTGTCTCTAACGTGTCTCTGACCTGTCTGTCTCTAACGTGTCTGTAACCTGTGTGTAACGTGTCTGTCTCTAACGTGTCTCTGACTTGTCTGTCTCTAACGTGTCTGTAACCTGTGTGTAACGTGTCTGTCTCTAACGTGTCTCTGACCTGTCTGTAACCTGTGTGTAACCTGTATGTCTCTGACTTGTCTGTCTCTAACGTGTCTGTCACCTGTGTGTAACCTGTCTGTCTCTGACTTGTCTGTCTCTAACGTGTCTGTCACCTGTGTGTAACGTGTCTGTCTCTAACGTGTCTCTGACCTGTCTGTCTCTAACGTGTCTGTAACCTGTGGCCGTTTCTCAATTTCGAGTATACCTGCTGCAGAGCCAGAATTTCAAGTATACTACGTCATCGAGTGGCGTCGAAGGACTGTTTAAACTCATGTTAAATGCCCAGCATTCGGCGCCACTCCATGACGTAGTATACTTGAAATTCTGGCTCTGCAGCAGCTCTACTCGACATTGAGAAACGGCTTGTGTGTCTCTAACGTGTCTGTAACCTGTGTGTAACGTGTCTGTCTCTAACGTGTCTCTGACCTGTCTGTAACCTGTATGTAACCTGTCCGTCTCTAACGTGTCTGTCTCTAACGTGTCTGTCTCTAAAGTGTCTCTGACCTGTCTGTAACCTGTGTGTAACCTGTCTGTCTCTAACGTGTCTCTGACCTCTCTGTAACCTGTGTGTAACCTGTCTGTCTCTAACGTGTCTCTGAACTGTCTGTAACGTGTCTGTAACCTGTGTGTAACGTGTCTGTCTCTAACATGTCTCTGAACTGTCTCTAACGTGTCTGTAACCTGTGTGTAACGTGTCTGTCTCTAACTTGTCTCTGACCTGTCTGTAACCTGTGTGTAACCTGTCCGTCTCTAACGTGTCTGTCTCTAACGTGTCTGTAACCTGTGTGTAACGTGTCTGTCTCTAACGTGTCTCTGACCTGTCTGTAACCTGTGTGTAACCTGTCCGTCTCTAACGTGTCTGTCTCTAACGTGTCTGTAACCTGTGTGTAACCTGTCTGTCTCTAACGTGTCTCTGACCTGTCTGTAACCTGTGTGTAACCTGTCCGTCTCTAACGTGTCTGTCTCTAACGTGTCTGTAACCTGTGTGTAACGTGTCTGTCTCTAACATGTCTCTGAACTGTCTGTCTCTAACGTGTCTGTAACCTGTGTGTAACCTGTCTGTCTCTAACGTGTCTCTGACCTCTCTGTAACCTGTGTGTAACCTGTCTGTCTCTAACCTGTCTGTCTCTAACATGTCTCTGAACTGTCTCTAACGTGTCTGTAACCTGTGTGTAACGTGTCTGTCTCTAACATGTCTCTGAACTGTCTCTAACGTGTCTGTAACCTGTGTGTAACGTGTCTGTCTCTAACGTGTCTCTGACCTGTCTGTAACCTGTGTGTAACCTGTCCGTCTCTAACGTGTCTGTCTCTAACGTGTCTGTAACCTGTGTGTCACGTGTCTGTCTCTAACATGTCTCTGAACTGTCTGTCTCTAACGTGTCTGTAACCTGTGTGTAACGTGGCTGTCTCTAACATGTCTCTGAACTGTCTGTCTCTAACGTGTCTGTAACCTGTGTGTCACGTGTCTGTCTCTAACATGTCTCTGAACTGTCTGTCTCTAACGTGTCTGTAACCTGTGTGTAACGTGTCTGTCTCTAACGTGTCTCTGACCTGTCTGTCTGCCTGTCTGTGTGCCTGTCTGTCTCTAAAAAAAACATATTTGTATTAATTAATCTTTTAAACTCAAAAAAAATAATGTCTTCTATTTTAAAAATAATTTCGTACATAAATCTTATTATTACCAGTATATAATTGTATCTATACTTTTATTTATATTTTTCATCTCTACCCAATGCAAAAAACATTCTCAAATTTCCCAAATTGGAAATACCTAAAATATTTTATGTTTTTCAAGAAATAAAAAAATGTAATAAAAAAGAGGTTTTAGAAGACCAAAGAAATAAAGAAGAAAAATAATCAGATTGAATCTATAATCAATATAATGGTAAGTTGTCAGCCTACTTGTAGTTAAAGTATTAAAAGTACCCAAATCAGAAATATCTAAAATAAAATAAAATCACAAACAAAATTATAAAAGTAAATTATAACTAATTAATCAATTAATAATAAATAAATTAAATTCATGTGGTTTGTTTTAAATCTAGTAAAAAGTTGAATTATCCTTTTGACTGGTTTAGCTTAAAATGAGAATATGTGTTAAGTTATTTAAGAATTTAGAAAATGTGTTTTTCACAGACTCTGACAGCCAGCCGACAGCAGCTGTTAATGTTGTTAAAAGTAGAAGTACTCAGCTCTGTACTTGAGTAAAAGTAGAAGTACTCAGCTCTGTACTTGAGTAAAAGTAGAAGTACTCAGATCTTGTACTTTAGTAAAAGTAGAAGTACTCAGATCTTGTACTTGAGTAAAAGTAGAAGTACTCAGCTCTGTACTTGAGTAAAAGTAGAAGTACTCAGATCTTGTACTTTAGTAAAAGTAGAAGTACTCAGATCTTGTACTTGAGTAAAAGTAGAAGTACTCAGATCTGTACTTGAGTAAAAGTAGAAGTACTCAGATCTTGTACTTTAGTAAAAGTAGAAGTACTCAGATCTTGTACTTGAGTAAAAGTAGAAGTACTCAGATATTGTACTTTAGTAAAAGTAGAAGTACTCAGATATTGTACTTGAGTAAAAGTAGAAGTACTCAGATCTTGTACTTGAGTAAAAGTAGAATTACTCAGATCTTGTACTTGAGTAAAAGTAGAAGTACTCAGATCTTGTACTTTAGTAAAAGTAGAAGTACTCAGCTCTGTACTTGAGTAAAAGTAGAAGTACTCAGATATTGTACTTTAGTAAAAGTAGAAGTACTCAGATCTTGCACTTTTAGTAAAAGTAGAAGTACTCAGATCTGTACTTGAGTAAAAGTAGAAAAAATGTGTTTTTCACAGACTCTGCACAGCCAGCCGACAGTAGCTGTTAATGTTTGTGTGTTTTTCTCAGGACTCCTCTTCCTCCTCCTCCTCCTCCTCCTCCTCCTCCTCCTCCTCCTCCTCCTCCTCCTCTTCCTCCTCCTCTTCATGCAGGACTCCATGTTTGGTCTGAAGGGAAACATCTGAAACCTCCAGCCACCAAAAAGCCTCCAGCGGGGAGTGACTGCCTCTGAGGGCGAGCCCTTTATTTTTAGACATGCAGACTCACTGGCTTATTATCTTTGTGTGTGTGTGTGTGTGGTGTGTGTGTGTGTGTGTGTGTGTGTGTGTGTGTGTGTGTGTGTGTGTGTGTGTGTGTGTGTGTCAGTGTCAGTCTCTGGTGATGATAGATAGATGGTCGTGTCTCGTCATGTTGTCGGTTGTTGACTGAGAAGATTCAGGAACCTTCCTCTCTGTGCTCACAGTCAGAGGGCGGTGTGTATTTACTCAGAGTATTGTACATACTTTGAAGTACTTTTCTCTGGTACTGTACTTTATAGTATTTGTGCACCACACTCCAGTCAGCAATACGCCTCTTTTCCCTTTCATACATCAGTGTTACGGGTTCAGTTACTGGTTAGTTCAAGATGACGAACTACTCACTTTATCTTTATTTACTCACTGCTTGTCTCCTGTTATTTCCCTCTTTGCTGTTATTCAGTTTGTATCACTAAGTTGTGAGCAGGGAAACTCCCAGTATTACAGATAACAGGTTTTCCCCTTAGAGCAACAATGGCACAGGAGAAAACAGAGCCGTCATTTCCAAAAACATTCAACTTTATCTTACTGATGAGGCTTAAGTGATTTTTTTACTGTAGAAGTTTTACCTCCAACAAAGTACTTTGACTTAAAAAAGGATCTGAGAACTTCTTTTTGCACCAAATTAAGGAAACGGGTTATTTTCCAGTAAAGCGAAACAGAAACCCCATTTGTATTTAACAAGTACAGCACATTTTAGATAAAGATTCAAACTGAGCCAAGGTCTATGAGTTTGGTTTTTTGTTTCTCACAAACGTGTTGAAAACAGTCAACATGTGAAATGTGTTTTTAAAAAGTCCTTCTGGAGAGCGAGGATGTGATTCAGCCCCAAGCCTCACCTGTCCTCAGAGCACCAGCTGCCACATTATAGACCCCACGTACACAAAACACACACGAAACGCGCACGAAACGCGCACGAAACGCGCACGAAACACGCACGAAACGCACACAAAACGCACACAAAATGCTCATCAGGGATCACATGCTCACAGCGTAGAAATGTTAACGATAGCAGCTTCCGTTTTGCAACAATAGTCAGAAGTGTAAGAGGTTTGTATCTGATTCAGATCAATGGAAAGCTTCTCCTCTCCAGGTTTAATGTCATCTAACTGAGAGTTTTGGTGGCGTTAAAAGCCTCAGATCCAACATGGGGATATAACTGAGCAGTGTTGATTCCTTTATTTACATACAAAGAAACAGCTGTTAAAGGTAGAATTAGTAATCAACCGACGTAGATATTCATGTTCCCCAGAAGATGAACCCTAATGATTCTTTTCCGAGCTTCCATCAGGCAAAAATCTGTCCTTGAATCCACAGTTAAAAAAAAAGAATGAAAAACTAAAAAACTAAATAAATAAACCAATCCTGCCAAAGTCCTCCGTCCAGAATAATCCTGATTTGAATATTCACCAAAAAGACCATGAGATTAAAGGCAGCCTTATGATTGGTTAAAGGCCTGTTCTAGCAACTTCTATAGGACTTTCCTCATTTACACTGTAACTCTCTGCCTCGTTATTGTTTCTTATGACTCTCCTCTCTCGGCCTTTTCTCAGGATGAACCAGAGATTCAAGACTCAAAGATTCAAAGGTTGTATCATCATTTGCACAAAGCTACAGTGTAGAAATGGCAATGAAATTATTCTGACCTGAGCTCCTCCAACAATGCAAGATATATAATAAAATACAAATAAAAAATAGTGCAAGAAGTCTATATACATGTAAATAGAATATGATATGTACAAGACATTAAATAATGTACATTAAGACAAAAATAGGTGGAGATAAGAGTTTAAAGGTGAACATCCAGCAGCTCTTCACGTCTTCCTGTTCATGAGCAAAACTAATATTTGCAGTTCGGCCTCGAGGCGGAAATGTGAGGAATGAGGAAGTTCTGCTGAGTTTGAGAGGAGGGAGGAGTCTGATCAGAATCACTTCCTCTCTCTCTCTCTAGTAAGTACAAGTAGTGATTGTGCAGATTGGTCCATTTCAGAATAATATATATGATATGTTTTATAATGATTGATCATGAAAGTGTTCTCAAAGCTGGTAAAGGTGCAGCTAGTTTGAATGACTTTGTATACTGCAGGGTAGCTTGTGGATTTACTCCAGGTGGAACTAAAGTCTGATTTAACACTTGATTATATTTCACATCATTCATCCAGATCTGTGAAGTAACTAAAGGGATTAAATACATGTAGTGGAGTAAAAGTACACCATGTACCTCTGAACTGTAGAGGAGTAGAAGTATGCAGTAGCAACACATGGAAAAACTCAAGTAAAGTTCAAGTACCTCAGAATTGTACTTGAAGTAAATGTACTTATTGTCAGTTTTAGCTCGGGAAGGTTCCTAACCCTGAAGTCCCTCATGATAACAGCTGATTCTCTAGAGCAGGGGTGCCCACACTTTTTCAGCTTGGGAGCTACTTTTAAAATGACCAAGCCCAAAAGATCTACCTACAGGGCCGCCCCTGCCCAATCTGTGTCGCGAGCGCAGGAGGGGGGGGGGGGGGGGTGCTAGTGGAGTAAACGGCGGATAAACTGTGGCGCGCTTACACTAATTGCGCCGCATTTGCGCTTCAGATGAAGAGGTGAGGCCCCCTCATAACTGCATGAACCCGTATGGCACAATACAACTCAGACTGGCTTACCTGTACGTCAATCAAGTGGCAAATGCCATAGCAAGGATGGATGATAGGCTAACTTTAAAAAAAAAAATTTTTTAAAAAAAAAAATTAAATTTTTTTTTTTCTTTCCTTTTTTTTTTTTCAATGCCATGCGATCTACCCACACTACCTTCGCGATCGACCGGTCGATCGCGATCGACGTAATGGGCACCCCTGCTCTAGAGGATAGGAAAGGAGCTTTGAAACTTCCTTAAAAACCTCCTTTAGGAAACACTGGACCTTCCTTTAGGAAAGGAAAGGAGAAAATGCTGCCCCACAATGTCTTGCAGCAACATTTAGCTTGACACAACATTCAGCCGCTCGTGATCATAAGCGAGAAATGAGTATCATGTAACTTGCTGTAACTGAGGTGCTCCTGATGGCCAATGCTGTGTGTGAGTGTGTGTGAGTGTGTGTGTGTGTGTGTGTGTGTGTGTGTGTGTGTGCCCACGTGCCTTGTTTTTAACGTTTATGAACTATATGAATCTAAAGGCTTAATATGAACGTTACTGTTCTACTGGACAATGATCTAATATCTCCCTGAACAGTGCACGTTCACCACCGCACTGTTCAGGGAGACTGTGGCTGAGAGGGAGTGCGTTCGTCTTTCAACCAGGTTCGATCACAGCCTGTGAAGTCAACATGTCGATGTGTCCGTGGGCGAGATACTGAACCCTGAGGTGCTCCTCATGACCAACGGTGTTTAGTTTATTTATAGTGTCCTGGACAGTCACAAAAACTGTAAATGGAGCAGCTTTAGCCGACATGGCTCATTTCCAGCTGTTGTCCCCGGCCAGATGAAAATAGACACCCTTAGAATCACAATATATCAACAGCATTAGTTATAAGAAAATATAAAATAAAATAAAAAGGATGAAAGAGAAGTAGATAGAGGCGAAAGGATAAGAGAGGACAATAAACAACACACGCTACTACATACAGTATGTCACATATAGCACACCACAATCACATCACAGAAACCAGGGGCAACATCCATGATCACAACATGTAACACTCACGCCATATTGTGTGTGTGAGTGTGTGAGTGTGTGTGTGTGTGAGCTTCAGTACAGTACATTTACTGTGTACGTAATAAAGAATCCAGATGTTTCAGGAGGTGTCCACATCAACTTTTTTTCATTTAGTCCAAACGTCTCCCATCTTTACACGATGAGTTCATGAGGAACACACTGCTGCAGCTCGACCTCCTTATCAATCGATACCACACACACACACACACACACACACACACACACACACACACATGCACGCACGCACTCACAGACACACACACACACACACGCACGCACTCACAGACACACACACACACCTGCACGCACGCAGACACACACACGCACGCATGCACACACACGCACACACACACATGCACACACACACACACACACACACACACACACACAGGGGTGTTGTTTGCAGGGGGGGAGGTAATTCGAGATGCGTTTCTCAGGAGTCTCATGAAGCAGCAGACTGATCGTGTCCTCTGGGTCCTAAAGTCCTTTATAAAAACCCTTTAACCTTCAGCTTTCACCTTCACTTCCGTCCGTCTGTCCGCCTCCGGTGTCTGTGACCTCTGGTGTCGTCTGTGACCTCTGGTGTCTGTCTGTGACCTCTGGTGACCTCTAGTGACCTCTGGTGTCCGTCTGTGACCTCTGGTGTCCGTCTGTGACCTCCGGTGTCCGTCTGTGACCTCTGGTGTCCGTCTGTGACCTCTGGTGTCCGTCTGTGACCTCTGGTGTCTGTCTGTGACCTCTGGTGACCTCTGGTGACCTCTGGTGTCCGTGTGTGACCTCTGGTGACCTCTGGTGACCTCTCGTGTCCGTGTGTGACCTTTGGTAACTGTAACCTGGTAACCTGGAAATTCACTTCATATTAAACTACAGCTGATCTATGTAGCTTCCTCCTGTGTGTGGTTAGGTATATAAGCTAGAACGCCTCAGTTAACGTCAGTTACACATTGTGGTTTGGGCCAAATGTCACATGTTTTTCCTACTTTCACTTCTCCACTTTGATTTACTCCCCGGTCACATCTGTGTTTGTGTTTAATATAACTTCCTGTTTATAACTACATTAAACAAGCTGTCAACATCACCACGACCCTCTGCTGCTGTTTGAACGTGTTTGCTCAGCAGGAAATAACATGCTCTCCTGAAGAGATGTCCCACCGGCCTTGGTCTGGGGCAGTTTGACATTTTGTTTGGCAACCCCAGGATAGACTTTGTATTATATTCTATTATTTATTACCTACGGAGGCAGACAGGTGCTACAACGACCCAAAGCTCTTCCATCAGGAGAAACATCTTCAGAAAGGATGCAGATATAAAACCCCAAAGGTTCCACATGAAGAAACATCTTCAGCAACTTGACAACACATGTAGCATTTAGAGAACATTCAGCAGCTTGAGGAGACATGCGCAGCGTTTACTAAAAGCTGCAGAAACCAAACGCTGCAAATACAAGGAGACCAGGGGACACTAAAGAGTGACGCACACAGCTGGAGAGCAGGGGACACTAAAGAGTGACGCACACAGCTGGAGAGCAGGGGACACTAAAGAGTGACGCACACAGCTGGAGAGCAGGGGACACTAAAGAGTGACGCACACAGCTGGGACACCAGGGGACACTAAAGAGTGACGCAAACAGCTGGAGAGCAGGGGACACTAAAGAGTGACGCACACAGGTGGAGACCAGGGGACACTAAAGAGTAGTGATGGCAGTTTGACACTGAAGCTTCGAGCGGAGCTTCAACCCTGGACTTCCTTTTCCATAGAAGCAGTGATTCGAAGCTTGCTTCAAATCACGTGACATATGACGTCAGAAGCAGCAACTGCTTCAAATCACGTGACATGTGACGTCCGAACCAGCAACTGCTTCATTTCCTGAATGAATCAACTCACCGGTTCGCGGTCCAATCACGCGATTCAATGCACTGCCTCGTCTCTATTCTGACAGGTGACAGGTTGAGAAAGTTTCGAATTTGAGCGCTTCAACACTTTATAACCGCTCTAAACAATGCGCAATGTGTGGGTTGTTGTCGTAGTTTGCGTTGTTGCTGTTGAGTTGTTGTTGGTATTGCATTTGAATTGGATCATTATAGAGCAAGCAGGAAGAAAGATAGGTCGTTCTGGCTCGGGAAACACTTCAAAATGTGAAGTTGTGAACAAAAAGACAACTATGAGTAATATAAAAACAGATTACTTGTTTAAGGAATAGATAGCCCAGTGGATAGAGCCGGCGGCCCGAATGCTGCGATGTCCTCCGCGCAGCTGGTTCAAAGCCCGGAACGGATGAATTTTTAATCATTGCTTTTCAACTTTAATACTTTAATAACTGATAAAAGGCCGTCTCCACCCAAAAAAATGTCCAGCACTCTCTAGTCTCTTCTCAATAACCCAATACACACAATTATCAATCTTTAATTGCAAATAGAACATGATATTCAGTCTTAGTGTGTGTGTGCATCGAATATTTTTCAAGGCAAAGATACGTTAAACCCACTGCAGCCTTGCACTTCGCCAGGAGAGGTCGCTGTAACTGAAGCTTCCAGAAATCAACCTATTTCCGACACAATTGTCCAAGTGGTTCGATGCTTCATTCAAAGCTTCATTTTGCCATCACTACTAAAGAGTGACGCACACAGCTGGGACACCAGGGGACACTAAAGAGTGACGCACACAGCTGGAGAGCAGGGGACACTAAAGAGTGACGCACACAGCTGGGAGACCAGGGGACACTAAAGAGTGACGCACACAGCTGGAGAGCAGGGGACACTAAAGAGTGACGCACACAGCTGGAGACCAGGGTAAACTAAAGAGTGACGCACACAGCTGGAGACCAGGGGACACTAAAGAGTGACGCACACAGCTGGAGAGCAGGGGACACTAAAGAGTGACGCACACAGCTGGAGACCAGGGGACACTAAAGAGTGACGCACACAGCTGGGACACCAGGGGACACTAAAGAGTGACGCACACAGCTGGAGAGCAGGGGACACTAAAGAGTGACGCACACAGCTTGGAGACCAGGGGACACTAAAGAGTGACGCACACAGCTGGAGACCAGGGTACACTAAAGAGTGACGCACACAGCTGGAGACCAGGGGACACTAAAGAGTGACGCACACAGCTGGGAGACAAGGGGACACTAAAAAGTGACGCACACAGCTGGGAGACCAGGTGACACTTAAGAGTGACGCACACAGCTGGAGACCAGGGGACACTAAAGAGTGACGCACACAGCTGGGAGAACAGGGGACACTAAAGAGTGACGCACACAGCTGGGAGACCAGGGGACACTAAAGAGTGACGCACACAGCTGGGAGACCAGGGGACACTAAAGAGTGACACACACAGCTGGGAGACCAGGGGACACTAAAGAGTGACGCACACAGCTGGGAGACCAGGGGACACTAAAGAGTGACGCACACAGCTGGGAGACCAGGGGACACTAAAGAGTGACGCGCACAGCTGGGAGACCAGGGGACACTAAAGAGTGACGCACACAGCTGGGAGACCAGGGGACACTAAAGAGTGACGCACACAGCTGGGAGACCAGGGGACACTAAAGAGTGACACACACAGCTGGAGACCAGGGGACACTAAAGAGTGACGCACACAGCTGGGAGACCAGGGGACACTAAAGAGTGATGCACACAGCTGGGAGACCAGGGGACACTAAAGAGTGACGCACACAGCTGGGAGACCAGGGGACACTAAAGAGTGACGCACACAGCTGGGAGACCAGGTGACACTAAAGAGTGACGCACACAGCTGGGAGACCAGGGGACACTAAAGAGTGACGCACACAGCTGGAGACCAGGGGACACTAAAGAGTGACGCACACAGCTGGGAGACCAGGGGACACTAAAGAGTGATGCACACAGCTGGGAGACCAGGGGACACTAAAGAGTGACGCACACAGCTGGGAGACCAGGCCCAGCAGCCTTCCGAGTAAATCGCCAGAACGCCGACACCTCCTCATCACTCCACCGCCCCCATGTTTTTTTTTTTGCCATAAATTAGTCTCTCTCCGTTGGTGCGCTGGGCTAATGCTAATGCTAATAATGCTAATGCCAGCAAATACAATGGCGGCTTCACAAAACTTTTCAGAGTTTTACGGGGCGGGGTTTGCAATTCGCCTAGCCAATCAGAAATTGGTACTTTTTTCTCCCCAGGATAGTACCACCTCTCTAGCAGGGACTATCGGAACTAAACGGGAAAAGTACGGGTAAAAGTACTCCGGTGTGAACGCGCCTAAGGGTCCCAGTGGGAAGGAGGCAGGTTAATGAGATCAGAAACGATCCTGATGGAGGCCCAGCAGGGGGTCCTCAGCAGGGGGGGGGGGGGGGGGGGGGGGGTTAAAGACATGACCCTTAACCCCAAGCCCTCTTGTATCAGATGGGATGGTGCTAATTTGGGAATGATTAACGGTTTCAGGATACAAGATTTTGGGGCTTTTGAAACTTTAAAGGTCCCCTATTAGACTGTTCTTCATCAATATATCACAGGTCTCAGATATATCCAGAGCCTGTCTCTGATTGGCTGAAACACCAAACAGATCATTGCAGCATTACCCATAATCCCCTAGATTATTATTAGAAGAGACATGAAGAAGAGGGGACACATGCTGATGTAGAAGAGACATGAAGAAGAGGGGACACATGTTGATGTAGAAGAGACAGGAAGAAGAGGGGACACATGCTGATGTAGAAGAGACATGAAGAAGAGGGGACACATGTTGATGTAGAAGAGACATGAAGAAGAGGGGACACATGTTGATGTAGAAGAGACATGAAGAAGAGGGGACACATGCTGATGTAGAAGAGACATGAAGAAGAGGGGACACATGCTGATGTAGAAGAGACATGAAGAAGAGGAGACACATGTTGATGTAGAAGAGACATGAAGAAGTGGGGACATGCTGATGTAGAAGAGACATGAAGAAGAGGGGACACATGTTGATGTAGAAGAGACATGAAGAAGAGGGGACACATGCTGATGTAGAAGAGACATGAAGAAGAGGGGACACATGTTGATGTAGAAGAGACATGAAGAAGAGGGGACACATGCTGATGTAGAAGAGACATGAAGAAGAGGGGACACATGCTGATGTAGAAGAGACATGAGAAGAGGGGACACATGCTGATGTAGAAGAGACATGAAGAAGAGGGGACATATGTTGATGTAGAAGAGACATGAAGAAGTGGGGACACATGCTGATGTAGAAGAGACATGAAGAAGAGGGGACACATGCTGATGTAGAAGAGACAAGAAGAAGAGGGGACACATGCTGATGTAGAAGAGACATGAAGAAGAGGGGACACATGTTGATGAAGAAGAGACATGAAGAAGAGGGGACACATGCTGATGTAGAAGAGACATGAAGAAGAGGGGACACATGCTGATGTAGAAGAGACATGAAGAAGAGGGGACACATGCTGATGTAGAAGAGACATGAAGAAGAGGGGACACATGCTGATGTAGAAGAGACATGAAGAAGAGGGGACACACGTTGATGTAGAAGAGACATGAAGAAGAGGGGACACATGTTGATGTAGAAGAGACATGAAGAAGAGGGGACACATGCTGATGTAGAAGAGACATGAAGAAGTGGATTTTGCATAATAGGAGACCTTTAAGGAGAAGTTTATGAAGATCAGATAAGATGGAACTTTATGTCTCCCCGTGGGGACATTCAGGCGTTCATAGCAGCAACAGGTCAGAGTGAAACACAGGATTCACACAGGGTACAAATAAAGACAAAATACAATAAAAAATGTAAATAATAATACAAAATGTTTTTAAAATAAAATACAACTTAAACTAAGAAGCAGCATTAGCATGTAAGGTATTTAAATATTCTTTAACCTTCTCTTTATTTATTTGCGGATGTGGTAATATCTCAAAGACTTCAGTATTTGTTATATTTATAATGTATTTATTTTTAATATATATTTTTAATTTATACATTACTTTACCTTCTCTCTATTCATCCAATGAGAGTCGTGTAGAGCGGAAGGGGGCGTGGCTTAACAATCTAAACCCGGCCCGGCCTGGAACGGCACCAGCTGCTGCGTCACCATGGCAACCGGCCCACATTCACCACGGTCACCACAGTGTGAGGTCAGTGTTTCCATGGCGACGGAGCAGATAAACGGTAATCCGTCCTTGTTGTTGCTAAGGCGCGTGCCTGTGTCAGTGTGTGTGTGCGTGTGTGTGTGTGTGTGTGTCAGTGTGTGTGTCAGTGTGTGTGTGTGTGTCAGTGTGTGTGTGTGTCATTGTGTGTGTGTCAGTGTGTGTGTGTGTGTGTGTCAGTGTGTGTGTGTGTGTGTGTGTGTGTGTGTGTGTGTGTGTGTGTGATGCTTTTAATAGCAGTTAGCAGTAATGCAGATGAAGCAGCAGGGGGAGATTAAAAGGCACTGCTGCTGTAAAGGAAATAAAAATAAATAAAAATGGAGGTCACCCCAAACTGGACCCCCCCCCCTCAGCCGCTCCGTCATCACAGATACAGAATATAACTCTATTTCTACCTCATCTTATTCTCTTTTACACGTGTATATATATGTCACTTCTCCTGCTTTACCTGCACGTCTTGCACTATTTTACACTTTCATGTCTTTGTGTCTTTACGCTGCATTTCTGGAGGAGAACGGGACTTCATGTTTTCATGCCATATCTCCACTGTCGCTGTTCACAGGGCAATAAAGCTTTGAATCTTTGAATCAGAGATACTGCAGGAGGACATGTTGACCCCACAGACGCAGCTCTGCAGCAGCTGCATGCTAATAACATGCATCTCTACATGCTAATAACATGCATCTCTGCTAATAACATGCATCTCTACATGCTAATAACATGCATCTCTACATGCTAATAACATGCATCTCTACATTCTAATAACATGCATCACTACATGCTAATAACATGCATCTCTACATGCTAATAACATGCATCACTACATGCTAATAACATGCATCACTACATGCTAATAACATGCATCTCTACATTCAAATAACATGCATCTCTACATTCTAATAACATGCATCTCTACATGCTAATAACACGCATCTCTACACACTAATAACACGCATCTCTACATGCTAATAACAAGAAACTCTACATTCTAATAACATGCATCTCTACATGCTAATAACAAGAAACTCTACATTCTAATAACATGCATCTCTACATCTCTACATGCTAATAACATGCATCTCTACATTCTAATAACATACAGCTCTACATGCTAATAACATGCATCACTACATGCTAATAACACGCATCTCTACATGCTAATAACATGCATCTCTACGTGCTAATAACATGCATCTCTGCATGCTAATAACAAGCATCTCTACATTCTAATAACATGCATCTCTACATGCTAATAACACGCATCTCTACATGCTAATAACACGCATCTCTACATGCTAATAACATGCATCTCTACATTCTAATAACACGCATCTCTACATGCTAATAACATGCATCACTACATGCTAATAACATGCATCTCTACATGCTAATAACATGCATCTCTACATGCTAATAACATGCATCTCTACATGCTAATAACATGCATCTCTACATTCTAATAACATACAGCTCTACATGCTAATAACATGCATCTCTACATGCTAATAACATGCATCTATACGTGCTAATAACATGCATCTCTACATTCTAATAACATGCATCTCTACATGCTAATAACATGCATCTCTACATGCTAATAACATGCATCTCTACGTGCTAATAACACGCATCTCTACATTCTAATAACACGCATCTCTACGTGCTAATAACACGCATCTCTACATTCTAATAACACGCATCTCTACATGCTAATAACATGCATCTCTACATTCTAATAACACGCATCTCTACGTGCTAATAACACGCCTCTCTACATGCTAATAACACACATCTATACATGCTAATAACATGCATCTCTACATGCTAATAACATGCATCTCTACATTCTAATAACATGCATCTCTATATGCTAATAACATGCATCTCTACATGCTAATAACATGCATCTCTACATGCTGATAACATGCATCTCTACATTCTAATAACATGCATCTCTACATTCTAATAACATGCATCTCTATATGCTAATAACATGCATCTCTACATTCTAATAACATGCATCACTACATGCTAATAACATGCATCTCTGTAGCTTCATGCTAATAACATGCATCACTACATGCTAATAACATGCATCTCTGTAGCTTCAGGCTAATAACATGCATCTCTACATGCTAATAACATGCATCACTACATGCTAATAACATGCATCTCTGTAGCTTCAGGCTAATAACATGCATCTCTACATGCTAATAACATGCATCTCTACATGCTAATAACATGCATGACCTTCCTGTCCCTGCAGCAATGTGTCTTTTGCACTATTTCTATACTTATGTATGTCTTAAATGAACTGTTTGTTGACGCAACAACAACACATTAACTTCACAAAAAAACCTTTGCATTATTTATTTTTGATTTTTGCTGTTATTTTGTATATTTCTGCACAGCCCTCCACTTTAAAATATAAAATACTGCAGTCAGTCATATATTCTTTTACATGTAACTAGTAATTGTACATGATAACATGTTTAAAGTGACCCTCCCAACCCTGTTTATATAATATATATATATGTTTCTGCTACTGTGATATATGTCTATATTTCTGTTGCTGCAGTATATTGGTCTTTAGTAGATATATATTTGTGTTTTAATTTTAATATATATTATTTATGTATTATTTCTATATTTTATTATATATCATTTTATTTGTAATTTATTATATATTATTTCTATATTTTATTATATTTGTATTTTATTATATGTTATTTAGGTATTATTTTCTATATTTTATTATACATTATTTAATTTTAATTATTTCTGTATTTTATTATATATACACATTTATTTATTTATACATTATTGAAAGTATTCCTCTGGTAATGAGGCTGCAGTTCCCCCAGCCGCCACTAGAGGAGGAGTCACATTTCACTGAGATCTTTCATTGATGACGTGTTGAGAGCGTGTCCCTGGGGGCGTGTTCGCAGCGTGTCGGTCGAATAAACACGACATGTGATACGACATGTGATACGACATGTGATCGACATGTGATACTCCTTCAAACAGGCGCATTATTTCTGCAGCTCTCGCGTCGTGTCGCAGCGTCGTGTCGCAGCGTCGTGTCGCAGCGTCGTGTCGCAGCGTCGCAGTTTCTCTGACTTAAAAACAGAAAATGTGGATTTTGTTTTTCTCGCAGCGGCTGCAGATCAGCAGCACATTCATCATCTCCTCCTCCTCTTTCCTCCCCCCTTCCTCCTCCTTTGAACCTCCTCCTCCTCCTCTTTTTTGGCATCTTTCAAACGCAGCACAGGCTCCTGATTGGCCGGCTGCGAGGTGTTGAGGAGGGGCAGCAGCCAATCACACGCTCCCTCTGTCTTCCAGCCCCCCTTTTTATGCCACCTTGTTTTTAAACTTGCATGTAAATTCACCACCCGCCTGTACCATAACCTCCCCCCTCCTTCCTCCCTCCTCCCCCCTCCTTCCTCCCCTCTTAAGATTTAAATCTGCCCTCCCCCTTCCTCTTTCTCATTTAGAAGAACAGCCTCTCAACATGGAGGGCCGACAGCTCGCTTTGTGAGGCAGAAACAATGGCCGCCCCCTCCATTCTTCCTCCCCCTCCCTCCCTGCTGCAGATTTGTAGGTTGCAGTGCAGCCTCTCTGCTCACAGAGCTATAAATAACTCGGCAGCCATCTTATCTTTGTTGGTGTGTGTGTGTGTGTGTGTGTGTGTGTGTGTGTGTGTGTGTGTGTGTGTGTGTGTGTGTGTGTGTGTGGATAGACCTTCATTGATCCCTCGAGGGGGAAATTCAGTTTTCCACTCTGTTTTTTGTATACATGCACATATAGGTAATTATTAATTTTTTGTGCACACATAAAGATACAAATAGTGTGTGTGTGTGTGTGTGTGTGTGTGTGTGTGTGTGTGTGTGTGTGTTGTAACCCTGTGGAGAGGAAGTAGAGGACAGATATGATGTCACATGACAGACGGAAAACGAGCTAAAGTGCCTCAAATCTGCAGCTTTTTGGATGTTAAAAGGAGTAAATGTTAACAAATGTGTTTGGTTTCTTTTCTATCTTAACATTTCTGGTTTTTAAATGTTGTGTTGCATTCAAGGACTACAGATGGAGGTCGTTGCAAACGGGTTTCTGCACAGAGACATGTCATTTAGTCGTGTTACCATCGTAATGTTGCACCAATTTGACTCGAAAAGTCGTCAAAGGAAAGCTTGTTTTCATTCTCTAACGTTATGAGATTATTGGGAGTTTGTTAGTGGAGATAAGCAGGAGGTGGAACACCATTAAAGCATTGCAGAAGAAGAAGGGATGGTAATTAAAGAAGGAGAGGAACGAAGTAGAAACTGGATGTAAATCTGACATTGGGGTTAGCTTCGTGTCAGAAAGGGGTTAAAAGGTAAAATGAAGAAGTCAATTTCTTCATTTATATTATTATTTATTCGCTAAATCGATAAAAAATGTAAAAATAAACTCAACTCAGACTTCTGGATTTTTAAAGATGTCTGAGATTTTTCAATTTTCTTCTAACTATACTTTCAGATTTTAGGGAATTTTTCTAAAATATTTTAAATTTCCACAAACTCCCTCTGGAGGGATTTCAGCCTCTGCAGACCATTTACATGCACTAAACCCTATAGAACACATTACAGGAGAGGGACTTGGAAGGACTTGGTTATTTTTGACGACACGTAAAGTAATTCAAGACATAACGGGAATTAAAACGTCCATATGTGCAGATTTTTTATAATTTTTTGAGACAGTTCTTTTAAAATCTCGCGGTCAAACGAGAGTTTTGCAGCAGGAACAAAGATAGGAGTGTGTTCGGCACGCGGTTATTAACGATCATGAGTCAATGTTCATTTTGAGTGTGAGGCTTAACTAATGAGACGCTTACTGAAGTGTTGCACAAACACGAGTTCCCACGCAGCTCACGGTGTTCCTGAACGCACCGTGAGTGCTCTGTGGGAGAGTTATAAAAACACATGGCGTTATTACACTTTAAAAGGTGTAGCGTTTAACAAACCTGCATTACAATGTGTAGACATAACGAGTGTTTTATGTTTACTGTTGAGGGAATACTCACATTATCCCAGATGGAAATTATGGTTCTCGTAAGAGGGCATGTACTTGTGTTTTTTTATATAAAAAATTAAAAAATGTTTTATTAGGAAAAAAAATGTAATGAGTTAAAAAAAACAAAAAACAAAGGTTATGGATTGGTTTTTGGAAAATTGTCAAAATAAATATATTTAAGGGGATCTATCATGCAAAATGCACTTGTAGGCTGGCTTTACACCCACGGTCCTATCAGAAACGTTTATCAGAAACAATGCCCGACTGTTTTGGACGTAATATGGTCGGTGTTTACATTAGCATGCTAACACTCAGAGCTAACCTGTACTGGAGAGCATGTGTGTGAAGAAGCAGGAAATCAAAAGGAACTCACCTTGTGGTATAACCGGCAAGAGAGAAAGCCTTTGAGCTCCATACTGTTTCAGAAAGAATCCTTGATAATCCATGATATGGCGTTTCATCACGGCAGCATTTAGTTTAGACAGTAGCTGCCGGGTCCCGCATGAGCTCAGACCCCTCCTCTTTTTTGTTTAACATTTTTTAAAGTTTTATCCCAAAATCAGCTCTTTGGAAACAGGAAGTGAAATAGAGGGATATGAGGCGTGGCTAGAATGGGTGATCTGTTTGGTGTTTGGAGCAAAACACTTCATAGACATGTTTTTATATATTTCTATATATCTGAGACCTATGCTATTGCCTAGAGATAGCATGATAGGTGACCTTTAAATAAAATATATACATTTCTGAAAAAGGTTAGATATTTTTGAAAAAAAAAAAGAAAATCCATAAATTACTAAATTATAACAAACAAAAAAGTGAATTCTTTTTTTTTTTTGATGAAAATATTATCGAAAAAAATCTGAAAAAGGTAAGAAAATAGAAAATTCCAAAATGTAAGGGTTATTGTAGGAAAACTCACAAAATAAATATAACATTTAAATAAATGTAAAATATTTCTTGCAATTTTTATTTAAGTCTGAAATCAGAAATGTATATTTGAAAAGAATCTGAAACACTTGACATTTAAAAAGTGTTTGGAACATTAAAAAATAATTTCAAAAAAAGTATGAATTTATTTTGGGGATGTGTAAATATATTTTAAAAGATATATACATTTCTAAAAAAAAAGTAAAATACTTTGGAAAAATACAAAGATATTCCATAATTTGAACTTTAAAAACATTCGCAAAAAAAAAAGTTCTGAGAAAGCAAAAATATTTTGTGAAAAAAATGACAAAATGTGCGTCGTCGTCCGTTTGGCCCCAATTCTAAATAAATGTAAAAGGAAAAATCGTTAAGTTTTTCTCCCAATTTTTCTCATTTGCTGCGAGTTTTGAAAGAAAAGAAAAGTCATCGTCATGAGCTCTTCAACCTTTATCAAATTAACAAAACCAAAACTAAACAATGAATCAGCAGATTAATCAGAGAAGAAGAAAGACAAACATAAGAATAAATGAGTAATATTTCAGCCGTAATCTCACAATATTCTCACCGTTTATCGTCACAACTTTATTTTATGAACCACAATATTAACTTTATGTGATCTTGCAGAAACGACTCCTCTGATGTTGGTAAAAAAAAAACATCTTTACACATTTGACTTCTGAAACTGGAGCTTTCATTTGAAGCTTTCTAAATGATGGTGAAGTCAGATCAGGAAATACAAATGTGTTATTTATTTTCACTTCTTCTATCGCTGTGTCCAAATCTACATAAATAATATATATGAAGAAAAAGCACTGATTTATTTCACATAAAGAACATTTTCCTAGTTCTGGATGAGATCGACAGATGATTGTAAAACATGAAACTGAGGTGTGAAGCCAACACCAGAGGACCCCTTCAAAATAGTCAGTTTTAGTGACGCGTAAACTTCACAGATTCAGAGTAGATCTGACGTGACGATTCCTTCCTGTAGATGCGGACCACAAGGCATGATGGGAAATCCTTTTTAATTCCCCATCAATGAACTGAAAGAAACAAGAATACAAGTTACAAAACAGTAAATATATCATCAGGGTGTGTTTCTAGAAAGATGTAGTCCGAGTCCTGTGGCGCTGATCTGTGGTGCGGTGCAGGGACGACGTGTCTGTAGGCCGACCCTGAAGGAAGCCGCTGCTCCCGCGACTAAAAGCAACGGGACTTCATAGGATTTAGGAATATTGTAAAAAATAAGGTCTGTGGAAAACGAAGCTGTTAATGCACGTTTGTTCAGCCGGATAATCTCCACATGTCTACTTTTATAATGTTTGAATCATAAATCTAACGGCCAGAAGCTAAATGCTAACGTGATGCTATAAAGCAGAGGTCACCAACCAGAGTGTGGTAGTGTTTTTTTTTTTAGATGTAAGCCTATCATCCACCCCCCCGATTGACGTATCTTTGAGACATTCCCTGTCACTCCCGAAAATAATAGACTGACTTCAAGTGATGCTGCATATTTTTGAACTCACTGCACTTATGGGAGATACCAACTACGACAAAGTGAACATATTTTACCGTGATTTAATTGTAATACACGTTTCAAAATGATGCCGGAATAAATACATACTGATACCGGTTAGTCAAAACCATGAATTAATGCTTTGACAAGTCTGCAGACAAAAGCCTTTTGTTCACGTGTTCGGCGTAATGACGTACAACGGCCTCCACGACTTCTGTAGTCCTATTCAGCCACTTGGTAACAACCATCGTTTTCAGACACGTACACTCTTCAGAAATCACCAGTGGGGTCACTGCTGATGGATTTAATGTCCTAGAACAAAGCGTGATCCGTCTCTTTGTCTCAACCACAGACCTGATTTCAGATAGTTTCCTAAACCCTACGGAGAGATCCCATTGGCTCTGAGACAGGGGAACAGGAAGTGGTGAAATGCTGACTCACTTCCTGGTTTTAGGACTCGTCACTGCACCGCTCTATTCTCTCTAGAACATTTCGCCCGTATACAAGATGTCTCCTGACGTATACGAGATGTCTCCTGACGTATACGAGATGTCTCCTGACGTATACGAGATGTCTCCTGACGTAAACGAGATGTCTTCTGACGTATACGAGATGTCTCCTGACGTAAACGAGATGTCTCCTGACGTAAACGAGATGTCTCCTGACGTAAACGAGATGTCTCCTGACGTATACGAGACGTCTCCTGACGTAAACGAGACGTCTCCTGACGTAAACGAGACGTCTCCTGACGTATACGAGATGTCTCCTGACGTAAACGAGATGTCTCCTGACGTATACAAGATGTCTCCTGACGTAAACAAGACGTCTCCTGACGTATACAAGACGTCTCCTGACGTAAACGAGACGTCTCCAGACGTATACGAGACGTCTCCTGACGTAAACGAGACGTCTCCTGACGTAAACGAGACGTCTCCTGACGTATACGAGACGTCTCCTGACGTATACGAGACGTCTCCTGACGTATACGAGACGTCTCCTGACGTATACGAGACGTCTCCTGACGTAAACAAGACGTCTCCAGACGTATACAAGACGTCTCCTGACGTAAACAAGACGTCTCCTGACGTATACGAGACGTCTCCTGACGTAAACGAGACGTCTCCTGACGTATACAAGATGTCTCCTGACGTAAACAAGATGTCTCCTGACGTAAACAACAACGTGACGTAAACAAGACGTCTCCTGACGTATACAAGACGTCTCCTGACGTAAACAAGACGTCTCCTGACGTAAACAAGACGTCTCCTGACGTAAACAAGACGTCTCCTGACGTATACAAGACGTCTCCTGACGTAAACAAGACGTCTCCTGACGTAAACAAGACGTCTCCTGACGTATACAAGACGTCTCCTGACGTAAACAAGATGTCTCCTGACGTAAACAAGATGTCTCCTGACGTATACAAGACGTCTCCTGACGTAAACAAGACGTCTCCTGACGTAAACAAGATGTCTCCTGACGTATACAAGACGTCTCCTGACGTAAACAAGACGTCTCCTGACGTAAACAAGACGTCTCCTGACGTAAACAAGACGTCTCCTGACGTAAACAAGACGTCTCCTGACGTATACAAGACGTCTCCTGACGTAAACAAGACGTCTCCTGACGTAAACAAGACGTCTCCTGACGTAAACAAGACGTCTCCTGACGTAAACAAGACGTCTCCTGACGTAAACAAGACGTCTCCAGACGTATACAAGACGTCTCCAGACGTATACAAGACGTCTCCTGACGTAAACAAGACGTCTCCTGACGTATACAAGATGTCTCCTGACGTATACAAGACGTCTCCTGACGTATACAAGATGTCTCCTGACGTATACAAGATGTCTCCTGACGTAAACAACAACGTGACGTAAACAAGACGTCTCCTGACGTATACAAGACGTCTCCTGACGTAAACAAGATGTCTCCTGACGTAAACAAGATGTCTCCTGACGTATACAAGACGTCTCCTGACGTAAACAAGATGTCTCCTGACGTAAACAAGATGTCTCCTGACGTAAACAAGACGTCTCCTGACGTATACAAGACGTCTCCTGACGTAAACAAGATGTCTCCTGACGTAAACAAGATGTCTCCTGACGTATACAAGACGTCTCCTGACGTAAACAAGATGTCTCCTGACGTATAAAAGATGTCTCCTGACGTAAACAACAATGTGACGTAAACAAGATGTCTCCTGACGTAAACAAGATGTCTCCTGACGTATACAAGATGTCTCCTGACGTATACAAGATGTCTCCTGACGTAAACAAGATGTCTCCTGACTTAAACATGTCTCCTGACGTAAACAAGATGTCTCCTGACGTATACAAGACGTCCCCTGACGTAAACAAGATGTCTCCTGACGTAAACAAGATGTCTCCTGACGTAAACAAGATGTCTCCTGACGTATACAAGATGTCTCCTGACGTAAACAAGATGTCTCCTGACGTAAACATGTCTCCTGACGTAAACAAGATGTCTCCTGACGTATACAAGACGTCCCCTGACGTAAACAAGATCTCTCCTGACGTATACAAGATGTCTCCTGACGTAAACAAGATGTCTCCTGACGTAAACATGTCTCCTGACGTAAACAAGATGTCTCCTGACGTAAACAAGATGTCTCCTGATGTAAACAACAACGTGACGTAAACAAGATGTCTCCTGACGTAAACAAGATGTCTCCTGACGTAAACAAGATGTCTCCTGACGTAAACAACAACGAGACGTAAACAACAACGAGACGTAAAAACAAAGCTGTCTCTGCCGCTCCGTTTGATACTCAGATCTCTGGAGGAGTTACAGCGTCTTTGAGGAGGAGTTAGAGCGTCTTTGAGGAGGAGTTACAGCGTCTTTGAGGAGGAGTTACAGCGTCTTTGAGGAGGAGTTAGAGCGTCTTTGAGGAGGAGTTAGAGCGTCTTTGAGGAGGAGTTACAGCGTCTTTGAGGAGGAGTTACAGCGTCTTTGAGGAGGAGTTACAGCGTCTTTGAGGAGGAGTTAGAGCGTCTTTGAGGAGGAGTTACAGCGTCTTTGAGGAGGAGTTACAGCGTCTTTGAGGAGGAGTTACAGCGTCTTTGAGGAGGAGTTACAGCGTCTTTGAGGAGGAGTTACAGCGTCTTTGAGGAGGAGTTACAGCGTCTTTGAGGAGGAGTTAGAGCGTCTTTGAGGAGGAGTTAGAGCGTCTTTGAGGAGGAGTTACAGCGTCTTTGAGGAGGAGTTACAGCGTCTTTGAGGAGGAGTTACAGCGTCTTTGAGGAGCAGAAATCTTGTGTTCCGGCTTCTCTTGATGGAAATCTGCGTGTTGTTACAGACAAAGCCCCGGTGACAATAAGAAAGCAGCATCTCTCAAATGAAACAGGCGCGTCATTCAGGCCGAGAGTATTCAGGTCCTTCACTACAGCTGAGGGAAAAGAACCCAATGCAGAAAAATCCTTACATTTCACAAGCTGGAAATAATACAAATATGTTTTAGTGGTAGTAAAGGAAGTATTTAGATGTTTTGCTGAAGTAAAAATACTAATATTACAATTTAAAAGTACTCTGTTAAATGCAAAAGTATTGTATTATTTAAATAAAAGTATAATATGCAAAACACAGTTAAATGTATTATTGTTAAAAGTACCTTTTGCAGAAAATAGTTCAAAAATAAATGTGAAAATTACTCAAACTGTTCAATGTATTATATCATATTTTATTATCTATTTGATTAATTTGTAAGGTGACTAAAGCCGTCGGATGAATCCACTAAAATATCTGCTTTGATTTGGAGAGATTTATGAGTACAAATATCCCAAAAATACTAAAGTAGTAATTGTACTCAGTTAGTTGTACACCTCTGCATCCAGGTTAGCGTAGCTTAGCACAAAGACTGGAAGCAGGGGGAAACTGTTAGCATATTTTCTGCTATCATTTTAAAATCCAAACGGAGGAATCCCATTGGCTTCTTGTGGAGAGGAGATGCTGCCTTCAGGCTCCAACTCAGAAATACGACATCGCATCACCGCTGTGTATTAAGGTGTGTATTAATATTCTCAGGACTCACTTGAAGTTGTCTTTGTCCTGCAGGTTGAGCACCAGGCTGTCGGCGTTCAGGTAAACTCTGTTCTGAGACGTCGCCATCTGCGGGACACAGACACAGAGAAACACACACACACACAGAGAAACACACACACACACACACACACAGGGAGTGAGCAGAGAACACACAGGTGGAGTTCCTGGTTGTGAGGCTGAAGCACAATGGGAACTTTGTCCGAGCTCCAACACTGAGCTGATTCAGAGACATGATGACGTGACTTTGACACACACTCTGCTACAGACACACACACACACTTTCTCTCTCTCTGCTGTAGACACACACACACATTCTCTCTGCTGCAGCTACACACACACACATTATCTCTCTGCTGTAGACACACACATTCTCTCTCTCTCTGCAGCTACACACACACACACTTTATCTCTCTCTCTGCTGTAGACACACACTCATTATCATGTATTAAATCCACATTGAGTGACGCTGCTAAGTTACGAATCAGCTGATGCATTTCTGGTTCTTTCATAAACTATAAATCAGACACTTAATGTATTCTCTCTCTCTCTCCTCTCTTCTCTCTCTCCCCTCTCTCTCTCCTCCAGTTACACACTCATTATTATTTATTAAATCCACATTAAAGACATGCTGCTGTAAAGACAGAAACGATATAATAGTTCTCATGCTAATGGAGTATTCTTAAACATAATAATGTAAAAAATCTTTATAAAAATACTCAGTTTATCCCTAATGTTTCTGCCTTCCTGCCACTGTAATTTATTTTAATGAAAAACATGTTTATGTTGATTTAAATTGAGTTAAACTGTTAAGTTCAGGATATTTCATGTTCATGTGGCGCCCCCTGGTGGCGACACTGAGCTGCTGCACTCTGAGCCAAACTGAGGCTTTAAGGGGAAACTGTGAAGCTAATAAATAAAAACATGTTTTATCCTTTAAAATGATGTACCGGTAACCTCTCAGAGGATGATTTAAATGTAATTTAATTGCATAATAATTGTTAACTGTTGTGTTCAGGTGTCAGCAGAAGATTTCATGTTCATGTGGCGCCCCCTGGTGGACACACTGAGCTACTGCAGTGAGGCTTTTGAGGGGAAATTGTGAGGCTAATTCTAAACAAAACATGTTTTTATTATTTGAAACGATGTGCTATTAAATTCTCAGAGGATTATTTAAAGAGGAGAGAAATTATCCATTTTATTTCAAGAAATCATAGTGATGCAGAAACTCACTTTAAATAATCCTTATGAAGTTAACGTTTAAATTACATATGTACATAAGTTAAAAAGGGAGCCACTCATCAGAAAATAATGTTATAATAATGTTTTTTCAGACAATATTTAACCTTATAGATTAAAATCCATCAAAATCTTCATTATTCAAGGGTTCATTTCGACTGTTTTCTTACTTTTGGAGCAAATAAATTGTCCATTATTAACGTTTTTTGATTCGTTTTTTTGTCAGTTGTATTTTAGCTGCAGAATAAAATAAATAAATAAAGTGTTTCTCACCGTCTTTGCGATGCTCTGCGCCGCCCGGATCTTCCTCAGCTTCAGGTAGCCTGGGTTCTTCGTCAAGGCCTCTCCCAACTGACACACACACACAGAAAACACACACACACAAAAAACACACACACATGTAAATGGTTAGTGTTTCCTCAGGAGTGTAAGTGTTACACCCAGGGAGGATCAGAGCGGCAGGCGTGTCTGTTTCAGATTTAATATTCTCACGCAAGTAAAAATAACTTCTGCATATTTGTGTTTGGGTTAGAGCGCACGTCAGGACAGGAAATCATCTCTGAGTATGTAGTGTCTCTACTTTAAAGAGTCCTCTCCCGCTGATGTTCAGGTGTATATCGGTATGTAGTGTCTCTACTTTAAAGAGTCCTCTCCCGCTGATGTTCAGGTGTATATCGGTATGTAGTGTCTCTACTTTAAAGAGTCCTCTCCCGCTGATGTTCAGGTGTATATCGGTATGTAGTGTCTCTACTTTAAAGAGTCCTCTCCGCTGATGTTCAGGTGTATATCGTATGTAGTGTCTCTACTTTAAAGAGTCCTCTCCGCTGATGTTCAGGTGTATATCAGTATGTATGTCTCTACTTTAAAGAGTCCTCTCCTGCTGATGTTCAGGTGTATATCAGTATGTAGTGTCTCTACTTTAAAGAGTCCTCTCCTGCTGATGTTCAGGTGTATATCAGTATGTAGTGTCTCTACTTTAAAGAGTCCTCTCCTGCTGTGTTCAGGTGTATATCAGTATGTAGTGTCTCTACTTTAAAGACTCCTCTCCGCTGATGTTCAGGTGTATATCAGTATGTAGTGTCTCTACTTTAAAGAGTCCTCTCCGCTGATGTTCAGGTGTATATCAGTATGTAGTGTCTCTACTTTAAAGAGTCCTCTCCTGCTGATGTTCAGGTGTATATCAGTATGTAGTGTCTCTACTTTAAAGAGTCCTCTCCTGCTGATGTTCAGGTGTATATCGTTATGTAGTGTCTCTACTTTAAAGAGTCCTCTCCCGCTGATGTTCAGGTGTATATCAGTATGTAGTGTCTCTACTTTAAAGAGTCCTCTCCCGCTGATGTTCAGGTGTATATCAGTATGTAATGTCTCTACTTTAAAGGGTCCTCTCCTGCTGATGTTCAGGTGTATATCAATATGTAGTGTCTCTACTTTAAAGAGTCCTCTCCTGCTGATGTTCAGGTGTATATCAGTATGTAGTGTCTCTACTTTAAAGAGTCCTTGAACTCACCATCTTGGCGGCCTCAGCCTCTCCTTCAGCTTGGATGATTTTATGTCTCTGATCCTGTAGTGCTTTCTCAACGTAAAACTGCGCTCTCTGCGCCTCCTGCTGAGCTGCAAGGGAACACAGTCAGAAACACTTCAGTTAATAAATAAAACAATATATTCGTTTTAAAAACTGCAGTATTTGAAATTTGCAAATTAGTTTTAGACACATTTGACATTTGAAAATAAAGTGTAAAATCCTGTTAATTAATCCTAATGACTCAAATGTTAAAAACAAGCAGCAATAGCAGAACTGTGTCTGATGAAATACGTTTTAAAATAAACGTAAATATAGTGCATATAAATATATAAAACATGACATTGTGTATGGCCGGAGGAGGAGGCGTGGCATCTTTCTCCTGACTTCGTTGTTACTCACCGACTTGCTTCGCCTCCACGGCGGCGGTGTATTCTCGGCTGAAGCTCAGCTCCGTGATGGCCACGTCGTCCAGGATGATGTTGAAGTCTTTAGCTCGCTCGAACAGATCTCTGCGGATCAGCAGCGAAACCTGGAGGAGGAAGGAAACGAGAGGATCTGATGAGTTATGGAGGCTCGAGGAGGTAGATCATTCATCCTTAATTATAGCGAGAGGATTTCTTGTTGTGTCAAATTATCATATAAAACATATAATCTTATACTCTGACTTAGGGGTGCATACCGTTTCCCGGTATTACCGAAATACCGGTTACAGGCGGCTACGGTATACCGTACCGAAATCAGATCCAGTTTTCGATACTTTTTTAATTTTTATAAAAGTGAGGCGTAATATCCTTAAACTCGCGCCCAAACCGTCGGAATTACGATGTCAATTTCGCCGTGAAACTCCACAAACGAGTCACTTTAGAAAATCCAAAGTGTGGCTGCATATGACTGCCAGTCTGAAGGGTGGGGTCTGTAACCACTGCCAGTCTGAAGGGTGGGGTCTGTAACCACTGCCAGTCTGAAGGGTGGGGTCTGTAACCACTGCCAGTCTGAAGGGTGGGGTCTGTAACCACTGCCAGTCTGAAGGGTGGGGTCTGTAACCACTGCCAGTCTGAAGGGTGGGGTCTGTAACCACTGCCAGTCTGAAGGGTGGGGTCTGTAACCACTGCCAGTCTGAATGGTGGGGTCTGTAACCACTGCCAGTCTGAAGGGTGGGGTCTGTAACCACTGCCAGTCTGAAGGGTGGGGTCTGTAACCACTGCCAGTCTGAAGGGTGGGGTCTGTAACCACTGCCAGTCTGAATGGTGGGGTCTGTAACCACTGCCAGTCTGAAGGGTGGGGTCTGTAACCACTGCCAGTCTGAAGGGTGGGGTCTGTAACCACTGCCAGTCTGAGCGGTGGGGTCTGTAACCACTGCCAGTCTGAATGGTGGGGTCTGTAACCACTGCCAGTCTGAAGGGTGGGGTCTGTAACCACTGCCAGTCTGAAGGGTGGGGTCTGTAACCACTGCCAGTCTGAGCGGTGGGGTCTGTAACCACTGCCAGTCTGAAGGGTGGGGTCTGTAACCACTGCCAGTCTGAAGGGTGGGGTCTGTAACCACTGCCAGTCTGAAGGGTGGGGTCTGTAACCACTGCCAGTCTGAAGGGTGGGGTCTGTAACCACTGCCAGTCTGAAGGGTGGGGTCTGTAACCACTGCCAGTCTGAAGGGTGGGGTCTGTAACCACTGCCAGTCTGAATGGTGGGGTCTGTAACCACTGCCAGTCTGAAGGGGGGGTCTGTAACCACTGCCAGTCTGAAGGGTGGGGTCTGTAACCACTGCCAGTCTGAAGGGTGGGGTCTGTAACCACTGCCAGTCTGAAGGGTGGGGTCTGTAACCACTGCCAGTCTGAAGGGTGGGGTCTGTAACCACTGCCAGTCTGAGCGGTGGGGTCTCTAACCACTGCCAGTCTGAAGGGTGGGGTCTGTAACCACTGCCAGAAGTTTATTTCTGGGAAAGGTATCAACACATCCAACCTCCAATCAATGCTGTCTCGTATGGCAACCAAGTACCTTTGTGTTCAGGGAAGCAGCGTGCCAAGGGAGAGAGTGTTCAGTTCAGCAGGTGAGATGCTACGCTGTGAAAGGGCCCGTTTGGATCCAGAGAGAGTGTTCAGTTCAGCAGGTGATATGCTACGCTGTGAAAGGGCCCGTTTGGATCCAGAGAGTGTTCAGTTCAGCAGGTGATATCCTACGCTGTGAAAGGGCCGGTTTGGATCCAGAGACAGTGTTCAGTTCAGCAGGTGATATCCTACGCTGTGAAAGGGCCCGTTTGGATCCAGAGAGAGTTCAGTTCAGCATGTGATATCCTACGCTGTGAAAGGGCCCGTTTGGATCCAGAGAGAGTTCAGTTCAGCATGTGATATCCTACGCTGTGAAAGGGCCCGTTTGGATCCAGAGAGCAGATATGCTCATCTTCTTGAAGATGAATGCACAAAACTGAACTGTGATGGGATTTGTTTTCTTTCATCAGGCAAATGTTGATTTTAATGATGCTATTTGTTTTATGTGCAATGCCGAGATCTCATGATCCTTTATGTGTTCTCTGGTTGAATCTCAGGTTGAATATTGATTATCCATTGACAAGATGTTCTATTCCCGCCTGATGGTTGTTATAAATGATATTGCAGAATCAGTTTTCTTCATAGATAACGTGTTTTCATTGTTTGTTTGGGTCCCACAATTGAATTTAATATTCATTTGACATGTTAACTACATCATAAAGCGCTTCATGGGAGTAATTGCGGGATGATTCAATTTTTCCTTTATGCAACATGAAAGTATCACGATATGTATCGGTTGAGTATCGGTATCGTTCAGCGGCATCGTAAAAACGTCAACGATATGCATCGCTACTCTGACTGCATTTTACACTGTTAAAGTCATGTGACCGTGCTGTAGTTCCTTTATAGCCCAACATTAGCCTCCTTTAGCTTAGCGGTGGTGACGTGAAGTCATGTGACCGTGCTGTAGTTCCTTTATAGCCCAACAGTTTGTAGGTGTATTCTTAGTTGTGTTGTCATTGGTTGCTGAAACCATCTATCTAAGCGTGTGCGCGCGCGCGCGCGCGTGCGCGTGCGCGTGTGTGTGTGTGTGTGTGTGTGTCTCTATGTGTGTGTGTGTTACCTGTGCTCTCTGAGTGATGAGCTGCGAGGCGTTGAACTTTGCCACGACGCTCTTCAGCACCTCGTTGACGATGGAGGGCAGAACTTTCTCATCGTAGTCCTGTCCGAGCTGCTGGTAGAGGATCGGCAGGTTGGAGGCCAGCGGCCGCGAGAGCACGCGCAGAGAGATGTTCACCATCTGCAGATCTGAGAGGAGGCGGCTCATCACAACGAGGGAAATACAACTCAAATGCAGAGAGGGCACAAGTACACACATCCTTTACTCAAGTAGAAGTACAGATACTTGTGTTTAAAAATACTCTGGTAAAAGTACTGACTAAACTTCTTTACTCAAGTGAAAGTAAAGAAGTATGGGCTTTGAAATGTACTTCAGTAAAAAGTACCCATAACTAGCAGCTGTTTTAAAGAGTACCTGACCTCCCTTTATATTAATAGAACAATAATGTCATTGTTAGCTAATGAATGTTTCCATGCTGAACAACAGCAACATGACAACGTTTTCATTGGTCCCTCTTCTTTAGAGAAGACCAGGAAATGATGGATACACGGATCGTGTTCAAATCAATAGGCACGCAATGACTCTAAATAATAATGATCACGCCACCAAACACACATTCAGACTAAAGGAACCAGCCTGTTTGGAACATGGAAGAAGCAGAAAGTACAGGTATTTGAGTTCAACATGTAAGAAGTAGAAAGTACAGGTATTTGAGTTCAACATGTAAGAAGTAGAAAGTACAGGTATTTGAGTTCAATATGTAAGAAGTAGAAAGTACAGGTATTTGGGTTCAACATGTAAGAAGTAGAAAGTACAGGTATTTGAGTTCAACATGTAAGAAGTAGAAAGTACAGGTATTTGAGTTCAACATGTAAGAAGTAGAAAGTACAGGTATTTGAGTTCAACATGTAAGAAGTAGAAAGTTCAGGTATTTGGGTTCAACATGTAAGAAGTAGAAAGTACAGGTATTTGAGTTCAACATGTAAGAAGTAGAAAGTACAGGTATTTGAGTTCAACATGTAAGAAGTAGAAAGTACAGGTATTTGAGTTCAAAATGTAAGAAGTAGAAAGTACAGGTATTTGAGTTCAACATGTAAGAAGTAGAAAGTACAGGTATTTGAGTTCAAAATGTAAGAAGAAGAAAGTAAAAAGTCCTGAGCTCCTCCAACAATGCAACATATGCTCTCTATATATCCTCATGGACTCTTCATTTTATGCAATTTGTATTATTGTATTCTAACTGTATTTGCATCATTGTGTTTTGTACCCATTTATCTTGTCATTTTCCTATATTCTCAGATATGTTTGTTGATGTGTGAAGCCCTCTGAGACAAATGTGTTTTGTGATATTGGGCTATATAAATACATTTGAATTGAATTGAATATATTCATGAGAGGAAACAGCTGGTCCTACATCCCATCATTAAACCTCCTTGTCCTTAACCATTTACAAATCCTCCTTTTACGCTTCCTTAGGTATGTAAACCCTTAACTTATGTCTCTGTTCAAAACATACAAGACTAAAACTACAATGTAACAGAGTAAAAGGCAATCAGAGTATAAGACTATAGGTTGATCATTTGACACGACAATGTATATCTGATTCATAACTTAGGCGGTTGCTTTACAGGTGGTAGTAGTGTGCATTGTGTGGATGATATTCAGAGGGTTAGGGTCTGACCTTTGCTTCCTGTGAGGGAGGAGATCTTCCGGGGGCGGGCTCTGATGTCGTAGATGATGGGATACTGGATCCAGGGGATCCTGCAGGAAACACGGGCATGTCAGTCATGATATTAGATTAAGAGCTCTGCTCTCATCAGAATCAGGTGTATTGCCAGCTAGGTTGTTTGTTATTGTTTACAACAGAGATGTGTATACAGGGGTGGACATTCAAATCTATTTCATTATCACTGGCCCCACCATGGTAACCACTGGCGTTTCGTGAGGCGGTTGTCATTGTTGGGTGAAAAGCAAACAGCATCTATTTGTCTTGTTGTGGTCAGTAAGTGCACTTTTCCCTTGTCATTATTAATGAATATGATAAAAGGTGAAGCAGCAGGTGTGATTTAGTGGAGGATGCTCCTACCTGAAGTGCAGTCCTTCAGCGAGGACCGTGTCCATCTGCATCCCCCCGACCCGGTTGAAGATGATCGCTCTCTGCCCTCCTTCAACTGAGACAAACACACACTCTTAGAAAAAGATCTAACATGTCATATTTTCCACACGTGTTTTTAATAACAGCAAATCTTGTACAATGTTGGGTGCATTGATAAACTCAGCGCCATCAATAGACTAAAAGGATGCAGTGGTGAAACGGGCAGAATCAGAATAACTTTAGTTGTCCTGCACCTGGGAAATGTACGGTATTACAAGAGTGCAGATTCATTAAAAAGAGTAGACTTACATATGAAAAGTGATATGACCACCTGAACAGTGTCTTCCCCTGACGCTTCAGCATTACACTCTCATCCACTCCCATAACAACACTGCACATATTTTATTTTATTAGAATATTTTGCAACAGTATACTTCACGCAGTTTTTTGGTTGATCCAGATTTCATGTCAATCATTTTCTATATCTTAACGTATAATCAGAGATCTCTCGTCTGGATTGGAAAGACCGTAAATACTAAACGCTTTTTGCGTATTAGAAACGGAGCTGGCGACACTAAGACTGTAATATAATGTTTGTGTAGCAATAATACACACAACATATATTTTAGATGTCTCCAGTACCGATAAAAAGACCGATAACGTCGGAGCTTAACGGTACCGCGGTCTTTAATAATTCAGCCCCGGCGCCCCTTTAATACCGGGGCTCGGTACCCATCCCTAAAACCTACTTGGCAATAAAACTGTTTCTGATTCTGATGTGAAAAAGTAGGCCCACGTTATAAATAATAAAAACACTAAGTAAAAAAAGCAGTAGCAGTATAGCTTAAAACAATGACCAAATAAAACATTGGTTTGCCTTTTGTTCAAGTTGTTTAGTTGTTAAACAGCCGAGCACTGCAGGAGAATGACACACGTAAACCAGGGTTTCCGTTAGCCGGTAATTACCGGTTTTTATCTGGTAACATTTATTAAAAACCGGTAAATTCAAAACCTGCCGGTCAAAATGTCCGGTAATAATTAGGGATGCTCCGATCGATCGGCCGCCGGTCATTATCGGCCGATATTCACTCTTAATAGTTTGATCGGTGCTCTCTATAAAGGCCGATCAGGAGAGCTGGATCTGATCGATATGGACATAAACGCGAGGGAAGTATAACCGGACGAGAGAGAGATCAGATCAGCTGCTGAGTCTGACGGAGACACGCAGCTCTGCATGATCACCTGAAGCCCCGCCCACTGTTTAGCGCGCGAGAGAGAGAGAGAGAGAGAGAGAGAGAGAGAGACAGAGAGAGACAGAGAGAGAGACAGAGAGACAGAGAGACAGAGACAGAGAGAGAGAGAGAGAGAGAGAGAGAGAGAGAGAGAGAGAGAGAGAGAGAGAGAGAGAGAGAGAGATCAGCAGATCAGCTGCTGAGTCTGATGGAGACACACAGCTCTGCAGGATCACCTGAAGCCCCGCCCACTGCTTAGCGAGAGAGAGAGAGAGAGAGCGAGAGAGCGAGCGAGAGAGCAAGAGAGAGATCAGCAGATCAGCTGCTGAGTCTGACGGAGACACGCAGCTCTGCAGGATCACCTGAAGCCCCGCCCACTGTTTAGCTTGCTGCATGAGAAACTGACGGGCTGTCAGGAGAGAGAGGGAGGGAGAGAGAGAGGGGGGGAGAGGGAGAGAGAGAGAGGGAGAGGGAGAGAGACAGACAGAGACAGAGAGAGAGAGAGACAGAGAGAGAGAGAGAGAGAGAGAGAGGAAAAGAGAGGATCCGTTTCTCCCGTGTTAATATTCAAAGTTAATGTAAACTTTTGAATAATGTACTTCATCTATAAGTAGTTTGTTTGAATGTAATAATGATGTTGTTGTTGTTTGTGGAATCATTTATTGAGTATATAGAGTTTTAAACATCAGTATATCCAGTCATAGTCCGGTAATTACCCGCTAACGGAAACTCTGCTACACAATTCTTATTATTATTATTGAAACATGACCGGTAAGTTTCAAATTTGTCCGGTAAAATAAATTCTGTCCGGACATTTGACCGGCGAGAAAAACTCCTAGCGGAAACCCTGACGTAAACAACCTTTAGTGGATAAAAAACTAGAGTTTAAAAACTTCCATCGTGTTTTAGGTCGCATTCACACCTTGGTCTGCTTCTCTGCTGCGCACCAGACGACAGTTTGTCACATTTCATTTCTCAGAAGGTTCGGTTTGCGTTCACACGGCAAAACTCAAACGGACTGTAAACTTTAAACACAAGTCATGTGCTCGGAAATGCTGTTCAACCATTGGTCAGACATTAAGGGGGTACAAACGCAGATCCTGGCAATTTCTACCGGAGCTTTGGAGCATCGGCAGGTTATTTTCATGCTGCTGTTAATCTGGAGATCAACAGACTCTAGTGGACGGTGCATATGATTATATAATCAGACGACGTGCGTTAAGAAACATTATGACCCACATAATGAGACGTCCTGCAGTCAGGAGGAGGGTTCACCGATGACAGCTGGCTCTGACTTTTATGTATAGTTGACGGATCATTTTCACTTTACACGACTCTGTTCAACTCTTCATTCTGCTTCACTCTTTCACTAAACATTTTGAAGACATCCGCGTTCTTGTGACTCGTAAATACTACGCTTCCTGTGTTTTGGAGCGGACTGCGTTCACACCAGAGAAGAAGAGAAGAACCGCTCCAGAGTTCACTAGCAAGCGCTCCGAGACCACCTGTTTTAGGTTGTTTAGTTCACTTCAGAGGTCTCGGGCTGCGTTCACACCGACCCAAACGAACCGAGCGGCTAAACGCACCAGGGTTCGATTCAACCGGACCAAACACGGCTGGCGTGAATGCGACCTGATTATCAGAGTTTATAGATGTTTTTATCTTCACGGTCTATTGTATATTTCCTACTTTAATTCTATTTTTTTTAGATGTTTAATTTCTAGAATTGTTTATTTCTACTCTTTCATTCCTACTTATGTGCAATGCCTTGTTTTGATGTTGTTTTTTATGCTGCTGCAACGCAAACATTTCCCAATTTGGGATCAATAAAGTACCTCTTACCTTATTGATATTTATTTATCTCTTTATGTATTTTTCTTCGTTTTTTTGTTATATTCCGTCAAAGCGTCTTTGAGTTTGTAGAAAAACGCTATATAAGTGTCATGTATTATTATTAATATTATTTCTTAATACTCCAACATTAATTTTCTTGCTGTTCCGTCTGTAAACATTATTTATTGCGATTATTTCAGTTAAAGTAATTGTTAATGCTTTTATTGTAGCTTTGGACCCCTGGTGATCGGTATAAATGGGAGAAAGGTGGTGGGATTAGAGCACCGTTAGGCATATGGTCTTTACCACGGGGAAACAAGCATGCCATAGGAGAGACATCGGAACATATTGGAAACTTTCTTCTTATGGATCACATTGATCAACAAATAAATGTACGATTCACTATCTGGTGCAGTGTTCATTTCGTCAACGAATACCATGACGAAAAATGTTCCTTCAACGACATTTTTTACACGACTAAGACGAGACGATGACGAGCTAAAAATAGATTCTTGATAATAAAAACTGATGAAATGTATATTTGTTATCGTTGACGAGAGACGGGACATTCAAAATGCATCCCTGTCATTGGTTGAATTAGTTGGGATTCTGGGAATCTGCACACGTCACTAATTACACAAGTTAAGTGTTAAGAGAGTGAAATGTTGCTTTACGAATTTCAACACTTGATAGAGGGTGTTTCTCAATGTCGAGGAAGGCTGCTTCAGAGCCACTATTTCAAGATGATGCTATCATCGAGTGCCGCCGAAGGACTGTTCCAATGTCCAGCATCCTTGGAATTCTACGAGGACTGAATCCTTCGTTAGGGAAATTTCGAGGCTGCACATGTGTATCCTCCGGTCTTAAAATCCCCACAATGCTTTGCGCACGGACCAATTTCCAAAATCTGTGGCGGAAAATGTAAGGGGGGCCTCTCATCTGACGCACACCTGCACACTTGCTAGCCGGTGTGCAGGCGAATGTTCCATTCTTCGTTCTCCGAATGCCAGGAAGGATTCTTGCCTAGCCTCTGATGGACCTGACTCGGAAGACATGTCCTACCAAGGAAGCGTCCTCGAGAAATTGAGAAACACCACTGTCACCTTAATTCGTATCAAAAAAATAAAAACCTTGAACCTTGATTCCAATTTCAGATACCTGTATTTGCCTAACTGAATTAGTTTAAAGAGAAAACATTTTGACTAAAACTGGACTAAAACGTTTTGAGTTTTCGTCGAATAAAACCATGAAGGATAAAAAGGACTAAAATGTGACTAAAACTAATAACCATTTTCGTCTTAAGACTAACCCTAAATCTAAAATAGCTGCCAAAACTAACACTGATCTGGTTCCTCAGCGGCCGTTTTACTTTTGAGTTAAAGTTCTGTTTTATTTCTGTATGTTTGTTGCTGCTCCTCTACCTGTGAACGTGGCCTCCTTCACTCCATAAGCCAGAGCTCCAGCGCCGATCAGCAGCTTCAGTCCGATCCCTACACCCTTCGGTCCGGACGACATCCGGGCTGCGATCTGCCGCAGCTGCTGTATGAAGTTCTGGAAACAGAAAACACCAGAGAATCAGAATCAGGATCCCTTTATCCGTCCCACAGAGGGAAATGTACAGAGATACAGCAAAGACACTGATAGAGACAGAAGAAAACTGTATTAAAACAGTATTTGAATTCAGAGTGTGGACTGTTAGCTGGAGAGGAGCAACCTACCTGTTTACTGTGTGGTTAACTATGTATGTGGGGGCAATATACTTAGTAAATACTACATTTCCTAGTATTTAAGTATATATCAGTCTGCTGCCGTCTGGTAATCTTCAGAGACAGTAATAATCCCACAGGCCATAAGACTATTAAACACCCGAGCGTGCACTATTTGAATTGTGGTTGTTATTTTGTATTAGTTGCATGTCTTGTAATTGCATTGTTGAGGAACCTGTGACCTAAGTTTGTCATTCATTACATACTACACCATAGTTGTGTTTATGATGAACCTTTGAATCTATATTGCACAGTTTTATGTTACAACATTGATGCTACAGGTGTTGGGAAGTAGCATAACAATAAGCAGCCAGTATTAGAATGAGATGTATTTCACAACAGTGTAGTTATAGTCCGAGTTGTTGTGTGTTTCAGTAAAGCAGCTCAAATGTTGACAAATCACACACACACACACACACAGGTATGAAGTTAAAACAGTCCTTAATTAAACAGACTGTATTACACAGACAGCAGGACACACAGTGACCTTCATCCTGATGGATAACTAAGGTGAAGGTTAACGCCTCCAAACGACTTTATCACACCGTGCGCAGCAGCAACCAAACTCCATTCAAAAGTGTGAGTGTTTTAATGTATTCTAGCACAAACGCTCATTTCCAACTCATTTAAAACATAAATGACCATATATACTGAATTAATACACTCTTATCTTTAATTCGGCTTATAGTTACATCAGAAAAAGGAGTTAGTTTGATAGAAGATCTGCGTTTTTGTATTTGTTTGCATGTACGACTGCTGGATGTCAAGGGTTATGGATTATGGTGCAACTCTCCTTATAAAGGATGTTGTTAAAGAAATAAAAGCAGCTTAGTGTACCAAATATATGCCGAATTGAAGAGGCGGTTATACTTAATTATGAACACGGTTAAAAGTACATTATAACGCCTTAATGTACTATTAAACTCGATTAAATATTAAATTGTATGATTTTTAAGCAGACCCTGGCATCTTAGTTTGACTAAAGTATTCCTCTGAGACTGTAAAGTGGGATTTTAACCCAACATTATTTAGATGTAAGAAGTCCCTCACCTTTAGTACCTGTCTTCATATTTGACCTGGAGCTTTTAAAATACAAGTTTTAGATAACATTGCGTTGACTGCTAGCTTACATCAGACCCTCACGTGGCTTTTTAAACGCTTATAATGTCGTGAATCTGCGCGTGAAGAAGCAGAGCAGTTGGACACACCTGAAGGCAGGAATGTGAGACAAATAAAGGTGAAACTGTTCAAATAAAAACACTTACTGCTGGGTCTTGATTCGCCATGCTGCTGTCCTCTGCGTCTGTAGCTGTAGGAATAACCAAGAGAAGAAGACAAGGTCAAGCGTGATGACGCAGTTCCGTCCGTCGGCGCGGGGTACTATGGGTAATGTAGGCGCTGTCAGTGGCTCTTCATAAAGTTACACAGAGACTGTTTGATGTTTGCTCTTTATAATAATTATATGTATAATAATGAAAAATAATATACTTTTATTCTAGTTTATACATTTAAAAAATATCTATAAATATAATATACTAATTAAATAAAAAAATACAATAGCATTAAATAATTAAATAATAAATAATAATAGTTGAGAAAAGTTCAACTTTTCAAGCGTCGACGGAAGCACCAGCCAATCAAATCATATGCCAGTACAAGCGCTAGCCAATCAAACCGCGTGCTTGTGTGTCCGGGGCGGGAGATTATTGTGATTGGTTGTTGATCGCACGCCAGACACGCCCACCGACAACCTTCAACGCGACCTGCCGTGTGGACGTACCGTAACGATGACGTCCTTAATACCGTATTTAATTAAAAAACAAATATATGCAAAATTATAATAAAAAATAAATAATAATGCCACTCGCCCCCTTGAGATAATACTAATATAAGAATACAACAAAAAAGTATAATTAAACAAAAAGACAAAAAGTACAAAAATTCAAAGAATTATATAATAATAATAATAAATACTAATAATATAAAAATATATAAATAATAATAAAAAGATCAAATAGAAATCACAATAACAATAATAATAATACTAAAATATTTAAAAACTACAATAAATAAAATAATACTAATATAAAAATACTAGAAATACAAAAATTCACAAAATTATATTAATTAAATAATATTGATAATACAAAATAATAATAATAATTATAAAAAAAATAAAATATAAATCACAATAATAATACAAAAATATAATAAAAAATACAATAAATAAAACATTACTAATATGAAAATACAACAACAAATTATAATTAAAAAAATGACAACAAATACAAAAATACAAAAAATAATATAATAATAAAATAAACAATAATATACAAATATGAATAATAATAAAAAGATAAATTATAAATCACAATAATATTAACAAATAATAATTTAAAAAAAATTAGAATAAATCATAATCCCAGTCACTTCCGATAGGCCAACAATCTCTCTAGTTTTCAAACTCTGATCAACAACCCCTTCCCACACTTTACTTGCACTTGGATTAGGACTACAGTTTAGG
>CM062276.1:2366871-2369371 GCA_031216635.1 Dissostichus eleginoides
TTTCACTTCCTGTTCCTAAAGTGCTGATTTGGGGTATAAAGCTTTTTAAAATAAAAGAGGAGGGGGCTGAGCTCATGCGGGACCCGGCAGCTACTGTCTAAACTAAACACTGCCGTGATGAAACGCCATATCATGGATTATCAAGGATTCTTTCTGAAACAGTATGGAGCTCAAAGGCTTTCTCTCTTGCCGGTTATACCACAAGGTGAGTTCCTTTTGATTTCCTGCTTCTTCACACACATGCTCTCCAGTACAGGTTAGCTCTGAGTGTTAGCGATGCTAATGTAAACACCGACCATATTACGTCCAAAACAGTCGGGCATTGTTTCTGATAGCAACGTTTCTGATTGGGCCGTGGGTCCACATTTCAGATATTACGTCATATCGGACGCAAATCTGGATCAGCTCCGTTGGTCCCCCGTTTTTAGAGATTTGGGCACGGAGGAAAAGAGAGAGGGTTTAATTTCCTGACACTGCGTGAGTTCCCCGACACACCGGGGACACGCCAGGGACACACCGGGGACACACCAGGGACACACCGGGGACACACCAGGGACACACCGGGGACACATGTTGATGTATAAAAGACATCAGAAAGTGCATTTTGCATGATAGGAGACCTTTAAACAAGTAAATACAATCAAATAAAAACATACAGCACTGGAAATATGAATAAAACCAAACAGAACAGAACGTTAACCACAGGCAGGGTTTCAGGTGGTTTTGTTGAACTTGCAGTTATTCTTCAGGTTGTTCCTACAGATTAGTAAAAGACGGATGATTGAATGTGAGATTGTGCTCCTCTCTCCTCCTCAGAGGGCAGTCTGCGCCTCCTCCTGGGCGTCCTCACCTCCTCCGGCTCCTCCCCCACTCAGCAGCTGGAGCAGAAACAGGCTCTGGCTCGACAGTTCGCTCACATCCTGCACTTCACGCTGCGCTTCGACGAGCTCAAGGTAACACACCTCCTTCTGAAGCACCTCCTTCTGAAGCTCCTCCTTCTGATGCACCTCCTTCTGATGCACCTCCTTCTGAAGCACCTCCTTCTGAAGCACCTCCTTCTGAAGCACCTCCTTCTGATGCACCTCCTTCTGAAGCTCCTCCTTCTGATGCACCTCCTTCTGATGCACCTCCTTCTGAAGCACCTCCTTCTGATGCACCTCCTTCTGATGCACCTCCTTCTGAAGCACCTCCTTCTGATGCACATCCTTCTGATGCACCTCCTTCTGAAGCACCTCCTTCTGAAGCTCCTCCTTCTGATGCACCTCCTTCTGATGCACCTCCTTCTGAAGCACCTCCTTTACTCCCTCCTACTACTGCTACTAATGCACCTCCTCCTACTGAAGCACATCTAACGCACCTCCTCTAATGCACCTCCTTCTGAAGCACCTCCTCTAATGCACCTCCTTCTGAAGCACCTCCTTCTGATGCTCCTCCTTCTGATGCACCTCCTTCTGATGCACCTCCTTTACTCCTTCCTTTACTCCCTCCTACTACTGCTACTAATGCACCTCCTCCTACTGAAGCACCTCTAATGCACCTCCTTCTCAAGCACCTCCTCTAATGCACCTCCTTCTGATGCTCCTCCTTCTGATGCACCTCCTTCTGATGCACATCCTTCTGATGCACCTCCTTCTGATGCTCCTCCTTCTGATGCACCTCCTTCTGAAGCTCCTCCTTCTGATGCACCTCCTTCTGATGCACCTCCTTCTGAAGCACCTCCTTTACTCCCTCCTACTACTGCTACTAATGCACCTCCTCCTACTGAAGCACATCTAACGCACCTCCTCTAATGCACCTCCTTCTGAAGCACCTCCTTCTGATGCACCTCCTTCTGATGCTCCTCCTTCTGATGCACATCCTTCTGATGCACCTCCTTCTGATGCTCCTCCTTCTGATGCACCTCCTTCTGATGCTCCTCCTTCTGATGCACCTCCTTCTGATGCACATCCTTCTGATGTTCCTCATTCTGATGCACCTCCTTCTGAAGCTCCTCCTTCTGATGCACCTCCTTCTGATGCACCTCCTTCTGATGCACATCCTTCTGATGCACCTCCTTCTGATGCACCTCCTTCTGATGCACCTCCTTCTGAAGCTCCTCCTTCTGATGCACCTCCTTCTGAAGCTCCTCCTTCTGATGCACCTCCTTCTGATGCTCCTCCTTCTGATGCACCTCCTTCTGATGCACATCCTTCTGATGCACCTCCTTCTGATGCACCTCCTTCTGAAGCACCTCCTTTACTCCCTCCTACTACTGCTACTAATGCACCTCCTCCTACTGAAACACCTCCTTCTGAAGCACCTCCTTCTGATGCACCTCCTTTACTCCTTCCTTTACTCCCTCCTACTACTGCTACTAATGCACCTCCTCCTACTGAAGCACCTCTAATGCACCTCCTTCTCAAGCACCTCCTCTAATGCACCTCCTTCTGAAGCACCTCCTCTAACGCACCTCCTTCTGATGCACCTCCTTCTGATGCACCTCCTTTACTTCCTGCTCCTT
>CM062276.1:2386871-2631871 GCA_031216635.1 Dissostichus eleginoides
GTGTGTGTGTGTGTGATTGTGTGTGATTGTGTGTGTGTGTGTGTGTGATTGTGTGTGTGTGTGTGTGTGATTGTGTGTGTGTGTGTGTGATTGTGTGTGTGTGTGTGGTGTGTGTCTCTCTTCTCAGAAGAACTATCGGTGGTGCGTTTTGAAGCTCAGGAAACTGCAGTATTTAGCTTCTGTTTGATGTTTGAACAGAAACTTTACACCTTTTCTATCTGTCACCGTCTGCTGTAGGAAACCGTCCCATGACGACGAGAGAGAACGAAACACAAGCCGGTATCCATGAAGCGGCTTTTAACAGCAACGTGATGCATATTAGACATTAAATAAACCTGTAATAAATATTATAATAAAACCTGTTCAAACATTTACATGATAAATAAAAGGAGCATATTTCTTTTTTTTTATTATATTAAGTCAAACTTATTAACAAAAGTATTTCTTAATTTTCTAAATGTATTCTCTACTCTTATTTTCGCTTAATTAAAAAACAATTGGACTAAATTCTTAATTTGTGTTATTTTTTATATTCTAGACTTCGACTTTCATTCTCGATATTTCCACTTTATCTGCAAAATGAAAGAATATAAAAAGTCTCCCTGCTCTTTTTACAGAGAAGCCGGTGTTCTTTAGGTTTTAGTGCATGTAAATGGTCTGCAGAGGCTAAAATCCTGTGTTCCCTTCAGAGGGAGAAACTTATGTTGACCTTAGTGCCACTCAGCGCCCGATAATCCCCCTCGTCTGGGTTGAGCTTCTGCAGAAGTGTTTGTTGTGAAGCTGAACGTGATGCGGAGCGTGAAAACAGGAAGTGACTCCGACTCACTTCTGACTCATTTACATTTTCCAGATTTAGCAATTTAAAAACAAATGTATTTTAAAACAGGTAGTTTTTCCCTGTAGATGTTTTCCTCGCAGGGGAACCCCTCAGATCTCCTCCATCTGTTCATGAGATTTATTACACGTTTCCCATTACTTTACTACACTGTACTTTCCAAGCAATAACCCTGTGGGAGACCAGGGGACACTAAAGAGTGACGCACACAGCTGGGAGACCAGGGGACACTAAAGAGTGACGCACACAGCTGGGAGACCAGGGGACACTAAAGAGTGACGCACACAGCTGGGAGACCAGGGGACACTAAAGAGTGACGCACACAGCTGGAGACCAGGGGACACTAAAGAGTGACGCACACAGCTGGAGACCAGGGGACACTAAAGAGTGACGCACACAGCTGGAGACCAGGGGACACTAAAGAGTGACGCACACAGCTGGAGACCAGGGGACACTAAAGAGTGACGCACACAGCTGGAGACCAGGGGACACTAAAGAGTGACGCACACAGCTGGGAGACTAGAGGACACTAAAGAGTGACGCACACAGTAAAGTATTAACCCATCACTGTACCCTGTATGCCAGGGCAGGTCTGCCTTCACTACCTGTACGGAGGCTCAGTCTCTGGTGCATGTTCATCTACAAAGCCGTGTTAGGGAAACTTCCGTCCTCCATCTGCTCCCTGATCTCACGGCGAACTGTAAGCGGCTGCTGCCTGAGATCTGTGCTGTGGTTTCACTGAATGAGCCAGCTGTCTTAGGGAGACAGCTTTTAGATGCGCAGCTCCTCTGTCTTGGAACAGTCTGCAATTGAAATGGAAACTGAGCAATCTGGTGCCACTAAATGTTTTTAAAGCTCGGTTGGATGCTATCAGTCGGATGCTGTTGGAACCGGTTCATGTGGATAGTTATTGTAATCCCTGTATTGATGCTGTATGATGTCCTTTTTGTTGTTCTGTTATGTTTCTATGTTTCATGTGGAACCTACTTGAGCAGGTCTCCCTTGAAAAAGAGATCAATGATCTCAAGGGATTCACCTGGGTAAATAAAGGCTTGAAATGAATGTTATATATTGAAGTAAATGAATGGAAACATTCACAGTAGAAGCACAAAAAACCAATAAGACAACATGTGTTACTGAAACAGGACCTCCATTTTGAAAGGGCTTTTAATGCACTTCCTCTCGTGCTGAACACAAATATAAAAATATAAACAGTTTTTAAACAAATGGTGAATACAAAACACAACAACACGCTTCAGGGAGAGTTATTCATTAAATAAACAGACACATATTATATAACTAATATATATATTCATGATCAGCTGGGAGCACCTGCATCACGTGCTTTAAATAGAAAGCACCGATGAGGAAATAAGGTTATCAAATACCACACACACACACACACACACACACACACACACACAACACACACACACACACACACACACACACACACACACACACACACACACACACACAGGCCCAGTTCTGATAGAAGGCCTTCACCCAGTATCTAATATTTTCCTCCTAAACTCGTCTTACTACTCAAGTGGGGACCAAACAAAATATCCCAACAATGTAATGGTCCTCACAAAGGTAGCAAAGCAAACACACACACACAATGAGTCAGAATGAGGTTTAAGATAACAGATATATAACTTTCCATTTTATTACACACACAAATGGAATGTGTGTGTGTGTGTGTGTGTGTGTGTGTGTGTGTGTGTGTGTGTGTGTGTGCTGATGAATCCATAATGAAGGCACCCCTTCGCTGCAAAATGCTAACGTGTTAAGTATAAAAGGTCCAGTTTTCGGTCACGGTGAAGTCCTGAGTGTGTGCAGTGTGTGTCTCAGCTTCCTGTTCCTCCTCCTCTGCGCCTCCTCCTCTCTCATTAACCTCCCCTCCTCCTCCCTCAGCTCACAGATGAACTCCGTCGCTGTTTTCAGGATCAAAACCTTCGCTGCCTTCTCATTGTTGGCGACGGCCGGCGTCTCTTCCCTCAGAGCCGAGAAGCTTCTCTTCAGATCGTTACGACGATTCCTCTCCAGGACGTTGTGAGTCCGTCGCCGGGCGTGAAAATCCTCGCCGGCGTCGGCTGATAACAGATAAAGATAAAAGTAACCTGATTACTTTCAGTTACTTTGGGATTACCTCAGTTTCAAATGCAATGCAAATCAATAACAGATCAAATAGATAACAATAAGAAGACCACAGAACAAGATGTTTAGATAATAAAAGAATAATAAAGAAACAATAGTGTGGGGGGCCGCAGACCCTCTGACTGACCCAGTTTAGAGACAGGTTGTCGGGGGGGTTGCGGGGCGGCGTAGTTGTGCTGCTGGATGTCGACGTTACAGCGTTTCAGGATCAAGGGGTTCGACCGCTGTGATGTTTTTCGCCTCTCCACCGTCACCACGTCGATCTCTTCCTCCACTTCCTCCACTTCCTCCACTTCCTCCTCCTCTTCCTCTTCTTCTTCTTCTGGGAACATTTAAGGAAAATATTCTGGAGTTAGAGCACTGAAATAAAACTGTACGAGCTGAAGAGATTTTAACGTTTTGTTATAGGACATAAAATACGTGACCGAGCTGTAGTTCCTTTATAGGCCAACATTAGCCGCCTTTAGCTTAGCGGTGTGACGTGAAGTCATGTGACCGTGCCGTAGTTCCTTTATAGGCCAACATTAGCCTCCTTTAGCTTAGCGGTGTGACGTGAAGTCATGTGACCGTGCCGTAGTTCCTTTATAGGCCAACATTAGCCGCCTTTAGCTTAGCGGTGGTGACGTGAAGTCATGTGACCGTGCCGTAGTTCCTTATAGCCAACATTAGCCGCCTTTAGCTTAGCGGTGGTGACGTGAAGTCATGTGACCGCGCTGTAGTTCCTTTATAGCCCACATTAGGGCTAATACGCGTCTATTCGCATCTCTGCATCGACTTTATATGTAATTACCCCACGCAAAAAATGTGCCACGCGTCTGTCGTGAACGCACCTTGACTATTGAGTATAACTCTTTCAAAATAAAAGCATGCTGCTCACCTGATTCGCTGTCGCTGCTGCTGAGAGGCGGGGTCTCCAGACACGGTTCTGATGGCGCCTCCTTCTCTGTCAGCGGTTTGAAGGGAAACACCTCGGAGGGATCGATGCAGTTATTAGACTCCCTGCTGTCAGACCCTCTAATGTCAGACTCCTTGATGTCAGAGTCAGACCCCCTGCTGTCAGACCCCCTGCTGTTAGAGTCAGACCCCCTGCTGTTAGACTCCTTGCTGGTCGTAGTAGAGGATTCGCGGCGATTCCTGAGCGCCGCCAGCCTCTCAGACACCGCCTGCTCCAGCTTGTGAGCGGCGGAGAAGCTGCTGCTCCACATGCAGTCCTGGATGATGAAAGACTGCAGGAAAGTGTCTCGGTCGTCATCCAGAAGTTCAGTGACGGCCTCCAGATGATCCGCGGCGTTCAGACAGGCGTCAGACAGCGAGGGTCTCCTTCTGGGAGACAGTGGAGGAGTAGGAAGTAACTCAAACTTCTTCCAGATGTCCTCTCCGTAAAAGTCCTCCACTTCTTCCTCCTGGCCGTCCAGGAAGTAGGGCTGCACCGTGTCGTAGTCGTAGTCGTAGTTTCCTCGAAACATCGGTAGCACCGGCGGCATTATGGCTGCTGCATGAGAGGACACAAAACAGGAAGTTAGAGTTCTAATTCAAACATTAACACACTTTATTGTATTTTATTCAACAAGCTGCATTGAGTGCATTATTTAAATGTCACCTATTATGCAAAATCCACTTGTTCATGTCTCTTCTACATCAACATGTGTCCCCTCTGTGTAAAGAGCGGCGTGTGGCGCAGTGGGTTAATGCGCTGATCTTCGGATCAGGGGGTCACAGGTTCAAACCCCACTGCAATCAGCATGCAGACACTAAGATGTCCCTGAGACACTTCACCCCAAATTGCTCCTGTGGGGATTGCCCACAGTATTGAGTATGTAAGTCGCTTTGGATAAAAGCGTCTAACAAGTAACAAGTAACATGTAATGTAATGTAATGTAATGTAATGTAAAGAGACTCTCTCTTTACACAGAGGGGACACATGTCTCTTCTACATCAACATATGTCTCTTCTACATCAACATGTGTCCCCTCTGTGGAAAGAGACTCTGAAAGTTTCAGGAACAAAGATTCTCTCACTTTTTGTCCTGATCCATTTTTATAAAAACCTGTCTGAAAATGAGCTGATCAGATTTTGGCCACTTTGTGATGTCATAACGATGTTTTGTCTTGTGTAACCATTAACCCCCCCCCCCCACCATTGAGTTCTTTTTAACCAAATCTCTCTCAGAGGGGCGTGGGGAGGGTCTCCTTATTTTCATCTAAAGTAAAAGACAGAGAATCAGCACTTTGGAAACAGGGCTGAAACAGAGGGGATTATGGGATGCTACAATGATCTGTTTGGTGTTTCAGCCAATCAGAGACAGGCTCTGGATATATCTGAGACCTGGGATATATTGATGAGAAACAGTATAATAGGGGATCTTTAAGGTTAATCTGTGGGTATATTTGAGCTCATTTTGAGATATTCTCCCTATTAACCCATTGAGAGGCTGAAAACAGCATTTGTATCAGAATAAGTAACAATAATTAACAACACAAAACTCCCTCCAAGAAACAGTAAATTAAGAATGTATTATGTAAAAATGTAAGGTTAAAACTATAGAATAAGACTCACATACAAATATTAATTATCAATAGAGTTCATTCTACAATGTGGCTTTAAAAAACAACAAAGAAAACCCTTTTAGAAAATAGGTGAACAACAACATTTATCAGGACAGGTTCCGAGACGCAATAATGTCCTGTAAAAACGTGAAAATGTAACTTAATACTCTAAAATTACAGTTTTAAGTAACAGCTAACTAAATAAAGTGTATTTTTAGTGTATTAACTCATAGCAGGTTAAATTCGGCATACTTTTTAGATTGATGTGGTGATTAATTATCCCATTGCAGAGTGCCAAAAACTGACCAACTCTAGATTAAAGTTGAGTACAGTAGCGACACAAACCCCCCTTCAAGAAACACTAAATTAAGGGTTTATTGTGTTAATATTTAAGGTTAAAATAATAAAATAAGACTCACATGCAAAGATTAGTTATCAATAGAGTTCATTCTACAATTCGGCTTGAAAAAACAACAAATGAATACTTGTTAGAAAATGTCAACAATAACATTTAGCATGACAGGTTCAAAGACGCAAGAATCTCCTGTAAAAACGTGAAAATCTAACTTAATACTCTAAAATTACAGATTTAAGTATCAGCTAACTAAATAAAGTGTATATACAGTGTATTAACTAATACCAGGGTTAAATTCGGCATACTTTTTAGATTAATGTGGTGATTATTTATCCCATTGCAGAGTGCCAAAAGACAGACTGTCAGAATAAAGTTGACAGTACAGTAACTACACAAAACTCCTTTCAAGAAACACTAAATTAAGGGTTTATTGTGTTAATATTAAAGGTTATAACTATCAAATAAGACTCACATGCAAAGATTAGTTCTCCATAGAGTCTATTATACAATTCGGCTTGAAAAAACACAACAAAATACTTGTTAAAAATGTCAACAATAACATTTAGCATGACAGGTTCAAAGACGCAAGAATCTGCTGTAAAAACCTGAAAATGTAACTTAATACTCTAAAAAACAGTTTTAATTATCAGCTAACAAAATAAAAGTTATGTACAGTGTAGTAACTAATACCAGGGTTAAATTCGGCATACTTTCTAGATGAATCTGGTGATTAATTATTCCCGTCATTATGAGCAACTCACCGTTATGACACCTAGAATAAAGTCGTGCAGATGTGAAAAAAAGATGTCCAGATGTTTCAGTGAGTGAATGTTAAATCGTCCTTGAGCATTTATTTATCCAACAATGCCAGTGTTTTATATTATAAATCTCCAATACGAAGTTTAAAACTACACTTGTTAACGCTGCGTTGTCTCAGAGTGAATCAACTCAAGCAGCTGCTTCCAGACATTTAATACTCCGTATGTTGCTACATCCGCACACATGGCAACTTACTGTGAGCTATACAATCCCCCAAAAGATTAGTTAGTGGTTAAGTGGGATTGTGATAATTTAATTCAACACTTTCTATGTGATTAAGAGTCATTTTTTGGGCTAGATTTGCGTTTAAAAGCAGCAAAAACATGCGTTTAAAACAGGGTCTGTTTTACTCCGCAGATGAGCAGTGAAGTGATGTAAGGGGGTGATGCGGTGCTAACAGTAAATGATGGCATGAAGTTCTGGGAAGTCTGCTAAGTCATGAAAAACATGGTTAAATAAAAAAAATAAAAAGGCACATTTAGAGGAATTAAATGTAAATAAAATAACTAAATAAAATTCGAGAAAAAATATAAAAAATAATATAAAGAAAAATATTAATGTAAATGAATGAGAAAACCAGAATTAAAATACACAAACAAATCAAAATACCATGAAATGACCCTACAATTAAATTCGTAAAAAATGATAAGAAAAAGACAATTCAGAAAGTGTAATAAAATAAATAAATAATTACCATAAAAATAATAAACACAAAATAGTTTAAGAACAAAATAAAAAAAAATTAAAGCAAATGTTGTTTTAAATTAAAACATAAAGAAATACAACAATCTCAAACATAATCAAACGATTATTTATTAAAACATTGAATGAATTGATTAAAGATATTATTCATTACACCGCCCTCTGGCTGTACATGTGTTATCAACACCCCAAACTATCCTATTTAAACAAGGGTCACTAGTGCGTCTGTTAATTTATCATTATGTGTTGCAGGTTACTTCTGGTGCATTGAGAAACAGCGCCCCCCTGTGGTCAGTTACAGGAGTGCATGTTATGATGTTTATGGTCGCTATGACGACATGAAGATCTTTATTTTGCAGGCTCAAAAAACACAGTGAAATGTAGTTATTATACAACAAAAATATAAACACAAGAGTACATGACAAGTATTACGGCTGGTATTGTTGTTTCCACTTATTCAAATACTATAATGACCACAAACAATAATACAATCACGTAAAAATGAGATTGCACAAATAACATGTATCATCATCAATAAATACTCCTTTTCCACCGCATTAAATGTATTTATTGAACTTATGGATGCTTGTAGATTGTAGATTTGTAATTGTTTTTATGTGTATACTATACTAAAGCTGCCAGACAGAAATAGTGGTGTAGAAGTGTAAAATGCCATGATAATAAATAAATAAAATAATCTAGTAAATGCTTTTCTTTGGTTAGTCAGTATTATGCTGTAATATAATGATAACATAACACAAAATATACGTGTATTCCCTGAGTAATACACATGACACAGTACCACACAACTGAAAAACGACTTGATCTAAAAATAAAAACGTTAAGTACATTTTAAAGACCATATTTATACAATCATTTGGGGAAAAGTCCCTTCGTTCAAACTGCCATGACTCTGCTGTATTTACTTCAACACAATGCATTCTGGTAAATGTAGTCAATTCAACTTTAACGTTCATGATTTTAATAATTTAACAATCTATAAGTGTAACAAAAATACATGTAGTCTTGTTTCTGAGGGAGAGTGACTATAATACAAGTGAGAAAGCGGATAATTTGAGTCACATCTGTAAATATGTTAAAGCGTTTACGCAATAGAACTACAACTCCCACAGTCTAGCGTCATGACGTAGTTATAGCAACGAGGGGAGGAAAGAAACTGCCGCTTCCGTGTTGTTCCTTTATTTACTTAAGAACACATGAGAACATCATATGTGTTCTACAAACAAGTGGACATCAGGGGTAGACGAATACATACAATACATAAATAACAAACAAAACGAAAAGAAAATCGTTCTGGTGACTTCTCTACACAACCAAACGTCTCCGCAGCGTGTTGCATTCTGGTACCTGTAGTCAATACAATCTTAACGTTCAACATTTTAATCGTTTAACAGTCTATACATGTTTAAAAAATATGTTCGCTCTTGTTTTCAATGATAGTGACTATACGAAAAGTGAAGGAGTGGTTATTTTGATTCACTTCTGTAAATATTCTGTGTGTTTACGTAACAAAACTACAACTCCCACAGACTAGCGTCATGACGTTGTTAGCACCGGTAAAGGGAGAAGAAAATACAGCCGCTTCCGTGTTGACTTTTGTTCCTTTATTTATTCAAGAACACATAAGAACATCATATGTTTTATATACAAACAAGTGGACATATAGATTAATACAAAATTCATACAATACATAAATAACGAACAAAACGAAAAAACAACTGTTCTGTGACTTCCCTACACAACCAAACGTCTCCTTAGCGTGTTGCATTCTGGTACATGTAGTCAATTAAACTCTACCGTTCGTGATTTCTATCATCTATCAGTCTCTAACTGTTTTAAAAAAACGTTCTCAATGATAGTGAGTATAATAAAAGTGAAGAAGTGGTTATTTCGATTCACTTCTGTAAATATTCTGTAGAAATAGTCTGTGAGTTTAAATTATAGAACTACAACTCCCACAGCCTAGCGTCATGACGTAGTTATAGCAACGGAAAAGGAAGAACCCAGCCGCTTCCGTGTTGTTGTGGTGTTGTTCTGGGTTTCTCTCGTCTCTCATCATGAAGCTCCTGATCCACTGAAGCTTTTTCTCCCCTCCACATCCCCATCCTTACCGACATGTCTCTGCTCCAGAGCAACAAGAAGAAGGACCGGCGGATCCTCTCCGGCTCGTGCCCGGACCCCAGGTGCGGCGCGCGGCTCTTCTTCCCCTCGGGCTCCGCGAGCATCGAATGCACGGAATGCGGCCAGCGGCACGAGCAGAAACACCTGCTGCGCGTGGAGGAGGTGACGGACCCGGACCTGGTGCTCCACAACCTGCTCAGAAACGCCCTGTTGGGGGTCACCGGGGCCCCGAAGAAAGGCTCCGAGCTGGTGAAGGTGATGGGGCTCTCTAACTACCACTGTAAGCTACTTTCCCCGGTGTTGACCCGTTACGGCATGGATAAGCAAACCGGAAGAGCCAAATTGCTGCAGGAAATGAACCAAGGCGAGATGTTTGACTGCTCCCTGCTGGGCGACAGAGCGTTTCTCATAGAACCAGAGCATGTGTCCACTATGGGTTATGGGAAAGACAGATCTGGGAGCTTAGTTTACCTCCATGACACTCTGGAGGAGGTGAAGAAGGCCAATGGCAGCATTGAGTGTTTGATCCCGGTCCATGTGGATGGAGACGGGCACTGTCTGGTGCACGCCGTGTCCCGAGCGCTGGTGGGAAGAGAACTGTTCTGGCACGCTCTGAGGGAGAACCTGAAGCAGAACTTCAAGCAGAACCTGGACCGCTACAAGGCGCTTTTTCAGGATTTCATCGACGCCGCAGAGTGGGAAGATATCATCAACGAGTGCGACCCGATGTTCATCCCGCCGGAAGGAGTGCCGCTCGGGCTGAGAAACATCCACATTTTCGGGTTAGCCAACGTTCTGCACCGACCCATAATCTGCTGGACTCCCTGAGTGGGATGAGGAGCTCCGGGGATTATTCTGCCACCTTTCTACCCGGGTTAATGGCCGAGGAGAAGTGCAGGGGGAAAGATGAGAAGCTCAACAAACCCATCTGTATCGCCTGGAGCAGCTCTGGGAGAAACCATTACATCCCTCTGGTGGGGATAAAAAACACGGTTCTGCCCCGACTGCCGGCTCGTTTGCTGCCCAAAGCGTGGGGCGTCCCTCAGGATCTCATCAGGAAATACATCGAACTGGAGCCGGACGGCAGCTGTGTGATCGGAGGAGATCGTAGTCTTCAAGATAAATACTTGATGCGCCTGGTGAACGCCATGGAGGAAGTGTTCATGGAGAAACACAGCATCCACCCGTCACTCGTGGCCGACGTTCACCAGTACGTGTACAGGCGCACGGGCGTGATAGGCATCCAACCTGAGGAGGTGACGGAGGCGGCGAAAAGGTCCGTGATGGAGAACCGTCTGCATCGATGTTTGATCTGCGGCGCCTTGTCCGAACTCCACATCCCCCCGGAGTGGCTTCTTCCAGGCGGGAAACTTTACAATCTCGCCAAATCCACCCACGGTCAACTGCGTCCCGATAAGAATTACAGCTTCCCGCTCAACAACGTGGTTTGCTCCTACGACCCCCAGAAAGACGTACTCATCCCCGATTATAAAATGAGTTCCTTGAATACGTGCAATTGGTGTCACGGTACGTCGGTGCGCCACATCCACGGCGACGGGGCGGTGGTTTATCTGGACGGGGATCGAACCAACACTCGATCCGACGGAGGGAAATGCGGATGCGGATTCAAACACTTCTGGGAGTCCAAAGAGTACGATAATCTCCCCGAGGCTTTCCCCATCACGCTGGAGTGGGGCGGTCGTGTGGTCAGAGAGACGGTTTACTGGTTCCAGTACGAGGTCGAGGCGACGCTGAACAGCAACGTGTACGACGTGGCCATGAAACTGGTCACCAAACACTTCCCGGGGGAGTTTGGCAGCGAGACATTGGTGCAGAAGGTGGTCAACACCATCCTGCATCACACCGCCAAGAAGAACCCGGACGAGTACAACCCGGTGTCCATCGACGGAGCTCACGACCAGCGCCTCACCGACGCTATGGACCAACAGCCGCCCACCAAGATCATCCTGACCGGCCAGGCATTTACTCTCATTTTACTCAAATGTTTCTCTTATTTTACTCTAATTTTAATCTTATTTTAATCTAATTTTACTCTAATTTTAATCTTATTTTAATCTAATTTTACTCCAATGTTTCTCTTATTTTACTCTAATTTTACTCCAGAAATCGAAGACGCTGCACAAGGAGGAGCTGACGATGAGCCGAGCGGAGCGCAGCCTCCAGCAGAGCATCAGCGATCAGGCCTTCGTCACTCAGAGGCGCCGGACAGACAAACTGAAGCAGGAGCAGAAGGGGAACCGTCGTTCTTCATCACCTAGTGGATCTCCAGAAACATCCTCCTCTTCTTCAGCGCCCGCCACACCCACCAAAACATCCTCCTCCCCCTCCTCATCCAATGTAAATACTGCTATATTTTACTATATCTTGTAATGTTATTATAATGTTATTAAAATAGTTCTCTAAGGTAAGGTAATGTAGATAATTAAATAAAGCTACAAATAGTAAATATGATACTCAAATCAAACAGTATATTCATTTAAAACAGATTAAGGTTCAATCTAAAACGGTTGAAGAAAATACGTCTCATTTAAAAACTTGATAAACTGAACCAGGAATTATTATATACTATACATAAGAAATCTTAAATAGATAATTCATGAGTAACACCTACGTCACTTCGGGCGAAAATTACGGCCCCGCCCACTTTTGGGGGAAACAACGCTGTCATTTGAACGACGGTCAATACACATTCTGAAGTTTTTGCCAATCCGATCAGAAAGGTTTGAAAACCGTGGATTTGTGGATCTTCAAAGAGCCCGATTACGATGGCCAGTCAGGCAAACAATCACATTCAATCATTGGATCATGGGGCTCGATATATGGTTAAATTAAAATCAGTAGGCGAGGCCGTCATTTCGCCGGCTGTTACTCTCATGAGCGAGGCGGAAAATAATAGTTTTATCATTTCAGAAAGCTGCTGTGTCGTTTATTGCTCCTCAAACATTAAAACAAATCCAGAGTTCAGTGTTTCTGAACTTCCTCTAAGAAGAAAGGACAGTAACAGAAGAGCTCTGTGGCTTCAGGCTCGACCGCCATTCAAATGACAGCGTTGTTTCCCCCAAAAGTGGGCGGGGCCGTAAAGTGACGTAGATGTTACTCTCATCTATGGACATCGATCGCCTACTGCTATGTTTAACCATATATCGAGCCTGCTCGTCGATTTCCAATGAGTTCATGTAATTGTTTGGCCATCGTAACCGGGCTCTTTGAAGATCCAAAAATCCACGGTTTTCTTACGTTTCTGATCGGATTGGCAAAAACTTCCGAATTTGTATTGATCGCCATTCAAATGACAGCTTTGTTTTCCCCAAAAAGTGGAGCAGCGAAAACGTGCCGCGCCACACTAATTACGCTGCATAGGCGCGCCACATTTGCGGCTCCGTTGAGGCTCCGTTGAGGCTCCCTTGAGGCTCCCTTGAGGCTCCGTTGAGGCTCCCTTGAGGCTCCGTTGAGGCTCCCTTGAGGCTCCGTTGAGGTTCCCTCAACAAGTTGAGGACCCGTCCGTGAGGTGAGGCCCCATGCAGCCTGCATGATCGGCCTGTAGGGAGGGACGGCCCTGTATGCACCACGACTCCAAGTCAAATTCCTCGTACGTGTGAACCTACCTGGTGATAAACCTGATTCTGATTCTGAATAAGGAGTATAAGAATACTCAAATCTTACACTAATTTTATACTAATTTTACTCTAATGTTACTCAAATTACTCTAATTTTACTCTATTTTCAATGACATTTTACTCTAGTTTTACCCTTATTTACCCCTAATCTTACTCTAATCTTACTCTAATGTTACTCAAATCTTACTCAAATCTTACTCACATTTTACTCTCATTTTACTCAAAATGTACTCTATGTTCCCTCTAATTTCACTTCAAATATCTGATTAAGGAGAAGAAGATCCGCGTGACGACAAGCGACGGCCGGCAGGCGATGTTGACGCTCCTCCCCGTCACCACCTTCTCCGAGCTGCAGAGGAGGATCTCCACGCAGTTCAACGTCCCTCCGTCTCAACAGCAATGCATCAGATACGGTTTCCCGCCAAAAGAGCTCCTCCGCCCGCGGGACGGAGAGGAGAACGAGCCGGTGGCGCTGCAGCACGGCGACAGAGTGACGGTGGAGATCCTGAAGGTGTTGGAGGAGGAGCAGGGACCCCCCGCGGTGACTCCCTCCAGCTCTCACTCTGTGCTGCACTCTGAGAAGAGGAGCGAGGAGACATCGAGCGGCCGGGAGCTGCAGGAGAGCATCGACCTGGAGATGTCCTCCCTCTGCCTCCTCGCCACCTTAATGGGTAAGGTGTGTGTGTGTGTGTGTGTGTGTGTGTGTGTGTGTGGTGTGTGTGTGTGTGTGTGTGTGGTGTGTGTGTGTGTGGTTTGTGTGTGTGTGTGTGTGTGTGTGTGTGTGTGTGTGTGTGTGTGTGTGTGTGTGTGTGTGTGTGTGTGTGTGTGTGTCCATGGTGATGATCGGGGTAGTGGTGGTCTGATCGGGGTAGTGGTGGTCTAATGGATAGTGAGGTGGGCTGAAGATCGGAAGGTTGTGAGTTCAAATCCCGCCAGGAACACCACCACTAGTGTGCCCTTGAGTAAGGCACTTAGCCCTCAGGTACTCCAGGGAGAATGTCCCTGTAATGGGTCATTGTAAGTCGCTTTGGATAAAAGCGTCAGCTAAATGAAAAAATGTGATGTGCAGTGATCTGTGAGAGGAGAGCCTTTCCATTGATCTGAATCAGAGATACACCTCTTACATTTGTTGAAAAACCGTAACAGATATCGGTAAAATGTCAACGCGTGAAGCATGTCAGGACCCTGACGAGCGTAGGAGTCTGCTTTTTGTGCACTTTCGGGTCAATAATGTGGCATTTTTGGCAGATTTTTGGCTGATTTACTAAAGGTGTGCAGCTGCAGTGAGGAAAGATCAGGCTGAATTTACAATTAATTAATGGAGACATGTTGAAAGTTTTTGTTACTTCATGCCCTCAAGAGGCATTTTGTTTAATTTCTTTGCTTAACTTTTATTTCTTTTCATTGTAGGAGAGGTTTCTACGTTTCTCATGAAAAATGATGTCCAAGGAGTGTAGGGTTTGGGAGTTATGTTATGAATTTTCCCCTCTGTTCCTCCACTCTGTTTTGAGATTAAAGCACTCTAGACCTAACGAGCTGCTCAATACACACTAAAGTTAAAATCTGAAGAAGGCCTCTCTACCAGGCTCCAAACTAAGTTAAATATCTCAAAAAGTGTAAAAGATATCAAAATAAGATTTTAATAGCTGAAGGTCTTGTGACCGTTTTAAAGATGGAATGAAGTCTCTAGCTGAAAGTATGTGGAAGGAGAAGCATTTGGCGCAAGGTGTAGGTAAAAGAGGATTTGAAGGCTCCTCCCATTGAGTTCCATGTTAAAAAAAGAGTTTAAAAAGCTGAATATTTCCAAAAGTGTAACATATTTTGAAAAAGTTGAAAGTTTCCCATCATGTGCTGAAAAGACTAATAAAGTCAGAAACAAAACACACTCGGGGATTAAGGTGCGTAGAAAGGCGTTAAATTGTTGGGCTTTATTAGTTTTACAACATTTAATAGATATATCGTTTTAATGGCACTAAGAAAACCAATAAATGCTGGAGATATTTTGAGGGAATCGACATTTGTGAATAGACTTGAACCGGTCCCCCAGCCAAGTCCCTATGGATTTAGGCACCACTTAATTGAATGGTTATTTCCAAATTCTGTTTTTGGTTTTCCAATTAAAGACCACATTTTATATTTTCGTTTGTTAAAATGGGAATGTTTTGGTGTTTTGAAAGAAAGCAAATACTGGGAAGTAGTAGTAGTGTTTCAATAAAGCTTTAGATACCTAACAAATGAAGTGTTTACATAAAAAAACAACACTTCAGATGCAGACCCAAGGACACGGTACAATTTGTTAAATACTATCAGAGGTTAAAAGCAACTGCACATGATAAAAACACAAGCAGGTAATCATGGAGGAGACAGTCAAAGTAGACAGGAATGATAGACAGGTGATTCAGGGGATGGTGAGCACTACAGTGAGTAGGCTGATCTGAACAGGTGGGTTTTGAGGAGGGTCTTGAATGTGTCAAACTGTCAGATGTGAAGGGGGTATGGAGGTATTCATTTAATATCTTCACACAGTCTTTCTCTGTCTGTGTTTCAGGTGAAGACGTCTGGTCGTACGCTAAGAAGCTGCCGCACTTATTCCAGCAGGGTGGCGTCTTCTTCAACATCGTGAAGAAGGACATGGGTACGTCCGCTCAATTAACTACAAAGCGTTTATAAAGGAATTAGAAACGTCTAGAGCGCTGACACGTAACATTACAAAGGGTTTATAGAGGAGTTAGAAACGTCTAGAGCGCTGACACGTAACATTACAAAGTTTTTATAAAGGAGTTAGAAACATCTAGAGCGCTGACGCGTAACATTACAAAGCGTTTATAAAGGAGTTAGAAACATCTAGAGCGCTGACACGTAACATTACAAAGCGTTTATAAAGGAGTTAGAAACGTCTAGAGCGCTGACACGTAACATTACAAAGCGTTTATAAAGGAGTTAGAAACATCTAGAGCGCTGACGCGTAACATTACAAAGCGTTTATAAAGGAGTTAGAAACGTCTAGAGCGCTGACGCGTAACATTACAAAGCGTTTATAAAGGAGTTAGAAACATCTAGAGCGCTGACGCGTAACATTACAAAGCGTTTATAAAGGAGTTAGAAACGTCTAGAGCGCTGACGCGTAACATTACAAAGCGTTTATAAAGGAGTTAGAAACGTCTAGAGCGCTGACGCGTAACATTACAAAGCGTTTATAAAGGAGTTAGAAACGTCTAGAGCGCTGACGCGTAACATTACAAAGCGTTTATAAAGGAGTTAGAAACATCTAGAGCGCTGACGCGTAACATTACAAAGCGTTTATAAAGGAGTTAGAAACATCTAGAGCGCTGACGCGTAACATTACAAAGCGTTTATAAAGGAGTTAGAAACGTCTAGAGCGCTGACGCGTAACATTACAAAGCGTTTATAAAGGAGTTAGAAACGTCTAGAGCGCTGACGCGTAACATTACAAAGCGTTTATAAAGGAGTTAGAAACGTCTAGAGCGCTGACGCGTAACATTACAAAGCGTTTATAAAGGAGTTAGAAACGTCTAGAGCGCTGACGCGTAACATTACAAAGCGTTTATAAAGGAGTTAGAAACATCTAGAGCGCTGACACGTAACATTACAAAGCGTTTATAAAGGAGTTAGAAACATCTAGAGCGCTGACGCGTAACATTACAAAGCGTTTATAAAGGAGTTAGAAACATCTAGAGCGCTGACACGTAACATTACAAAGCGTTTATAAAGGAGTTAGAAACGTCTAGAGCGCTGACACGTAACATTACAAAGCGTTTATAAAGGAGTTAGAAACGTCTAGAGCGCTGACGCGTAACATTACAAAGCATCTATAAAGGAGTTAGAAACGTCTAGAGCGCTGACACGTAACATTACAAAGTGTTTATAAAGGAGTTAGAAACGTCTAGAGCGCTGACGCGTAACATTACAAAGCGTTTATAAAGGAGTTAGAAACGTCTAGAGCGCTGACGCGTAACATTACAAAGGGTTTATAAAGGAGTTAGAAACGTCTAGAGCGCTGACGCGTAACATTACAAAGCGTTTATAAAGGAGTTAGAAACGTCTAGAGCGCTGACGCGTAACATTACAAAGCGTTTATAAAGGAGTTAGAAACATCTAGAGCGCTGACGCGTAACATTACAAAGCGTTTATAAAGGAGTTAGAAACATCTAGAGCGCTGACGCGTAACATTACAAAGCGTTTATAAAGGAGTTAGAAACATCTAGAGCGCTGACGCGTAACATTACAAAGCGTTATAAAGGAGTTAGAACATCTAGAGCGCTGACGCGTAACATTACAAAGCGTTTATAAAGGAGTTAAACGTCTAGAGCGCTGACGCGTAACATTACAAAGCGTTTATAAAGGAGTTAGAAACGTCTAGAGCGCTGACACGTAACATTACAAAGCGTTTATAAAGGAGTTAGAAACATCTAGAGCGCTGACGCGTAACATTACAAAGCGTTTATAAAGGAGTTAGAAACATCTAGAGCGCTGACGCGTAACATTACAAAGCGTTTATAAAGGAGTTAGAAACGTCTAGAGCGCTGACGCGTAACATTACAAAGCGTTTATAAAGGAGTTAGAAACATCTAGAGCGCTGACGCGTAACATTACAAAGCGTTTATAAAGGAGTTAGAAACGTCTAGAGCGCTGACACGTAACATTACAAAGCGTTTATAAAGGAGTTAGAACATCTAGAGCGCTGACGCGTACATTACAAAGCGTTTATAAAGGAGTTAGAAACGTCTAGAGCGCTGACACGTAACATTACAAAGCGTTTATAAAGGAGTTAGAAACGTCTAGAGCGCTGACGCGTAACATTACAAAGCGTTTATAAAGGAGTTAGAAACGTCTAGAGCGCTGACGCGTAACATTACAAAGGGTTTATAAAGGAGTTAGAAACGTCTAGAGCGCTGACACGTAACATTACAAAGCGTTTATAAAGGAGTTAGAAACGTCTAGAGCGCTGACACGTAACATTACAAAGCGTCTATAAAGGGGTTAGAAACATCTAGAGCGCTGACGCGTAACATTACAAAGCGTTTATAAAGGAGTTAGAAACGTCTAGAGCGCTGACGCGTAACATTACAAAGCGTCTATAAAGGAGTTAGAAACGTCTAGAGCGCTGACACGTAACATTACAAAGCGTTTATAAAGGAGTTAGAAACATCTAGAGCGCTGACACGTAACATTACAAAGCGTTTATAAAGGAGTTAGAAACATCTAGAGCGCTGACACGTAACATTACAAAGCGTTTATAAAGGAGTTAGAAACATCTAGAGCGCTGACGCGTAACATTACAAAGCGTTTATAAAGGAGTTAGAAACATCTAGAGCGCTGACACGTAACATTACAAAGCGTTTATAAAGGAGTTAGAAACATCTAGAGCGCTGACACGTAACATTACAAAGCGTTTATAAAGGAGTTAGAACATCTAGAGCGCTGACGCGTAACATTACAAAGCGTTTATAAAGGAGTTAGAAACATCTAGAGCGCTGACGCGTAACATTACAAAGCGTTTATAAAGGAGTTAGAAACGTCTAGAGCGCTGACGCGTAACATTACAAAGCGTTTATAAAGGAGTTAGAAACATCTAGAGCGCTGACGCGTAACATTACAAAGCGTTTATAAAGGAGTTAGAAACATCTAGAGCGCTGACGCGTAACATTACAAAGTGTTTATCCGCGACTTTACTCACACGTGGATTAGGACTGCTGTTTATAATTTATTTATTTTTAGATTTCTTTGTTTTGTTTCTGTTCTGATTTTATGTAAAGCGTCTTTGAGCATTAGGAAAAGCACTATAAAACTCCAGTGTATTATTTTTATTATTAAAAATCTTGCCCTCCATAAAAGCGTCTTTGAGGAGCACTTTTTCTCAAAATCTCAAAATCCTGACTTTTCTCAAAATTCTGACTTTTTCTCAAAAACTCTCAAAATCCTGACTTTTCTAAAAATTCTGACTTTTTCTCAAAATCTCAAAATTCTGACTTTTTTTCAAAATTCTGACTTTTTTCTCAGAATTCTGACTTTCTTTCAAAATTGTGAATTTTTTCAAAAAATTGTGACTTTCTCTCAAAATCTCAAAATTGTGACTTTTTTCTCAAAATTGTGACTTTTTCTCAAAATCCCCAAATTCAATTTTTTTTCTCAAAATTCTGACTTTTTCTCAAAATTCTGACTTTTGTCTCAGAATTCTGACTTTCTTTCAAAATTCGGACTTTTTTTCTCAAAATTCGGACTTTTTTCTCAAAATCTCAAAATTCTGACTTTTTAGAAAGCACTGGTTCTTACTCACATAATGGTTCAGGCATTGCGCGATCATTTTGTTGAGGAGGGGGAGCGATAATGTCTGTCATGTGTTGATAATGTTTGCACAATATGAAAATCGATAGCATCAAGAAACGGTCTGTGTTTTTGGGGTCCAGGGAGGGCATGCAGGATTAACCCTGATGTGCAACAGGTGCAGGAAGCACCTCCATGTATGTCCTATTGATGTTATGTCTGTGGAAATAAAAGCGTCTTTGAGCGTTAGGGAAAGGCGGTTTTGGGGAATTGCATTTTGGCTTCACGCTGTTTCAAAGGAGGCACATTTGGAAAACGTTTTTCAAAATAGTTTATATTTTTGGAGCTGCAGAAATGTCCCGTCTTTGATTCTTCAGACTGACCTGAAGAAGCGTCTGTTTGTCTATGATCCCCCCTCCTGTGTGTCCTCAGGCCTGCTGGACGGGAAGCACTGCTCGCTGCCTCACCTGACAGGGAAGACCTTCGTGTTCAACGCGGCGGCGGAGCGTCTGGATCTCTGCGTGGATGCGGCCGGGCACTTCCCCGTGAGCCCGGAGGTGGAGGAGCAGGTGAAGGAGGCGCTGCTGCAGCTGCAGGTGCGCTCCGAGGCCTCCGGGGGCAGCAGAGAGAGCAGGGAGAGCAGCGAGGCGTCCGGCGTGCTGAGGCTCGGAGGAGGAGGCGTGGTGCGGAAAAAAGAGACGTTTCAGAGCCTCACCGCTTTCCAGGGGAGGGGCCACTCTCTAGGTAACTCTTCATTACTGCACTTAAAGGTCCCCTATTATACTGTTCTTCATCAATATATTATAGGTCTCAGATATATACAAAAAGTACCCACATTTACTCAAGTAGAAGTACAGATACTCGTGTTTAAAAAATACTGACTAACTTCTTTACTCAGTAAAAGTAAAGAGGCTTTGAAATGTACTTCAGTAAAAAGTACCCATAACTAGCAGCTGTTTTAAAGAGTACCTGACCTCCCTTTATATCAATGAACAATAATGTCATTGTTAGCTAATGAATGTTTCCATGCTGAACAACGGCAACATGACAACGTTTTCATTGGTCCCCTCTTCTTTAGAGAAGACCAGGAAATGATGATACACGGATCGTGTTCAAATCAATAGGCACGCAATGACTCTAAATAATATGATCACGCCACCAAACACACATTCAGACTAAGGAACCAGCCTGTTTGGAACATGGAAGAAGTAGAAAGTACAGGTATTTGGGTTCAACATGTAGAAGCAAAGTACAGGTATTTGGGTTCAACATGTAAAAGTAGAAAGTACAGGTATTTGTGTTCAAAATGTAGAAGTAGAAAGTAAGGTATTTGTGTTCAAATGTAAGAAGTAGAAATACAGGTATTTGTGTTCAAAATGTAAGAATTAGAAAGTAAAAAGTCGTCGTGGTAAATAAGTTAGTGGAGTAAAGTAACTGATACCAAAAACATGTACTTAAAGTCTCATTATACTGTTTTTTCATCAATATATTACAGGTCTCAGATACACATGTCTCTGATTGGCTGAAACACCAAACAGATAATTGCAGCAAAAAAAGAGACGTTTCAGAGCCTTAACGCTTTCTAGGTAACTCTTCATAACTGGACTTAAACTCCCACTGTACATCAGAATCAGAAAACCTTCATTAGTCCCACAGAGGGGACATCTACGTTGTTACAGCAGAAAAGAGCCAAAGGCAGCTTAATGTTAACCAAGAAGCATGCATAAAAAAATATTAAAGATGAAACAAAATACACATCCTGGAACGTTCTGAGGATTTAGCAGCCAGGTGTATATTGCAGTTATTAACGGCGCATATATATATTATATATTATAGATATATATATATATATATATATATATATAAATATATATATATATACAGGACTGTCTCAGAAAATTAGAATATTGTGATAAAGTTCTTTATTTTCTGTAATGCAATTAAAAAAACAAAAATGTCATACATTCTGGATTCATTACAAATCAACTGAAATATTGCAAGCCTTTTATTATTTTAATATTGCTGATTATGGCATACAGCTTAAGAAAACTCAAAAATCCTATCTCAAAAAATTAGAATAGTTCCTCAGACCAAGTAAAAAAAAAAGATTTATAACAGCAAAACACAATCAAACATTTGAAAATGTCCATTAATGCACTCAGTACTTGGTTGGGAATCCTTTTGCACGGATTACTGCATCAATGCGGCGTGGCATGGAGGCAATCAGCCTGTGGCATTGCTGAGGTGTTATGGATGCCCAGGATGCTTCAATAGCGGCCTTTAGCTCATTAGCATTGTTGGGTCTGGTGTCTTTCAGCTTCTTCTTCACAATACCCCACATATTCTCTATGGGGTTCAGGTCAGGGGAATTTGCAGGCCAATCGAGGACAGTAATGCCATGGTCAGTACACCAGTTACTGGTGGTTTTGGCACTGTGGGCAGGTGCCAGATCATGCTGGAAAATGAATTCCTCATCTCCATAGAGCTTTTCAGCAGACGGAAGCATGTAGTGCTCTAAAATCTCTTGGTACACAGCTGCATTTACTCTGGGCTTGATGAAACACAGTGGACCAACACCAGCAGCTGACATGGCTCCCCAAACCATCGCTGACTGTGGGAACTTCACACTGGATTTCAAGCAACTTGGATTTTGCTCCTCTCCAGCCTTTCTCCAGACTCTGGCGCCTTGACTTCCAAATGAAATACAAAACTTGCTTTCGTCTGAAAAGAGGACTTTGGACCACTGTGCAACTGTCCAGTGCTTCTTTTCCTTAGCCCAAGTCAGACGCCTCTTCCGTTGTCTTGAGTTCAGAAGTGGCTTGACCATGGGAATACGGCTATTGTAGCCCATTTCCCGGACACGTCTGTGAACAGTGACTTTTGATACCTGGACTCCAGCTTCAGTCCACTGTCTTTGAAGCTCCCCCAAATTCTGGAAGCGACTCTTCTTCACAATGCTGTTAAGGCTGCGGTCATCTCTCTTGGTTGTGCAGCGTTTCCTGCCACATTTCCCCCTTCCAACAGACTTTTTGTGGATGTGCTTTGAAACTGCACTCTGTGAACAGCTTGCTCTTTGAGAAATGTCTTTTTGTGTCTTACCCTCCTGATGGAGGGTGTCAATGACGGTCCTCTGGACAGCAGTCAGATCAGCAGTCTTCCCCATACTTGTGATTTAGTTTACTGAACCAAGCTGAGTGTTTTTCAAGGCTCAGGAAACCCTTGCAGGTGTTTCGAGTTAATTAGACGATTCAAGTGATTCGTTGAACACCCTACTAGTATACTTTTTCATGATATTCTAATATTTAGAGATAGGATATTTGAGTTTTCTTAAGCTGTATGCCATAATCAGCAATATTAAAATAATAAAAGGCTTGCAATATTTCAGTTGATTTGTAATGAATCCAGAATGTATGACATTTTTGTTTTTTTAATTGCATTACAGAAAATAAAGAACTTTATCACAATATTCTAATTTTCTGAGACAGTCCTGTATATATGGTTGATATATATATCTATATATACAAAGCTCTCTGTCTACCGGGCCATTTTCGTTCCTACCCTCACCTATGGTCATGAAGGATGGGTCATGACCGAAAGAACGAGATCGCGGATACAAGCGGCCGAGATGGGTTTTCTCCGCAGGGTGGCTGGCGTCTCCCTTAGGGATAAGGTGAGAAGTTCAGTCATCCGGGAGGGACTCGGAGTTGAACCGCTCCTCCTTCGCGTCGAAAGGAGCCAGTTGAGGTGGTTCGGGCACCAATAAGGATGCCACCTGGGCGCCTCCCTAGGGAGGTGTTCCAGGCACGTCCAGCTGGGAGGGGAGACCAAGGGGTAGACCTAGGACCAGGTGGAGGGATTATATCTGTTCGCTGGCCTGGGAGCGCCTTGGGATCCCCCAGTCAGAGCTGGTTGATGTGGCCAGGGAAAGGAACGTTTGGGGCTCTCTGCTGGAACTGCTACCTCCACGACCCGACCACGGATAAGAGGGAGAAGATGGATGGATGGATATATATTGCACATATTGCACATAGTTGGTATTTAACAACAAGGGGTGTTAGTCGAGATTCAAGATTCACAGATTCAAAGATTCAAAGGTTTTATCATCATATGCTCATGAGCTACAGAATAGAAATGGCAATGAAATTCTTCTGACCTGAGCTCCTCCAACAATGCAACATATATAATAAAATACAAAAATAAAAAGTAGTGCAAAAAGTCTATCTACATGTAAATATACATTTATATTCCATTTTAATATTGAATAATCAATTTCTTGCACAATTAATAAGGGATAATGTGCAGCGAGGCGGGCATTATGGGTCTATTATTAGACATTTAGGCATTTAGCAGACGCCTTATTCCAAAGCGACTTACAATGACCCATTACAGGGACATTCTCCCTGGAGTACCTGAGGGCTAGGTGCCTTGGTGCCAGTGGTGGTGTTCCAGGCGGGATCTGAACTCACAACCTTCCGATCATCAGCCCCCTCACTATCCATTAGACCAGGGTTCCCAACATTTCAGCCCGCACCCCCAAAATAACAGCGACCCCTGTCAACGGGGGGGGTGCTAGTGAATTTATTCATTGTTTTAAGTTCTCCACACTCTCGCGGGAATATCTCCGCAATGGAGCGAGCTTAAGTTTCACTTTCGATTGCATGATATAGCCCAGCGCAACACCTTCGTCACACATGTTGCCACTTGTTTGGACCATTTTCAGGCAATTTGTGATCTGTTCTCGAAAAACAATGTGTTTTTAGGATTTCAAGAAGCGTATAGAACAAACAATGGATGTATTTTATGAACATTTATCCATGCTGGAAGTAGATTTAGATGTTAGGAGTTAGATAGAGATTATGATCTAATATATGCATCTGATGAAGCGTTGCATGAAGTCTGTTGATGATCAGAGGCTGCTGTTGGGGCTGCAAAAACGTTTTTTTATTTGTTTTGTAGGCAGAGCATGCAGGCCAGCCCGACGGGCACCAAGGTTCATGTTTTAATAGCATTTTTACAGAAAAAGCCCAGGCGAGCCTAACATGAGAACAAAGGGCTTAGACCTCAGAGAGTTAGACCTCAGAGAGTCAGACCTCAGAGAGTTAGACCTCAGAGAGGTAGACCTCAGAGAGTTAGCCCTCAGAGAGTTAGACCTCAGAGAGGTAGACCTCAGAGAGGTAGACCTCAGAGAGTTAGGCCTCAGAGAGGTAGACCTCAGAGAGTTAGACCTCAGAGAGGTAGACCTCAGAGAGGTAGACCTCAGAGAGTTAGACCTCAGAGAGTTAGACCTCAGAGAGTAGACCTCAGAGAGTAGACCTCAGAGAGTTAGACCTCAGAGAGGTAGACCTCAGAGAGTTAGACCTCAGAGAGAGACCTCAGAGAGGTAGACCTCAGAGAGTTAGACCTCAGAGAGTTAGACCTCAGAGAGGTAGACCTCAGAGAGTTAGACCTCAGAGAGGTAGACCTCAGAGAGTTAGACCTCAGAGAGTTAGACCTCAGAGAGTTAGACCTCAGAGAGTTAGACCTCAGAGAGTTAGACCTCAGAGAGGTAGACCTCAGAGAGTTAGACCTCAGAGAGTTAGACCTCAGAGAGTTAGACTTGGGCCTGCGACCAGAGTTTTACTGTATTTTGTTTTGGGAATCCACAGCGGAGGCTTGTGTCGTACTGCATGCGGTGTGTTCTGCATTTCTCTCAGTAGCCAACGATCTGTTGGCTCGGACATAAACTCTGTAATAAATGTAGTCTACATTTCATAAGAGGTGTAAAACCTGAGAGCATTTTAAATCGCATTTGAACTAAATGCTGATATAATCTGTAGTTGTATTTGTATTGTTGGTTTATTTTGTGAACGAGGCGATGCAGAGAAGTTCAGCTGTCATTATTAGGCTGTTATGTGCTGTTGGAAGCAGGCCTGTTGTTTCTGGATATCTGGGGAGGCAGGGGGTCCGTGAGTGTTTTTTTTATTATTGGTATGAAAAGGTTTGAGAAACACTGCGCTAGTGGATTATCAACGGGGGGAGCCTCGCTGCGGGGAAATTATACAGATGGCTAGTCCGCCCCTGAAAAATGTCTTTGCACACGTTATTATTAATAATAATTAAAAAAGAATTGATACATTTTTTATTTTTTACTTTCTTAATTTTCAATTTTTATTTTGTAATCATCTCGCGACCCCCTGGACCCCCTGCATTAGACCACCACAATGCAATCTGTTTGTGGCGGACGATATTCATTTGTGGCAGCCCGCCACAAATGAATCAATGTATGGGAAACACTGGATTTGTTTTATTGATTATTGTTTGTCTACTGTCTACTTTTTACTAAAGTTGCAGTATTTTATTTCATTGTTTAATTTAAATTGCATCATATTTTAAGCGTCTTTGAGACACACACACACACACACACACACACACACACACACACACACACACACACACACCCATTTGTTATACTGCTGCTACTTCCGGAAACTATGCTTGCTCAACTTCTCTCTCGCTCGCTCTACACATGCACCTCTCTCTCTCTTAAAGGGATAGGCTGCATTTAGCTGCTATTACAGAATATGCAGTAAAACATCGGGGTCGGCTGACTTTTTTTTAATCGGTGCATTCCTAAGAATAACTTCTTCTTGGAGCAGCGTCTGAATCCACTCTCTGAACACGGGGAGTTTCAGGAACTAAGACTCAAAGAGGAAGTAACTTCGAGAGAACAGGGAGCGGCTGCTGCTCTGTTTCCAGATTCAACCGGAGAATCATGGCTTCCAGATTAGAGAAAGACCTCAGCTGTCCGGTCTGCCATGAAATCTTTAGAGATCCTGTCATCCTGTCCTGCTGCCACAGCTTCTGTAGAGACTGTCTGCAGAGCTGGTGGAGAGAGAAAGAAGGGAAGGAGTGTCCAGTTTGTGAGAGAAGATTTTCAAAGGACTTACTTCCTCCTAACTTTACTTTAAAGAACCTGTGTGAGAGTTTCTTAGAGGACAGAGATCAGAGATCTCCAGAGGCTCTCTGCAGTCTGCACTCTGAGAAACTCAGACTCTTCTGTCTGGACCATCAGCAGCCAGTGTGTGTCGTCTGCAGAGATTCAGAGAAACACACCGAGCACAGATTCAGACCCATCGATGAAGCTGCACGACAACACAGGAAGGAGCTCCAGAAGTCTCTGCAGCCCTTTCAGGAGAAACTGAAGCTCTTTGAAGAAGTTAGAGTGAAGTTTGATCTAACAGCAGGACACATGAAGGTCCAGGCTCAACACACAGAGACGCAGATTAAGGAGCAGTTTAAGAAGCTTCACCAGTTTCTAGAAGAGGAAGAGGAGGCCAGGATGGCTGCACTGAGGGAGGAAGAGGAGCAGAAGAGGAGGATGATGGAGGAGAAGATGGAGGCTGTGAGCAGAGAGATAGCAGCTCTTTCACACACAGTCAGAGCCACAGAGGAGGAGCTGAGAGCTGAAGACGTCTCCTTCCTGCACAACTACAAGGCTGCAGTGGAGAGGCTGCAGCGCCCCCTGCTGGAGGATCCACAGCTGCCCTCAGGAGCTCTGATAGACCAGGCCAAACACCTGGGCAACCTCAGCTTCAACATCTGGAGCAAGATGAAGGACATGGTGTCCTACTCTCCTCTCATCCTGGACCCAAACACTGCTGGTCCATACCTCATCCTGTCTGAAGATCTGACCAGCGTGAGACCAGGAGGAGAGGAGGAAGAGGAGGAAGAGGAGCGAGAGGAAGAGCAAGAGGAGGAAGAGGAGGAAGAGGAGCGAGAGGAGGAGGAAGAGGACGAAGAGGAGCAGCAAGAGGAGGAACAGGAACTTCCTGATAATCCAGAGAGGATTGGTGACGTCTCTGTCCGTGGATCTGAGGGCTTTGACTCAGGGACTCACAGCTGGGACGTTCAGGTTGGAGGCAGTATATTGTGGTCACTGGGTGTGTTAGCAGAGTCTGCACAGAGGAAGGGAGACATAGAGTCTGGATTATGGAGAATACGTAACTTGTTTGGTAAATACAAAGCATCCTCTCCATCAGGTCCATCCACTGATCTCTCAGTTCAGAAGAAGCCTCAGAGGATCAGAGTGAATCTGGACTATAATGGAGGAAAGCTGTCGTTCTCTGATCCTGACTCTAACACACACATACACACCTTCACACACACTTTCACTGAGCGGATGTTCCCATACTTTAACACTTTGAGTGACCTGAAGGTTTTCCCTCTGAAGGTCTGTGTGAATGTGGAACAGCAGAATTAGATCTGGGATGAAGAGAAAAGTAGAAATGTGAAGTATCAGGGGAAGAACAAGGTGACGGTAACGGGGGTTGTTGTTAGGGACAGATAGGTGTTGTTGTTGTTGTTGTTAGGGACAGATAGGTGTTGTTGGGACAGATAGGTGTTGTTGTTGTTGTTGTTGTTAGGGACAGATAGGTGTTGTTGTTGTTGTTAGGGACAGATAGGTGTTGTTGTTGTTGTTGTTGTTGTTGTTAGGGACAGATAGGTGTTGTTGTTGTTGTTGTTGTTAAGGACAGATAGGTGTTGTTGTTGTTGTTGTTGTTGTTAGGGACAGATAGGTGTTGTTGGGACAGATAGGTGTTGTTGTTGTTGTTGTTGTTGTTAGGGACAGATAGGTGTTGTTAGGGACAGATAGGTGTTGTTGTTGTTGTTGTTGTTGTTAGGGACAGATAGGTGTTGTTGTTGTTAGGGACAGATAGGTGTTGTTGTTGTTGTTGTTAGGGACAGATAGGTGTTGTTGTTGTTAGGGACAGATAGGTGTTGTTGTTGTTGTTGTTAGGGACAGATAGTGTTGTTGTTGTTGTTAGGGACAGATAGGTGTTGTTGTTGTTGTTGTTTTAGGGACAGATAGGTGTTGTTGTTGTTGTTAGGGACAGATAGGTGTTGTTGTTGTTGTTGTTAGGGACAGATAGGTGTTGTTGTTGTTGTTGTTAGGGACAGATAGGTGTTGTTGTTGTTGTTAGGGACAGATAGGTGTTGTTGTTGTTGTTGTTGTTAGGGACAGATAGGCGTTGTTGTTGTTGTTAGGGACAGATAGGTGTTGTTGTTGTTGTTAGGGACAGATAGGCGTTGTTGTTGTTGTTGTTAGGAACAGATAGGTGTTGTTGTTGTTGTTAGGGACAGATAGGTGTTGTTGTTGTTGTTGTTAGGGACAGATAGGTGTTGTTGTTGTTGTTAGGGACAGATAGGTGTTGTTGTTGTTGTTGTTGTTGTTAGGGACAGATAGGCGTTGTTGTTGTTGTTGTTAGGAACAGATAGGTGTTGTTGTTGTTGTTAGGGACAGATAGGTGTTGTTGTTGTTGTTGTTAGGGACAGATAGGTGTTGTTGTTGTTGTTAGGGACAGATAGGTGTTGTTGTTGTTGTTGTTGTTAGGAACAGATAGGTGGTGTTGTTGTTGTTGTTGTTAGGGACAGATAGGTGTTGTTGTTGTTGTTGTTGGGACAGATAGGTGTTGTTGTTGTTGTTGTTGGGGACAGATAGGTGTTGTTGTTGTTGTTGTTAGGGACAGATAGGCTGTGGTGCAGTGGAAGTCGGGTGTTGTTCAGAATGACCAAGTCGCTGCACATCATCCCACTCATCACACGGCCACATTCTCAACAAAGTAACGACATGACTCCCAGTATTAATTGAAATGCTTTTATTGATTTAGAAAATGTTTTTATTGATTTAAAAAATAGTAGGCTATTATTGATTTAAAACGACATGCATCCGCTAAGAAAAATAGTCCGTTGTTACCGTTTGAACTACGTAGCAACGGCAGGAACTGCTTCGATACAGCTTTTACATTACAGATTTGAAAACATCGCTGCTTGCTTTAAAAGTAGCAGAATCCATGATGTCAGACCTTGGAGAGCATCTAGAGACCCCCGCCCTGATGCCAAAGGAACGGCACACTGAATATGTGTCGCCGTTTGATGTCAGACCTTGGAGAGCATCTAGAGACCCCCGCCCTGATGCCAAAGGAACGGCACACTGAATATGTGTCGCCGTTTGATGTCAGACCTTGGAGAGTATCTAGAGACCCCCGCCCTGATGCCAAAGGAACGGCACACTGAATATGTGTCGCCGTTTGGTGTCAGACCTTGGAGAGCATCTAGAGACCCCCGCCCTGATGCCAAAGGAACTGCACACTGAATATGTGTCGCCGTTTGGTGTCAGACCTTGGAGAGCATCTAGAGACCCCCGCCCTGATGCCAAAGGAACGGCACACTGAATATGTGTCGCCGTTTGGTGTCAGACCTTGGAGAGCATCTAGAGACCCCCGCCCTGATGCCAAAGGAACTGCACACTGAATATGTGTCGCCGTTTGATGTCAGACCTTGGAGAGCATCTAGAGACCCCCCTGATGCCAAAGGAACGGCACACTGAATATGTGTCGCCGTTTGATGTCAGACCTTGGAGAGCATCTAGAGACCCCCGCCCTGATGCCAAAGGAACTGCTCACTGAATATGTGTCGCCGTTTGATGTCAGACCTTGGAGAGCATCTAGAGACCCCCGCCCTGATGCCAAAGGAACTGCTCACTTGAATATGTGTCGCCGTTTGATGTCAGACCTTGGAGAGCATCTAGAGACCCCCGCCCTGATGCCAAAGGAACTGCTCACTGAATATGTGTCGCCGTTTGATGTCAGACCTTGGAGAGCATCTAGAGACCCCCGCCCTGATGCCAAAGGAACTGCACACTGAATATGTGTCGCCGTTTGATGTCTGGACCGCTGCGTAAAAAGGAGGCTTTCTGCCCCGTTACGTCTCCGCTGTTTTCTTGTCCCTCTTGTCTTGTTCTCTTCTTCGCTGGGGACTCATCAGCCACTAACCATTCATCCAAACTACTGTGCTCTCCAAATGTATTCAAATGAAAATGAAAATCTTCCATGTTGCTCTCAGACGGGAGACACTGGAAACTAAAGACAAGCAGACAGTTTGCTTTTCACACTGTATGCAGTTCAATCGACCGGACTTCTTTCTGCAGATGTGAGCGTCCTTAACAACGGTCCATAAGTCCTTGACAGCGGTCTGTCTGTACTGGATTAACAACGTGTCACGTGTATTCAACTAAGCCATGTAATAATGCTTTATAATATCCTGCATTGTATTTTGTTACTGGAAATTTGTATTCCCACATGTATATTTTTTTACTTTTTAATGCTATTTTATTTCTATTTCAGAAAATATTTTGGATTGTTTATTTCTAGTTTATTCATTTCTCTTATTGCCTTGTTTTTTATGCTGCAACATAACCATTTCCCAAATTGGGATCAATAAAGTACTTCTTATCTTATCTTATTGAAAGCTAGAGTGAATGAGTGAGTTTTGAGAGATGTTTTGAAGGATTCAAGAGTGTTTAGACTGGCTTGTTTTAATAAAAGAGAATAAAGATGTATTTAAAGTGACTTTAAGTCGTGGCTCCAACACTTTGGAACTCTCTGTTGAAGCTTCTAAAAAAACAACTGAAGACCCATCTTTCTACATTGGCTTTTGTTTCTACTTTTCAAGTGTCAAGTTGTAAGGCTTTCATTGTCGCAGCTACCGTGTAGTCATGACAATGAAAATCTGAGGTCACAGGCTCCTCCAACAGAGCAACACAATAACGGTGCGTCCACACGGCAGCGTCGCGTGCATCAACGGAGACGCTTCCCGTTCACTTTGAATGGGGTGACGTCACGCTTTGCCGAACTGCATTGTGGTTCCGTGGCGTCGCGTTGCCTCGCGTTGCCTCGCGCTGCCTCGCGCTGCCTCGCGCTGCCTCGCGCTGCCTCGCGTTGCCTCGCGCTGCCTCGCTTTGCCTCGCGCTGCCTCGCGCTGCCTCGCGTTGCCTCGCGTTGCCTCGCGCTGCCTCGCGTTGCCTCGCGCTGCCTCGCGCTGCCTCGCGCTGCCTCGCGTTGCCTCGCGCTGCCTCGCGCTGCCTCGCGTTGCCTCGCGCTGCCTCGCGCTGCCTCGCGCTGCTCGCTTCCAAAGTTGAGAAAAGTTCAACTTTTCAAGCATCGACGGAAGCGCCAGCCAATCAAATCATATGCCAGTACAAGCGCTAGCCAATCAAACCGCGTGCTTGTGTGTCCGGGGCGGGAGATTAATGTGATTGGTTGTTGGTCGCACGCCAGACACGCCCACCGGCAAACTTCAACGCGACGCTGCCGTGTGGAGGTACCGTAAATACAAATAACATGGAAAATAAAAGAAAGTGCAGAATAGTCTATACAGTAATTGGAATATTGATATATTTGAGTTGCAAACAGATGAATGTTATGGATGTTCTTGAGATGTGTGTGATGTGTTATGTTCTTATGTTTGTTCCTTTCTTTCTATCTATCTATCTAGGAAGCTCCTCCCCTCCGGAGCACCGTCCAATCACGCGGCAGCACAGCAGTGGTGTTGACCTGAGCTCCAGCGTGACACGAGAAGCTCCAGATTTGTCTCAGATCCCAGAGCTGGTGCGCATGGCGCCGGCTTCGTGAGGATGAAGGAGGGCGGGCGTCCTGACCCGGGTCTGATGGAGCAGCAGCGCCGCCAGCTGCAGGACATGGTGTCCAGCATCCAGGCCTCCATGGAGCGCACCTGAGGGAGGGGAACACCACCAACACCGTCAGAAGGTGAGTCAACAACATTTATTTCCATTTTTCTTGGGTCACCTATTATACAAAATCCACTTGTTCATGTCTTTTCTACATAACCATGTGTCCCCTCTGTGGAAAGAGACTCTCTCTTTACACAGAGGGGACACGTGTCTCTTCTACATCAGCATGTGTCCCCTCTTCTTCATGTCTCTTCTACATCAACATGTGTCCCCTCTTCTTCATGTCTCTTCTACATCAACATGTGTCCCCTCTTCTTCATGTCTCTTCTACATCAACATGTGTCCCGTCTTCTTCATGTCTCTTCTACATCAACATGTCCCCTCTTCTTCATGTCTCTTCTACATCAACATGTGTCCCCTCTTCTTCATGTCTCTTCTACATCAACATGTGTCCCCTCTTCTTCATGTCTCTTCTACATCAACATGTGTCCCCTCTTCTTCATGTCTCTTCTACATCAGCATGTGTCCCCTCTTCTTCATGTCTCTTCTACATCAACATGTGTCCCCTCTGTGTAAAGAGACTCTGAAAGTTTCAGGAACAAAGATTCTCTCTCTTTTTGTCCTGATCCATTTCTATAAAAACCTGTCTGAAAATGAGCCGATCAGATTTTGGCCACTTTGTGATGTCATAACGATGTTTTGTCTTGTGTAAGCCAATCAGCAACCAAGGTAACCCCCCCCCCCCCCTTATCACCTGAATGTATATAAAATGTACAGTGGGAGTTTAAAGGTCCCCTATCATACTCTTCTTCATCAATATATCACAGGTCTCAGATATATACAGAGCCTGTCTCTGATTGGCTGAAACACCAAACAGATCATTGCAGCATTACCCATAATCCCCTCTGTTTCAGCCCTGTTTCCAAAGTGCTGATTCTCTGTCTGTTACTTTAGATGAAAATAAGGAGCCCCTCCCCACGCCCCTCTGAGAGAGATTTGGTTACAAAGAACTCAAAGGTGCTCTAGGAGGAGATTCAGGTGATAAGGTGGGCGGGGGGGGGGGGTTACCTTGGTTGCTGATTGCCTAATGGTTACACAAGACAAAACATCGTTATGACATCATCAAGTGGACAAAATCTGATCAGCTCATTTTCAGACAGGTTTTTATAGAAATGGATCAGGACAAAAAGAGAGAGAATCTTTGTTCCTGAAACTTTCAGAGTCTCTTCACACAGAGGGGACACATGTTGATGTAGAAGAGACATGAAGAAGAGGGGACACATGTTGATGTAGAAGAGACATGAAGAAGGGGGACACATGTGATGTAGAAGAGACATGAAGAAGAGGGGACACATGATGTAAAGAGACATGAAGAAGAGGGGACACATGTTGATGTAGAAGAGACATGAAGAAGAGGGGACACATGTTGATGTAGAAGAGACATGAAGAAGAGGGGACACATGTTGATGTAAAAGAGACATGAAGAAGAGGGGACACATGCTGATGTAGAAGAGACATGAAGAAGAGGGGACACATGTTGATGAAGAAGAGACATAAAGAAGAGGGGACACATGTTGATGTAGAAGAGACATGAAGAAGAGGGGACACATGTTGATGTAGAAGAGACATGAAGAAGAGGATTTTGCATAATAGGTGACCTTTTAAGAACATTTATTTCCATTGTTCTTACTCTTGGTCTGTTTGCTTTGGACAGTGGAGGCAGCAGATCTCGTGTTACACTAAAAGATGATGTTGTTTACATGTTGTTTACATGTTGTTTACCTGCTCTCGGCCATATTAACAGGACTTTGGCTTTTGCAGCAGCAGGATTAAAGAGTCTTCATTATTACAGTTTTTTATGAATTAACCTGCTGCTTGTTTCTTTAATTTCATGTTGATTTTATTATAGCCAACAACCAACGTCTGCGGAAAAACCAACATCCGCGGATCAACCAACGTCTGCGGAAAAACCAACATCCGCGGATCAACAAACGTCTGTAATACAACAACAAACGTCTGTAAAACAACAACCAAATTCTGCAGAACAACAACCAACGTCTGTGGAGAAACCTCGGGATGGGAAACCGGACCCCAAGGAGGAACAGGAGCAGATGGAGAGCCAGGAGGCGGGGCCTGATGGTGCCATCGAGCCCATGGATCACTCCTGATCACTAAATCATTCACTCCTTCCCCGCCTCTCGCTCGGATCGACTGCTTCTTCGTGTTTTCGTCGTCTTCGCTGCGTCTCTCAGCGAGACGTCATCCTCACTCTGCTGCTACACTAACGCAGTGTGTGTGTGTGTGTGTGTAAATAGACTCTATGCACTTTGCTACACACACATGGACCTTCACTTTAACTGCAGTAAAAACATGGCGTTCAGATTTAGCTCCTGCTTCTCATTCTGTTTGCTGCGACGATGTAATTCACCGCATTTCAATATTTTGGCGCCAAATTCAAAACGGGAGGTCGGAGGTTTGAGACGCTGCATTCCTGTAGAGAGAAAACTCTTATTCGGTTTTTGGGGGGGTGCAGACATGCTTCCTATAAAGAAACGCCGCCTCGACGCTTCATCGTCGTCTGAGAAACTGATCCGTTCGCTTGATATTTAACGTCTGAAGCTCCGTGCCGCCTGCAGGTCAAACACGTCATCAGTTTGGGTGTAAACGCTTGAGATGCCAAAGAAATGTGAGGTAATTTAGAGAAAAAAAAGGTTGTTTTTTACACTGTAAATAACAAATAATGTAAAAAAGATAATACATTTTGGCTGATATGTTGTTATCAGATATTTAAGACGATTCTGGATCAATTAAATTCAAAATGACACATTTGCCTCTAAAAGCTCCACAAACGTTGCATGGATGTCCCAATTCTTCCCAAGCAGCGACTGGACGTTTGTATAAAACACACGTTTAAACCTAAAGACAGACCTGCAGTTCCTCCTAGCTTCCTGCAGGTGGCACTGCTCCCTGTTTGCACGGCTCTGGAGTTTCCTGCCCGTGGAAGCAGAGAAACTACAGAGCCGTATTTGTTTGAAAAAACACAACAAAAAAACTATTTTTTGCCTTAAAGTTGAATTTCTAATGTGCGTAAAATCCTCCAAAAACACATCCATTGGCTCCAGAATGAGGACCCTTTAATCTGATGGACCCCCAGAATATTAGCCCTTCATCAAAACCAACCTGAGAACGTTTCCAGACGATCAGAAACCCGAAGACACGGGGAAATTATTATTATGGAGAAAAGAAACCTACTTTGTTTTCATTTATTTCGATCTTTTTGTATTTAGAAAAGGCCCCAAAGGATGCTGGGAAATGGAGTCTTTAAAAGCATCTAATCACAGGAGGTACTGTTTAAAGTGAGGAGGCCTTCACTGTCAGTAGTTAATGTTGACACACACACACACACACACACGCACAGCCACACACACGCATGCATGCACACACAGCCACACACAACACACACACACACACACACACACACACACACACACACACACACACACACACACACCACACACACACAGCATCTGATATTTGGTTAATCCCCCTGACCTTCCCCAAAATGACTGGAAACGGAGGGGAACTGCTAGCATGGCTCCGTGTGACGGAAAGGTTGTGGTTGTACAGGTGTTCTGTGTCGGGTTATAAAATATGCTAAGCTAAACACACAAATGAAACACAAGGAATTGTATTTCTTAAAATAACGAACCTTAAAAATGGCTAAAAGTCAAAAGTGTTTTTCAGGAAATCTGTTCGTTTCACACCTTGAGTTTCACAACGAGGTTTATTTAGTTTGAGATCTCATGTTCGACCCTCTTTCAGTTTCATCTGTTGTTTGAAACAGATCTAAAGATGTGAATCGGTTCTTTAACTCTCGGCTCGATGAGGTTTTGCGGTGAGATTGTGCACTTTTGTTCGAGGAGAAGAGGAACGTTAGCGTAGCATGCTAACACTCACAGACAGAGACGTTGGGCGGAAAGGGGAAAAAATGACGACGCTGCTGCAACTTGAAGTTTTTTCTTTGTGCCGTACACTGACATGAAATGCAATCCAGTTGTATAAAAGTATATATTGTAGTATATTGGGACCTGTACAGAAACTGCAGATTCAGTTCCTTCACCTGTGTTTGTTTTTGTTTACTTCTCTCTGGTTTGCTAATAAAATATCCTTGGTACACGGCTTGGCTGTTTGCATGTGTGATGCATTTTCAACCCGACAATAAAATCACTTCCTTCACTTGTTTTCTGCGTTTCGTCGTCACTGATTTGATCTGTTCGTCTGTTTTAAATAGTAATCACAAGATATATAAGTGTTTGAAGGTTTCTTATTTCACTAATTTCCCCTCCTCGAATCCTCGGTCCTCCGGTAGTGACCCGGAAATAGATTTCAGCGCGCCATGTTGAAGGACATCTCATTTCTCTAAATGCACATCGAGGACCGAGCATCGAGGAGGCTCTCTGGAGGAGCTATAACCGAGGATACACTGATGGGTCCTCCACGGCTCCTCCGCGGATGCATTTCCGGCAACAGAGATGTTTCAAAGAGTCGTGACGCACGGCCGGACTGATCTCAGCCAATGACAGCTCTGCATGCATCCCCTGGATATTATTTTAGTAACTGCTTGAATCAGACGCGATGTTTCCAGTGAGAACAGCTGTGAGGTCCGTGCAGAAAGCAGAGCAGTGTGTATAATATATATCACTCAGTATAACAGGCCTACATTACTCTCTGTGTTTGCTTTAGTTTAGTAGATATCTACAAAGAGTCCATATTTTTCTAAAACCATTTAGTGCTTCACATAAAATACACAACGGCTGTAGCCTGAGTATATGCTTTAGGAGCTGTAGCTGTGTGTGTGTGTGTGTGTGTGCGTAGATGCGGTCGATAGACAGGTCTCAGTTGGTTTGGTGTCCTAAGTATGAGAGCACTCTCATAATGAGAGTGCTCTCATACTTATTTTATTCTGAAATTGTATATATTATTTATATAAATATGTGTGTGTGTGTCCGCATCTGTAGCCTGTTATTGTCTCATTATACCGCACTGTGAATGAATCAAAGTAAATCTATAAGTCATCATGAACACATCTGTCCATCAGACAGAGGGCTGCTGAGCCTCCTGTCATCATTAATGGACGTCTCTTTAAAATGACCGCTCAGAGGAGAGGAGTTCTCATTTCTCTAACCGCCTGCTGCTTCCCCTCCTCTCTCCTCGGTTCCCCTCCTCGACTCCTCCGCTCGCATCTCCTGTGGGCGGGACTAAGACACGAGGATAGGAGTCGAGGAGGGGAATTAGAGAATTGAGAAACCTTCTTTGTGAATATTTGTATGTTTATCATCCTGCTGAGATTAAAACTTCATGTATTATATGCAAAGACTGTGACCTAATATTATCATTGTCATAACTACAATGTAGCTATGTCCAAATGACAATAAAGCCTTGAATCTTGAACAAATTGAGGTGTAAGGTTACAAAGTACAAGTACCTCAAATACAATTTTGAGGTACTTGAACTTTACTTGAGAATTACTTGATTTGTTGCTACTTTTTACTCCACTACAGTTCAGAGGTACATGGTGTACTTCTACTCCACTACAGTTCAGAGGTACATGGTGTACTTCTACTCCACTACAGTTCAGAGGTACATGGTGTACTTCTACTCCACTACAGTTCAGAGGTACATGGTGTACTTCTACTCCACTACAGTTCAGAGGTACATGGTGTACTTTTACTCCACTACATGTATTTAATCCCTTTAGTTACTTCCCAGATGTGGATGAATGATGTGAAATATAACCAAGTGTTAAATCAGACTTTAGTTCCACCTGGAGTAAATCCTCAAGCTACCCTGCAGTATACAAAGTCATTCAAACTAGCTGCACCTTTACCAGCTTTGAGAACACTTTCATGATCAATCATTATAAAACATATCATATATATTATTCTGAAATGGACCAATCTGCACAATGACTACTTTTACTGTCGCTACTTTCACTATATTTTGATGAGAATACTTTTATACTTTCACTTGAGGAACATTTTGAATGCAGTATTGTTACGTGCCGTAGTGGGTGCGGGTGTGGGTGTTTTTTTGTGTCTCTCTTCCCCCTGATTGTCTCCCTCCAGGTGCAGCCTCTCCCCCAGGTGCAGCCTCTCCCTCCAGGTGCAGCCTCTCCCTCAGGTGCAGCCTCTCCCCCAGGTGCAGCCTCTCCCTCAGGTGCTCCCAATCCCCAATCAGGGCCTCCATAAAGGACCTGAGGAAGGCTGCAGTCGCTCTCTCCTTCTCCTCTGGCTGCATGTGTGCAGCATGTGTAGTTTGGTGTAGTAGGGTCTCTGTGTGAGGCCTAGTTTAACCTGTGTTCTGTTCATTGTTAGGAGATGTGCTCCAGTGTATCTTTGTGTATTATTTAATTTAGTCACTTTCTTTTAGAAGAAAGTTGTTCTGAGTTACCTTAAGTTTGGTTTGCAAATTGGCTGGTGAACCTCTTTTGTAAATTAAGAGACCATCTTGTGGCTTCACAAATCAGTTTCCTCTCCTCTTTTCTCTCGCCCGGTTATTTTATATTTGTGTCACTTCCCTTTGGTTCCCCTAGTCCAGGAGGGAACGTAACAACTTGAAAAACTGTTCTTTATTAAATAATAAATCTGATTTGTACAGCATTTTATAGGATAGTAGTATTTTAAAGTGTCAAAAACAAAGTGACAGTAACAGACTGGAACAAGAACAACCAGTGTTTTCTTACCTACTACTACCAAACAAAGTAGGCATTTTCTTTGTGCCACTGCACCTCACACATAAACAAGGACATTGAATAATCAGACCCTGCAATAAAATAATTCAAGTTTCACTTGAGTTTTTCAAGTAACTCAACTCAAACTCACTCACTCACTCACTCACTCACTCAGCGTCATCAGACAGGTTGTTTTTTAGGAATATGAATTAACCATGTAATATCCATGTTTTGTGTTTGTAGCCTGTACAAAAAAACAAAAAACAAAAACATGTAATATCGCGGTAGATTTTGTCCGTCTCACGACGGTATCGAGACATTTATTTATCGCGATATCGCGATATTCGATAAATCGTTACATCCCCAATAAGTTGATTTACTTCGATCTACTGTACTGTGTACACCACAACAATATTACAAAAAATACACTGCATATTAAAGCAAACTATTGTAAAGGTAAAAGTATGAGCATAAAAAATAAATAAGTGTAAACATTTACATTATTATTATGATTATTTAATATATAAAGACTATATATTATTGAATTACAATTAAGATAATAAGATTAGATATACTTTATTTGATCTAAAATATTGATGTTTTTTCGTTATAGTAGCCTGTGGAAACCATAACAAATAAGTGATTAAATGCTCTTCAGCAAACACAGCTGCAGAGCTGCAAACACAACTGCAGAGCTGCAAACACAACTGCAGAGCTGCAAACACAACTGCAGAGCTGCAAACACAACTGCAGAGCTGCAAACACAGCTGCAGAGCTGCAAACATTACTGCAGAGCTGCAAACACAGCTGCAGAGCTGCAAACACAACTGCAGAGCTGCAAACACAACTGCAGAGCTGCAAACACAGCTGCAGAGCTGCAAACATTACTGCAGAGCTGCAAACACAGCTGCAGAGCTGCAAACACAACTGCAGAGCTGCAAACACAGCTGCAGAGCTGCAAACACAACTGCAGAGCTGCAAACACAGCTGCAGAGCTGCAAACACAACTGCAGAGCTGCAAACACAACTGCAGAGCTGCAAACACAGCTGCAGAGCTGCAAACACAACTGCAGAGCTGCAAACATTACTGAAGTACTGAAAGTCCAGGAAACTGAAAACGAAAGTTCACCCAGTTGTCTTATTATTTGTGAATGAAGCGCCATCTCATGGTTAAATCCTGAAATTGAACAAATGGGGAAATCTGGCAACGCCCCACTCAGGAAATAGTGGGAGGGCTTTTAAATCCCAGCCACTGGGATCCGCTGGGTTTCTGGTTGGAATCCGCTGGGTGGAGTGCATTCTAGCGTGCTACATCTGTAGGAGCAGGGCTTCACCTCCAGCTGACCTCTAATCCCACAACCCACCCTCCCTTTGCTATTCATTCATCCATTCCCCTTCCTACCTCATCAATACCCACATCCCGTCATCCCTTCATCCCTTCATCTCTTCATCCCTTCATCTCTTCATCTCTTCATCTCTTCATCCCTTCATCTCTTCATCCCTTCATCCCTTCATCCCTTCATCTCTTCATCTCTTCATCCCTTCATCCCTTCATCTCTTCATCCCTTCATCCCTTCATCTCTTCATCCCTTCATCTCTTCATCTCTTCATCTCTTCATCCCTTCATCCCTTCATCCCTTCATCTCTTCATCCCTTCATCCCTTCATCCCGTCATCCCTTCATCCCTTCATCTCTTCATCTCTTCATCCCTTCATCCCTTCATCTCTTCATCCCTTCATCCCTTCATCTCTTCATCCCTTCATCTCTTCATCCCTTCATCTCTTCATCCCTTCATCCCTTCATCCCGTCATCCCTTCATCTCTTCATCCCTTCATCCCTTCATCCCTTCATCCCGTCATCCCTTCATCTCTTCATCTCTTCATCCCTTCATCCCTTCATCCCTTCATCTCTTCATCCCTTCATCCCTTCATCCCTTCATCCCTTCATCTCTTCATCCCTTCATCTCTTCATCTCTTCATCCCTTCATCCCTTCATCTCTTCATCTCTTCATCCCTTCATCCCGTCATCCCTTCATCCCTTCATCTCTTCATCTCTTCATCCCTTCATCCCTTCATCTCTTCATCCCTTCATCCCTTCATCTCTTCATCCCTTCATCCCTTCATCTCTTCATCTCTTCATCCCTTCATCCCTTCATCTCTTCATCTCTTCATCCCTTCATCCCTTCATCCCTTCATCCCTTCATCTCTTCATCCCTTCATCTCTTCATCCCTTCATCCCTTCATCTCTTCATCTCTTCATCCCTTCATCCCTTCATCTCTTCATCCCTTCATCCCTATCCCTAAATAACCCAACATTACCCTAAAGTGTAATGTTGGGTTATTTTATTTACCAAACAATCTCCAAGAAAATAAGTGGCTTCAGCAATCAGTTCCAGTTCCGTTTCCTCTTTTCTTTCTCTCTCCCGGTTATTTTATATTTTGTCACTTCCCTTTGGTTCCCCTAGTCCAGGAGGGAACGTAACAAATGGGGTCGTCCGGGAGCTTTGAGACAAGGAGTGAGTAATTGATTGATTGTTGTGTAGTGTTGATATTGTCTTTAGTGGTGAGTAGTAGTGTATAGAAGTGTAGCATTGGCTGAAGTCTCTTACTGTTGAACAGCTTCCTCAGTTTAGACAGGGGAGTGTCTAGCTGGGCTGAATCAGTCCTTCCTTCAGGCACTCATTTATTATGTTGCCTTTTGTATTTTCGGGGTAATCCTGGGTGGGGGCTTAGTCCCTGTTGGGGGCAGCAGGCGTTTCAGGGTTTCGGCCGCTGATGTTTGCCTTTTTAAAGTCGCCTCGAGCCCGGCACGCTCCAGAAGATAGGTAGGTAAGGTTTGTGGTTGGCAGGATCTGGGAAGTTTGTTATTTGAAAGAGTCAATGTTTGTGAGGCATTAGTGGTAGGTTGTTGTGTCACAGCATAAAAAAACAAAACATTAAAATCTTGTAATTGGCCGTTGTTGAGTATGGCTTGTTTTGGAGCAGTTTGTGGCCAATCCTACTGTGTGTCAGCTAGCCTGCTGTAGGAAGGATGACTTGCGGTTAATTGCTGACCACTATAATATTTTGTCTCCACTGCTCTCGCTAAAAGTGATCTCAAGGCTGCTTTGGTAAATGGGCAAATGGTTGAACAGGGGGTTAGTCCTCCTGATTCAGTGGAATCTCCTGGCACGGTGGCCGGGGCTGTTGCAGCAGTATCTCCTAGTGAAGGCCACGTTGGTGTTACGCCTGGTATTCAGAGTGCTAGTGCACCGGCAAAACCTTTCACCATGCCTCAGTTTGACCCGATTTAAATATCGGACTTATCTTATGGCTCTGCGGTTAAAACAGACCGTCCCTGAATGCAGTTTCTTCGGTAAGTGAAATTCAAGCACTTTATTTCTTACTGGTTTTTATTCAGCTAACGAGCGAGAGGAAGCTACATCTGTGCTAACGATGCTATCCGTAGCATACAAGTTAAAACATATTAGAGAAGTGTAAAACATTAAGTAGGATTACTCTGTAGAACAAACGGCTTCTGTGTGAGGTTGGTATAATAAGGTCATCCTCGTACATTAGTTAGCTTGCTAGTTAGGTAACTGTATGCATTGTTATTGTTGATTTAAATGTGCTATGCTCGACGATGCAGACAGCTAGCGTCACAGTAGTGTTGAAGTCCAGCGTACTGTATGAGATTAACCTCACTATAAGATCTGTGTATCTTAAATCTCACATTTCCAGATGGTTCCAGAAATAACGTTAACGTCGATATTTTAATATGGTTTGTTGAGCTGGAGTTGATTATTGAAGCTTACTGGTTAACGTTCATCTTATTAAACAAACCCAAACGTTGTTGTTTTTATTAATATTATTACCAATACTTACTAAGCATTATCATTACACCGGAGAAACCGACTTATTGTGGCAGCAGAATGTGAACATGTAACTTAATGCCTGCATTTAAGGGTGATAGCGTAGTCAATGCTTTAGGGACAAGGAAATGATTTGTTTAAATATTAGATATGACGTTATGTGCTTCTGTGACAATTAAGCTCATTCATTGCATTACATTTGTTAAAGATGTTTGTCTTTTACCCGTACGTGTGTGTTACAATGAATGTGAATATGGCATAGGACACATATTTAATTTGACTGTCTCGTGAAAAACTATTCCAAAGTAACAGTAAAATAAAAAGGACCCCAACTATACAATAATACACAATCCAACTGATAAGATACAGTAAGGGCTGTGATATCCAGCACTTTTTTAAAGGATAATCAAAAAGATTAGGAAATGACGTTTGGATGTAAAAAAGTCTGTGACCAACACATGTTACTTTACTATCTGTTTGTTTAAAGTTTCCAGGTGATGCAGACAGACCAGAGGATGCTGACCACGAGAGACAGACCTATCCCTAACATCAGTGAACTTCAGCTTGGACTCAAAGGAACAAAGACTCCTTTCATACTGTACAAAGAATCGAGAAACGTTCTGGTTTAAATAGATAAAGTAACGACGATAATACACTGATATTCATGCCATTAAACATGACTAAATACTGACACATCAGGGAAGTTGACTGTTCCTTCATGCACAAAGTTACATTTAGATTTTAACAAGCAACAAGCAACATGATTTTGTTGTCAGCTTTCACATTTCAATGTATTTAAGGCAATTAGTATTTTACTTTGTGAAAATTACTCCCATTTGTCTGTACATATTGTCTGTAAAGACGTGGTCAAAGTGGTTCTTGCAGTGAGACAACCGAACAGCATGATTCTACAGTTACACTAAGTTCTGATAACAGTTGAATATTATTTTAATAATAACGTATATTTTAATGTTGATTAACTTCATACTGTCCATTCCTAATCTGATTATCTTTGTAGTACAAAGTGATGAATTTCAAAAACATTCAAATAATGTTGTATTTATTTCTACAGCCCTCTAACGCACCTCTTTCATAAATAACACAATTGCTCTGCAAGAATGTTTTATGTTTCTTGTCATTTCTGTTAGGAAAGGACATACCTGAAGGACACAGCTGCCTCACCGTTTTCTCCGAGGGGCAAGAAGAAAATGAAAAGCTGATATGAGATTAAAGACCAATACAAGAAATTCACTAGGAAACTACACTTTTATTGTGAACACAAAGATCTGCACACTGAATAGTGTGTATTCAAACAGTACCATCATTTGTTTGTGACAGCTGTGCCCAGTATGGGCTCACAGATGCAGTTTGGTGGTTTCTTCATCAGGCCTGGTCCTCCTCCCAGAGAAAGGCCGCTCCACCTCAGTCCTCTCCAGCTAAACCCACCGACAGGACATCCGTCACGCTGAGGTTTCTCCCAAAGTCTCTGCAGCTCTCTGGACTCCACGCTGTCTCAATTGATCCACACTGTGAATATGAGAGGGGAAAATGTGTGAAATAAATGCTTTAGACAATAAGAAATATTAAGTTAACTGTTAGGAGTGGCTCCGCTTTTTTTAAATAAACAATACTATTACTGTATTTTAATATCTCACTTCTGAAAGTTTAAATTAAAAGAAGAAGAGGCACCTAAAATGAAGATTGTTATTTCAATGAATGTAATATGTATGATTTTGTCTTTTTAATTGTTTAAAGTAGATACAACTGGTACTTAAGAGTTTTAATACAGTCTGGTTGTGGAGGAGGCACACAGGTAAGAGCACTCACTAGCTACCATCACATGTTACTAAGCTTGACTTGAATCTATTAAAAGTATAATTAAGTGACAGCAAAAAATCAATAACTAAAATCATGCAAATATTTGAATCTTTGCTGGATCCACTGCTGAATTTACCACAAAATATATATTTTAGAAACCTGAAGGCATTTTAAGACTTGTATGCAAGTATTATCCCAAAACTCAATACCTTAGATTATTATTGAAAGTTTTGCTGAATAGTTTCATGTTCACTTACCTTAAGCAACGTAAATGTGCACACCGGGGGTAACAGACGTGGTTAGCCGGCTAGCATCACAGAGCAGCACTGCTGAGCATGTTAGCTTAGCTTGGTAGCCTCAGCTAGCTCTGGAACTTCCAGCTCGGTGGCAGCAGGTCCCGCCTCGGCTCCGCCTCTTTGCCCTTATTTGGATCAGGCTCGAGCAGGCGGGAGTTGGACTCTGACGTCACTGTCGAGCCATTCGTGGCCGACACCGCCTACTAAGGGCTTCTCTGCAGAATCCTATGGGTGACGTCACGGACACAACGTACATTTATATATACAGTCTATGGTCTCTACTCAGGGCCATCCAATCTCTGTACTCCCAAAGCCAAAGCTGTGTCCAGGTCCTCGGCAGTAAGTCGGACCCATTTCCGGATTTCGAGGCATAGTCGTGGGGGAGGGGGTCTGCAGTTTGGTGGGCTAAGGATTGCACCACTGCTTTTTGCAGATGATGTTGTTCTAACGGCTTCATCGCTCTGCGACCTTCAGCACTCACTGGATCGGTTCGCAACCGAGTGTGAAACGGCTGGGATGAGGATCAGCACCTCCAAATCTGAGGGCATGGTTCTCAGCAGGAAACCGATGGACTGTCCACTCCAAGTAGGGAAGGAGTCCTTACCCCAAGTGAAGGAGTTCAAGTATCTCGGGGTCTTGTTCTCGAGTGAGGGAACAATGGAGCGTGAGATGGGCCGGAGAATCAGAGCAGCACGAGCGGTACTGGAGTCGCGTTACCGCACCGTTGTGACGAAAAGAGAGCTGAGCCAGAAGGCAAAGCTCTCTGTCTACCGGGCCATTTTCGTTCCTACCCTCACCTCGTCATGAAGGATGGGTCATGACTGAAAGAACAAGATCGCGGATACAAGCGGCCGAAAAGGGGTTTTCTCCGCAGGGTGGCTGGTGTCTCCCTTAGGGATAAGTGAGAAGTTCAGTCATCCGGGAGGGACTCAGAGTTGAAAGGAGCCAGTTGAGGTGGTTTGGGCACCTAGTGAGGATGCCACCTGGGCGCCTCCCTAGGGAGGTGTTCCAGGCACGTCCAGCTGGGAGGAGACCGAGGTGTAGACCTAGGATCAGGTGGAGGGATTATATCTCTACCTAGGACCAGGTGGAGGGATTATATCTCTACCCAGGACCAGGTGGAGGGATTATATCTCTACCTAGGACCAGGTGGAGGGATTATATCTCTACCTAGGATCAGGTGGAGGGATTATATCTCTACCTAGGACCAGGTGGAGGGATGATATCTCTACCTAGGACCAGGTGGAGGGATTATATCTCTACCTAGGATCAGGTGGAGGGATTATATCTCTTCTCTGGCCTGGAAGCTCATTGAATCCCCCAGTCAGAGTCGGTTGATGGGAAAGTGAAGTTTGGGGCTCTCTGCTGGAACTGCTACCTCCGCGACCTGACCACGGATAAGCGGGAGAAGATGGATGGATGGAAGATCTGAGTACTTCTACTTTTACTCAAGTACAAGATCTGAGTACCTCTCTGTGAGCACCTCCGCTCACTCTCAGGTTAAAAGGGACTGAAGAAGGAGTCAGGTGAACAGTTCAGGGTCTTTATGCCACAAACAAGAACACACTCAAAAGAACACAGACACATCGAGGTATCATCCTAAAAGTGCCCGTTCTGCGGCCAGGAAGTCCTCCCAGGACCCAGCCTGGGAGGACAAGATCTGAGTACTTTTACTTTTACTCAAGTACAAGATCTGAGTACTTCTACTTTTACTCAAGAACAAGATCTGAGTACTTCTACTTTTACTCAAGTACAATACCTGAGTACTTCTACTTTCATTCAAGTACAAGATCTGAGTACTTCTACTTTTACTCAATTACAAGATCTGAGTACTTCTACTTTTACTCAAGTACAAGACCTGAGTACTTCTACTTTCACTCAAGTACAAGATCTGAGTACTTCTACTTTCACTCAGGTACAAGATCTGAGTACTTCTACTTTCACTCAAGTACAAGATCTGAGTACTTCTACTTTTACTCAAGTACAAGATCTGAGTACTTCTACTTTTACTCATGTACAAGACCTGAGTACTTCTACTTTCACTCAAGTACAAGACCTGAGTACTTCTACTTTCACTCAAGTACAAGATCTGAGTACTTCTACTTTCACTCAGGTACAAGATCTGAGTACTTCTACTTTCACTCAAGTACAAGATCTGAGTACTTCTACTTTTACTCAATTACAAGATCTGAGTACTTCTACTTTTACTCAAGTACAAGACCTGAGTACTTCTACTTTTACTCAAGTACAAGATCTGAGTACTTCTACTTTTACTTAAATACAAGATCTGAGTACTTCTACTTTTACTCAAGTACAAGATCTGAGTACTTCTAGTTTTACTCAAGTACAAGATCTGAGTACTTCTACTTTTACTCAAGTACAAGACCTGAGTACTTCTACTTTTACTCAATACAAGATCTGAGTACTTCTATTTACTCAAGTACAAGATCTGAGTACTTCTACTTTTACTTAATACAAGATCTGAGTACTTCTACTTTTACTCAAGTACAAGATCTGAGTACTTCTACTTTTACTCAAGTACAAGACCTGAGTACTTCTACTTTCACTCAAGTACAAGATCTGAGTACTTCTACTTTTACTCAAGTACAAGATCTGAGTACTTCTACTTTCACTCAAGTACAAGACCTGAGTACTTCTACTTTCACTCAAGTACAAGATCTGAGTACTTCTACTTTCACTCAAGCACAAGATCTGAGTACTTCTCCAAGAGTGTAGGAATACTCTGTTACAAGCAAGAGTCTTTATTTGAACTATATATAATATATCATTTGAAACGGATAAGTTCTCCAATTGATTAAAATTAGGTTTTGTGTTCAAACTGCATTTAAAGATATTTTTTTCCACCTCTTGATCTCAGTTTAATCAGAAGAAGAAAAACAACATCAGAAGAGTAACAATAAAATGAGGATGAATTATTACTCATAAATACTAATAGTGTGCGTGTGAGGCCCTGCAGTGTGTGTGAGGCCCTGCATGTGTGTGTGTCTGTCCTCTACAGCTGCACTGCCCCTGTGTGTCAAAACCCAGTACTGCAGCCAATTTGCAATTGCAAAATTGCAGGGGGTTTACATGCACATAAACCCACACTACAGGAAAGGGAAAACCACACAAAGCTGAATACAGCCTTAAAGTCACGTCCTCGGCCGAAAGAGAAAGATTCTCCCAGGCTGCAGTCGAGACAAGTCTCTCCGTGTCTCTCTGTGTCTCTCCGTGTCTCTCTGAAGGAGAATCAACGATCTCAGGTTTTTCTCAACAAACAGCAGAATCTCTGGTGAGTTTCCTACAAATCTCAAACACACTGAATACTTCTTAGAACCACAATCTGATTTAAAGAAATCTCAAGGTAGCACTACTCTCTAAGAAATACACCAGAACTGGGATCTCTTCTAACGTCATGGAGTGCACTGAATTTGTCTTTTTTTAACTTGTGTATTGTATATTAATACTTGTTTATGGTAACTTGTATTAGTACCTTGACACTATGTCAAAAGTACTTTCTATAGCTCTCTCTCTCTGTATAGTGCATGATGTATTTTATGTCGTAGAAATACACGTTCAAATGTTTGTTCAGATTCTGTTAACCATACACCTTCAGGATAAAAGCCAAAAACACATTCAGAGAACCATTGACCTCCAGACCAGGGGACAGGAAGAGATGAAATGCTGGGTTCCTAGTTTAGGAACTCGTGCCTGCACAGACAGATTACCAAATATGGTGTTGAGTTAGAAATAAAGCTTCACAGCTTAATCAGAATTCAGAAAATAAAGTAAGAATTCAGACAAAAACTGGAGAATTCTGTGTAAAAAACTTAAACCGGGAAAACATTTGTACTCAATCCAGAGAAAAATATTTATGAATTTTGAGAAAGAATTCTGAATTTTTTCATTTTTAATCATGAGGGAAAAAGTCAGACTTCAGATCAAACGATAATAAAGAAAATCGAACATCACAGGGAAAAATATGAATTCTGAGCAAAATCTCTGAATTTAATAAATGTTATTCTTGGCCATTATCATTTTCCTTTTGGTAGAACCACTGACCTCCAGACCAGGGGACAGGAAGTGATTCATTTCCTAGTTTTAGAAATCGTTACTGCACGAAGCAATTACCATATATGGTGTTGAGTTTGACATACAGCATCGCACCTTGATCAGAATTCAGAAAATGAAGTAAGAATTCAGAAAAAAACTTCCTTAAATTATTTCTACTCAATCCATAGAAACATTTAAAAACCTGAATAAAAAGTCCTTTTCGAATTACGAAGTAAAAAAAGTCAGACGTCCGAAAAGAACAAAAAATTAAGAATTAACGTCAGATATCTTAAGGAAAAATGAACATAATTTTGATAGAACTGCTGTGATACAAAACCACCCTTTACTGATCCAAAATACCAAAAAAGAGTTGAAAAACCACAACAAAAATATCCAATGCCCCTATTGAGAGATGCAAAATAACAAAAGACAAGATGCAAGGAAACTATAAACGACTGGCAAAAAGAGGCAAATAACTCAAAACAGATCCAAACTAAGAGTAACAAATAAAATGATGATGAATAATTACTCATACATACTAATATACCTCATTCACACCAACGCAACTCCGGTTCAAGCTCCGTGCCAGAGCTTTTCAGGTTCAGAACCGGTTCTTCGGTTTAGCTCCGGCTCTTTTCACACCGCTCAGAGCCCGACTGGTGCTGCGTCATTGCGTCGTTTGCGTCATGACGTAACCGTTTGCGTGCCTGCTTCATAAAGCCAAACCGCGCGGAAACCCCTCACAGCTCACACCGACAACAACAACAATGGCCGATTGTGTTGAAGCGCTACTCGTTTTGGTTTTGGTAAAAACCAGCGGTTGCCATCTCTTTCTGCAATTGTTGGAGAATTGCTTTGGACCGCGTGCTCCCCTCCAGCTTCCTCTGTACCTCTTCGGAAGACCAGATTCCCAGTAGGTAGCTGGTCTCTTCAGTGGACCACTGCTGCTTGTTAAGTTTCTCCATCGTTGTGTACAAACTGGATAAAACGCGGGCTTTTTGTTGTTGTTCAGGAGTTGATCCCGCCCCTGCCCCTGCCCCCGCCTCGACGTAAGCGTGACGTATGCGGGCTTTTGCTCTAGCCGGAGAATTTTTTGGTGCTTGAAACAACCGGATTCCGGAGCTAAGAGGCGCTCCGCTGCGGTGTGAACAGGAAAACCCGGTGCTTTTCAAGCTCCAGCTCCGAACCGGCCCTGAAACACCGTTGGTGTGAATGAGGTATTAGTGTGTGTTTGAGGCTCTTCAGTGTGTGTGAGGCCCTGCAGTGTGTGTGTCTGTCCTCTACAGCTGCACTGCCCCTGTGTGTCCAGTCCCAGTACTGCAGCCAATTTGCAATTGCAAAATTGCAGGGGGTTTACATGCAAATAAACCCACACTACAGGAAAGGGAAAACCACACAAAGCTGAATACAGCCTTAAAGTCACGTCCTCGGCCGAAAGAGAAACATTCTCTCAGGCTGCAGTCGAGAGAGAAGAGATGAAATGCTGGGACAGACAGATTACCATATATGGTGTTGAGTTAGACATCAAGCGTCACTCCTTAATCAGAATTCAGAAAAAAGCTTGATAATTCTGGGTAAAAAACTGAATCCTGTAAATCATTTTTAATCAAACCAGAGAAACGTTTTGGAATTTTGAGAAAAATAAGATTAGAACAACGAATTAGGAGAAAAAACGTCATTACATTTGGATTTTTAGAGGTTCAGCCCACTGATTTCAGACCTAGTCAGGTATTGAACATTTAGTAATGAAGACACAGAATTTTAAATACAAAACACAGAATGTAAGTGATTATAATAAGAATATTTGACACTAAACACCACTGCATATTTACAGCTGTTACACTAGTTTCTGCACAAACCGAATACCATATGATGTTGAGTAAGACGTAAACCGTCACACCTTTATCAGAATTCAGAAAGAAAGTAAGACAAAGAATTCAGAGGAAATAGAAAAATAGGGAAAAATACAACTCATTCTGGGAATTACTTTTGGCTCTTGTTATTTCCTTTTGGCAGAGCTGCTTTGATAATATGTGAAAAACAATGAACACATCTGTGTCTCCCCATGTGGAGATAACTTAAGACCTTTATTCATACATTTAAAATATGTATTTATTCACAATGTTTTTATTGCATGTGCCATATCTCTAAAGAGAAAACTCAATATCACAATATGTTTGACCAAAAACGTATAACGATAATGTGTTTCTTTTTCCAGTTTGTGTCTTAAGTATATATAACATGACACTTTAGAAGAGCCTGGGACTTGAATTTGTTTGCTAAAACTGCACTTTACTTGTTTTTCATTTCAAGATAAAACCGTTTGAATCTTTGAACCTTTAGTATTTCAGTATATCGCCCAGCCAGAATCTGAACGTTGTTAGAAATGACTCGGCTGTTCCTTGCAGGAATCGTCCTCTGTCGAAGAGTCCATGCATCTAATACTGATTTAATATTGAATATGTTTCTTATTATTTCTGATGTGTTCATAGTGTCTCTCCTGTGTGTCCTGTTCAGGTCACAAGACGAGGCGTAACTGAGGAGGAGGATCGCTGAGTCTCTGCTGAGGTGTTTACCGCTTTATAGGATCAGGTCACATTGTCAATTAACAGCTATTAGTGGCTGATTTCTCTTTTGACTTGTTAGAGAGCTCTGGTTCTTGGATGTGGATCCTAAAAGTGTATCATGGGTATAGTTTGTGATGTCAGGCTGTGTGCAGTTTGCCCTGAGCAGTTTGTGTGAGCAGCCACCAGGGGCAGCATGGTGCAGGTTTGAACCAGCAGCTGACAGGAGGCTGATGGATGTTAAACCCAGCAAAGATAACAGCATGCAGCTCGCTCTGTAGTATGAAAAGATTGATACACATAAACACAAAGAAATACAACATACAGTACAGGGCGATGTGTTTGATGGAAATATACCAAAGGATGCACTCTGTTTAGTAGAGTGAAGGGATGTCTTGATTCATGTTGAGGTCCCTTTGAAGTAGTGTAGTAGTCTTGGGTCCATTTCTAGAAGTGGTTTCATTATTCAAGTTTATGTGTAAATGTATGTATAGGCATTGTGTGTCTGTTTGTAGTTATTTGATGTAAAGGACCCCGATGCATCGGCCAGACATCGCCATCAAGCTGATGTTTGACATCATTTCTTGTCACAGTCTGCTCCATCATTCACCAGTAGTTTTCCATTCACCTGTCTCACCTGTTAATCACACGCACGTGTTTGCTCACTCTCTTTCTCTACTGCACCCATTAGTTTTACTGCCAGTATTTAAACCCTCATCAGACACACACCCGTTGCCAGATCGTACTTTGCCTTCATGCTAGTCTTTCACGCGTTTGTTACCAGATTGCCTACCCGGTTCCGACCCTGCCTGTCCCTGACCTGCCTGCTCTGCCTGTTCCCTGATCCTGCCTGTCTTTGGACTATCCTGCCTTGCCTGCTGTCTGACCCTGCCTGTACCTACGTTGACCGCCTCGCCTGCTCCCTGACCCTCTGCCCGGCCCTGACTCACCTTCTGCCTGCTGTCCTCTGGTTCGTTTGCCTGCACAGCATCCGGCTGTTACTGTTCTGCTGGTATCCCTCTGCTCTGGTATTATTACCAATAAAGTACATTACCAATACTCCTTGGTTTCTCGAGTGCTGCATTTGGGTCCTTCATAAGATTGTGACAGAACGATCTGGCCAGAACATGGACCCAGCGCACTCCTCTTCACCTAGAGACCGTTTCGAGAGAGTTGAGGACGCTCTCCAGAGGCAGGAAGCCTCGATAGCTTCCCTGGCCACCGAGGCTCATCATGCAAACTCTACACATGACCAGACGCTAACCTATTTAGCTGCGCAGCTACAGCAGCTAACGGCTACTGTGCAGCAGCTAGCGGCAGTAGTGGCTGCTCCAGCGCCTCTTCCCATGCCGCCGGCACCCGCTTCTGCATCCTCTCCGATTGGATTTACCCCAGAGCCTCAGGTGGGAACTCTGGAGCGCTACGCCGGGGAACCGGAGGGCTGCAGCCCGTTTCTTACTAACTGTTCTATCCTGTTCGCGCTGCAGCCACACACTTTCGCTTCTGAAGCAGCTCTTGTGGCGTTCACGATCAATCATCTGACTCGGAAAGCCCGACTGTGGGGCACAGCTGCTCTTCTTTCCCCGTTTTTTCCGCGGAGCTGCGCAAGGTGTTTGGACCCGTGTCTGTGGGTCCAGACGCTGCAGGAGGACTACTGAGCCTGAGCCAGGGTAATGGATCTGTGGTGGATTATGCTATTGGGTTTCGCACCAGGGGCCGCCTCAGCAACTGTAATTCTGCAGCCCAGTGTGACGCCTATCTGCGTGGCTTGGCGGCTTACATTAAAGACGAGCTGGTGTCTTTTGATCTGCCCAACTCACTGGATGGGCTGATTGAACTGACTTCCCGCATGGATCGGCGCATCCAGACACGGAGACGGGAGCGACGGTTGGAGGGAGTTCAACATGCCTGGGCGCCCCGACATCCGGGTTCGACTGGGACTTCGACTGAGCCGCAACCAGGGGGTGATGAGCCCATGCAGGTGGCCATGCACCAGCCTCACCTTGGAGGAACGTGAACATCGCAGACGAGGTAACCTATGTCTCTACTGCGGCCGGGCCGGCCATTTTGTTTCTCGCTGCCCGGTAAAGGCAAGCGCTCAGCAGTAATGGGGAACATACTGGTGAGCCAAACCCCTGGAATTGTTCCCGCTCAGAGACCATTGAGCCACGTCAGGTTGCTATTACCGGATAGCTCTCAGGCCCTTGCAGTTTTTATTGACTCTGGTTCGGACGCGAGTATTATGGACGAAGAGCTTATGCTGCAGTTGGGAATAGACCGGGTTCCTTATCTCGCCCAGTTCCAGCCAGCGCCTTAGACGGTCACCTGCTGGGACAGTGACTCATCAGACTGTACCCGTTCACATGCTCCTGTCCGGGAACCATCATGAAACTATTCAGTTTCATGTTCTCCGGTCTCCACATATCCCGCTTATCCTGGGTTACCCATGGCTTCGCCGCCACAACCCTAACATTGACTGGGAGACGGGAGCCATTTTGGGGTGGAGCCCCTCTTGTCATCAGATCTGTCTGAAACAGGCTGCCGCGCCTCAGCGTTCGGTGAACCCCAGCCGAGTTCCGGATGTTACAGGGGTTCCACCGGAATATCTGGACTTCAAGGAAGTATTCAGCAAGACGAGGGCTACTTCCCTACCACCACACCGGCCTTACGACTGTGCCATCGACCTGCATCCCGGCACCAGCCCTCCCAGGGGTCGATTGTACTCCCTGTCTGCTCCGGAAAGAGTTTCCATGGAGACTTATATCAATAACTCTCTGGCGGCTGGGATTATTCGCCCTTCCTCATCACCCGCTGGAGCGGGGTTCTTCTTTGTGGAGAAGAAAGACAAGACCCTAAGGCCCTGTATCGACTTTCGGGGTCTTAATGACATTACTATAAAGAATCGATACCCACTGCCTCTTATCTCCTCTGCATTCGAGTTGCTGCAGGGAGCAACCATATTCACCAAGCTGGACTTGCGTAACGCGTACCACTTGGTACGTATTCGCGAGGGGGATGAGTGGAAGACCGCCTTCAACACCGCCTCGGGGCACTACGAGTATCTGGTGATGCCTTTTGGACTTACCAACGCCCCTGCAGTATTCCAGGCGTTGGTAAATGACGTGCTCCGTGACATGTTGGACCGGCACGTATTTATTTACTTGGATGACATCCTGATCTTTTCCAAGACTCTGAAAGAACACGTGCACCACGTCCAGGCGGTTCTCCAGAGATTGCTGGAGAACTCGCTGTTTGTTAAAACTGAGAAGTGTGAGTTTCACACCTCCTCTGTCCCTTTTCTGGGATACATCGTGGGACAGGGGAGCATTGAGATGGATCCCTCCAAGGTTGATGCAGTCACTTCCTGGCCGGTTCCAGACTCCCGGAAGCGGCTACAACAGTTCCTCAGGTTCGCCAACTTCTACCGGAGGTTCATTCGTGGATACAGCACCTTGGCCGTTCCACTCACAGCCCTGACCTCCTCTAAGGTTATGTTCCAGTGGTCCTCCTTGGCTGAGGAGGCGTTCCAGAACCTTAAGGCCAGGTTCACCTCCGCCCCCATCCTTCGAGTACCCGATCCTGAAAGACAATTTGTTTTGGAGGTGGATGCTTCTGATATGGGGGTGGGGGCCATCCTGTCTCAACGAGCAACCAACAGCCAAAAACTCCATCCCTGTGCTTTCTTTTCGAGGCGTTTGACACCAGCGGAAAGAAACTATGATGTAGGAAACCGGGAGCTGCTAGCAGTGAAGTTGGCCCTGGAGGAGTGGCGTCACTGGCTCGAGGGGACCAGTCAACCTTTCCTGGTGTGGACCGACCACAAGAATTTGGAATACATCCGGTCGGCCCGCAGACTGAATTCCCGACAGGCTAGATGGGCCCTCTTTTTCACGCGGTTCAATTTCTCCCTCTCCTACCGCCCTGGTTCTCGGAACATTAAGGCTGACGCTCTGTCTCGTCAGTTTGGGGAGGGAGGGAACATTCCCAGAGGCTCGGACACCATCCTTCCAACTCCTCAGCTCGTCGCCGCCCTCACCTGGGAAGTGGAGGAGAGGGTCAAGGCCGCCCTGGAGGACCAGCCGGGTCCCAGTGCCTGTCCTCCTAACCGCCTGTTCGTTCCGCAGATGTTGAGGTCTGATGTTATCCAGTGGGCCCACAACTCCAGACTCACCTGCCATCCTCGTATCCAACGTACCCAGGAGGTAGTCCAGCAAAGGTTCTGGTGGGCAACACTTAAGGAGGACACCAGGGAATTTGTTAATGCCTGCCCAGTGTGCAATCAACACAAGTCTTCTCAAGCTCCTGCTGGTCTCCTACAACCTCTGCCTATCCCTCATCGCCCCTGGTCCCACATTTCGGTAGACCGGTTCAGTAAGATGGCTCATTTTGTGCCGATACCCAAGCTCCCCTCAGCTAAAGAGACGGCGGAGCTGGTCCTGTTCCACGTGTTCCGGCTCCATGGGCTACCTACCGATGTGGTTTCCGATCTTGGTCCCCAATTTACCTCGGTGTTCTGGAGGGAATTCTGCATGCTCATTGGGGCCACGGTCAGTCTGTCATCCGGTTTCCATCCTCAATCCAACGGTCAGACCGAAAGGAAGAACCAGGAGATGGAGACGGCTTTACGCTGTATAGTCTCCAAGCACCCAGCGGCCTGGGCTAAACAACTGCTCTGGGTCGAGTACGCCCACAACACGCTGATCAGTTCTGCCACCAAGCTGTCCCCATTTCAGTGTGCATACGGGTTCCAACCCCCTCTGTTTCCGGCCCTGGAGAGGGAGGTTACCTGTCCGTCCGTCCAGGCTTTCATTCGTCGCTGTCACCAGACCTGGAATCAAGCCCGGATAACACTTGTTCGTTCAGCCAACCGGTACGCCTCCTCTGCCAACCGCCGACGTTCCAAGGCACCCGTCTACCAGGTGGGCCAAAAGGTATGGCTGTCCACCCAGGATATTCCTTTACGGGTGGAGTCGAAAAAGCTTGCACCGAGGTTCATTGGACCGTTTGAGATTATTAGGATAATCAATCCCGCAGCAGTAAGGCTAAGACTGCCTCGGACTCTGCGGGTCCATCCCACCTTTCACGTTTCCAGGATCAAACCTGTCCAAGAGAGTGCACTGGTTCCTGCGGTCCCTCCTCCACCACCCCCCCGGATGATTGACGGTGGACCTACGTACACCTTCCATCGACTGCTTCGTTCCCGTCGCAGAGGGAGAGGAGTCCAGTACCTGGTAGACTGGGAGGGTTACGGCCCTGAGGAGAGGTCTTGGGTTCCAGCCCGTCATGTGTTGGACCCCCGGCTCATCAGAGAGTTCCATCAGCGCAATCCCGAGCAACCTTCTAAGGCCATCACATCGACGGGCAGAGACACAGGGAGAGTCTCTCCACATACTGTCAGCTCTTCCGAGGAGGACAGCGAGGGGCCTGCTTCTGATGAGGACGTCGTTTCCCACAGGGGGCAGGAGAAGGAGGCCGAAAGAACTTTTTCAGATGAGTACTAACCCCACCTCCCACCCTCCTCTGTAGATTAGCATTTAGGGACGTCAGGAGCCGTCCATTAAGGGGGGGGGTTCTGTCACAGTCTGCTCCATCATTCACCAGTAGTTTTCCATTCACCTGTCTCACCTGTTAATCACACGCACGTGTTTGCTCACTCTCTTTCTCTACTGCACCCATTAGTTTTACTGCCAGTATTTAAACCCTCATCAGACACACACCCGTTGCCAGATCGTACTTTGCCTTCATGCTAGTCTTTCACGCGTTTGTTACCAGATTGCCTACCCGGTTCCGACCCTGCCTGTCCCTGACCTGCCTGCTCTGCCTGTTCCCTGATCCTGCCTGTCCTTGGACTATCCTGCCTTGCCTGCTGTCTGATCCTGCCTGTACCTACGTTGACCGCCTCGCCTGCTCCCTGACCCTCTGCCCGGCCCTGACTCACCTTCTGCCTGCTTTCCTCTGGTTCGTTTGCCTGCACAGCATGCTGTTACTGTTCTGCTGGTATCCCTCTGCTCTGGTATTATTACCAATAAAGTACATTACCAATACTCCTTGGTTTCTCGAGTGCTGCATTTGGGTCCTTCATAAGATTGTGACAATTTCTGCCATCCGCAGATCAGCAATAAAAGATGACATTAGGCGATGGCAGTATCTGATCTTAATATGTTGTGATGGGCCATGTGAATTGCCCACATTGCCAACGTTCAGATCAGGGCTGGGCAATATACTGATAATACTTAAAGATAAAAGGTTCAAAGATTAAATGGTTTTATCGTCATATGCACAACAGTTGTAGTGTAGTTTTAGCCAGAGCTTGAAGTGGGGATAAAAGTGCCACGCCCTTATTCACATATTAGCATGTTTATCAGTAAAAAATTATTACAGTGAATAACAAGCACAGTCCTTCTCAGTCTGCTCCAGGTTGAATTACACTGCCCTTCATTTGAAATACCAAACATATATCTATAGGTGGAGATGAAGCCCTTCAGAACTTAGATCAAAGAGTGCAGCGTGTACAACAGATAAGATCTAATAGACTATAGAGCAGTGACCACCAACTGGCGGCCCGCGGGCCACATCCGGCCCGCCAGACATTCTCATCCGGCCCGCACGACGGGAGTGACTGGCGTTGGCGGAGTGGTTAGTGCGTTCGCCCCCCACTCATTTTTTTTGTTACAACGTCTCGTGAGTAATGTGCAGTACCGGAGTCCAACAGAGAGGCAGCAGCTGCGGGACAGTAGACTGCGTACTGCGAAACCTTCCCTGCCTTGAAGAAGAAGTGATCCTTCGTTGTGAAGAGTCTGCTTTATGCGCTCCGCAGCACAGCAGTAGCCCCGCTGCGACAGAGTCCAACAGAGAGGCAGTGGCGTTTTCTCCTGGAGGCCAAGGGAAGCCAGGCTTCCCCTGTTTTTTCGGATTGTAGTTATAATTTCAATAAATAAATAAAAACACTTTGTTTAGTTTCGGTAATTCTTCTTTGCTGTGTGTTGCTGCCGGCCCATCTCTCCCCCATTCTCATTGAGTATTTTACAAAGAGGGAAACAGCGCCCCTCTAGATGTTATGGTGAAACAGGAGATTGCACTCGCTGTTGCGAGAGGAGGCCAGACGAAATTGGCTTCCCTTGGTGAGGAAAAATGGAGGGATTGACCAATCAGACGAGGCTCACGTCATGCCCCTGCCAACCTGTGATTAGTTGGGCCCAGAGCCCTGGTTGGGCCCAGCGCCCAGCGCTCTGGTTGGGCCCATGCCAAGGGAAGCCAGAGGCGGCTGGCTTCCCTTGCCTCACAATCCAATCAAATCGCATCAACTTAGTGGTGCAGTGACACGTCCTAAAACCCGGAAGTAAGCTGCGCTCGGGTTCCCTCGACAAAAAAGCAATGGGATTTCTCCATAGGATTTTGGAAAATAGCTGGAAATAAGGTCTGTGGAAAACGAACCTGTTAGATAAACACACGTTTTGTTCAGCTGGATAATATCCACATGTCTACCCTACTTTTATAATTTTCGAATCATAAATCGAATCGATAGATAGATAGTGTCACTGCACCACTCTCACGTTAGAAAGTAGCAAGCAACTGAAGCAAGTGCAATTATGGAGGGTGGAGATTTGGAGTATTTAATCAAAAATTATTGTACTAAACTTCAGCTACAGCAGCAACTAAAAATTAAATCTGATGACAGGCCAATGCCCAAACTGGAGCTGTGTACAGAGAGGAAAAAAGGAGCGAATTGGACGTAAACGTTATGCTCTCCTGATTTAGTTTGTGAATTAATGCTTATTAGAGTTTGGGCTGGAGAGTGCGTGCGGACCTGTCGGTTAGATAACAGGCTTGTGTAAGTCCTGCATCTGTATGATACAAATGTGTGTAAAATGATACCGGCCGCTGTAATCACTCATCTGGTTATGTTATTACATTGACCACCACACACACACCCCCACCCCCCCGACCCAAAAAAAGGACGTATTATTGGCTTCCCCTATTTTTTTCCCCACACCACGCTACTGCAGAGAGGCAGGAGCTGCCGGACAGTAGCCTAGAAGTGATCCTTCGTTAGCGTGAAGAGTCTGCTAAGCTTTATGCGCTCCGCAGTACCTGAGCGTGCTCCACTAGCAACCCCCCCCCGGTCAACAACTTCAAAATTCTGGGCTATATAAAAATCGCTGGCCCGCGAAAGTGTCTATTGGATACATTTTGGCCCTTGGACAAATGTAGTTGGTGATCCCTGCTATAGAGTATCTTACTCAAGGTCAAGTACAAGTTAGCGTACATAAATACATTTTACCCAAGAAAAATGACTTGCAAATAAATTGACAGAGAAAATTGAAAAATATATAAAATACTTCAGCCCAAGGGTTTTGATGAGGTGCTGATCTGGAAGTAGAACTATGTCCATATACTTTATTTATATCTGGTTATTTTGAGAAGGCCTGGGCCCTACACCTGATAATAACTTATCAAAATATGCATTCCTGAGTAGAGTAACTACAATTAACCAGAGTTCACTAAGCATTAAGCTACATGAATAGAAATAACCTGCCACTTAAACATCAAGGTCTCAAACACAGGTGTATAAATTAAATAAGCCCCATTGCAGCCACAGTCTATGCAGCCATGGCCGTTCCCACCATTAGATTTCTTCGAGGTGTAGTTGAACCTTATCACATTTAAGTTTGTAGCAAGTAGAGAGTGTGTGTGTGTGTGTGTGTGTGTGTGTGTCTGTCTGTCTGTGTGTCTGTCTGTGTGTCTGTCTGTCTGTCTGTGTGTCTGTCTGTCTGTCTGTCTGTCTGTCTGTCTGTCTGTCTGTCTGTCTGTGTGTCTGTCTGTCTGTCTGTCTGTCTGTCTGTGTGTGTGTGTTTGTGTGTGTGTGTGTGTGTGTAATTATATTGCAGCTATACTTTGGTTTAAATTCCATGATTAAAAGAAGAAAAGAAGCTAGAGGGCAAAAGTTAATTTAATTCATCAGACCTTTTACCGAAAGTTTCAATGCTTTTCTTTCATTATAATGAATCGGGCACCCGAGCCCCTAGCATGTTTTGGACCTCGGTATTTACGAAATCCTGGATACGGGCCTGTATACAGCAAACAGTCTTTGCTTTAAACACACATAACGGTGTTAGGCTAGAGCAAAAAAGTGTTGCAGCTTTTCAAATTGACGCACTGCGTAGTGCGCACACAGCGCTAAACAGGTCTAATGGAAAGGTGAGCATGGTCGGACATGATATTACCAAATCATTGAAGTTAACTAACGAGCTGTTATCGATTATTTTCTGTTCCTTCAAAGCGATGGACTCTAAAGGCAGCGGGACGATGGAGGTGGCGGCGCTCGGACGGCCTTTCGGTCTCGGGATGTTGTACGACTGCCGCAACGACTCTCTCGTCCCTGGTGAGGAAAAAACATCACCTTTTAAAACAGAATTTTTTTTTTTGCCAGGAACGAAACACACAGATGAAAAGTTATAAATAAGTTATTTAAGATTTGTTGTTGATAGCATGGATTAGATTGTTGTGATGTTGGAGGAAGCAGGTTTGGACTAGCTTGTTTATGTGAGGCTCAAGTTTAGATTCTGGTCAAAGATCACACCCAGGTTTCTTGTGTATGGTTCAACGTTGAGGGCCAGGATGTTCATTTATGTCAGAGACAAAGTTACCAGGAACACTAAGAAAGACCTCGGTTTTGAATTAATTTAAATTAAGGAAGTTAAGTGACATCCATAAAGGCAGTCATGGAGAGTACTAATATTACCCATCACATTTTGCCAAACATTAAAGTAAATCTGGGTGTCTTCAGCGTAACAGTGGTGAGAGATATAATATGCTTTATAAAGCATATAAAGAAAATGTTTTGGGGCCAAGGATTGATCCCTGTGGAACTCCGCAGAGTAAAGGTGCAGATCAGGAAATTGTTTTGGAACAATTCCAAATCCTTGTAATCTTTGAAATAGGTTGCCCATATCAACTCAAACACCATGAGTCATGCTTGATTGGGATCTGAGGAATGCTTGACATTAGAGTAGAGATTATTTTGATATAAAATCAGTTTGGTGTCGGGAAACAATGGAAGGTAGCTTTTATTCCAGGAGATGAGCCAATATCTTATTAAACAAAGGAGGCCTTCAACAAAAGATTTACCAAACACATAGAATAAGTCTGGCAACAACTTGGCACCAAATATCTCCAAATATTAAACTGAAAATCTATTAGCTATGACATTTTGATATAAATAATGTCCGCTTAGGTGCCCTGTTGGATGGCCTCCAGGTCGTGTTTCGGTAAAAATGGTTCGTATCGTCAGTTAGCTGAGTTTCATCCCGTTAAGTGGGTATGACACATTAATAGGTTTTTAAATGTTAAGAAGCCCTGAGACACAGTTTTGTGGAAAAAAACCCTGCAGCCCCCGTGGGCAGGGGCTGCAGGGTTTAACAGGTTAACATCAAATTTGGTTCTAGCTTGATTTTTGGTTCTTCTTTTGCAGGAATGACTTTGTGGGACCATGAGGACCTTAAAAATCATATTGGAGAAAGACCACAGATGTTTAATGATTGTGATATAGTTGCATCTGAATCAATTGAGGACAAATCTAAAGCACTAAATGTTGAAGCATCACTGAAGGCAAGTTTCTTGAGTGGACTGGTAGAGGTTGAAGGATCAGCCAAATACCTGAACGATAGTAAAACTTCCAAAAATCATGCCAGAGTAACACTGAAGTACCAAGCTACCACAAAGTCCATGAACTGTCCATGAATCATCTTGGAAGAGGCAATGTTAAGCATCCATATGTCTTTGATCAAGGAATAGCAACACATGTAGTCACAGGAATCCTTTATGGGCACAAGCCTTCTTTGTCTTTGACCGTGAGGTGTCTGTCAACGAGAACCATCAAGAGATTCAGGGAAACTTGAAGGTGATGATCAAGAAAATTCCCTCCTTTCAATAGAGGGAAGGCTCGCTGAAAATGGAAGACATGAAATAAAAAACGTTGAAAATTCTCCTGCAGATTCTTTGGAGACTTTTTGTTCAGAAACCTCCTACATCCTTTCAGGATGCATAGAGGTGTACCAAAGTCTGCCAAAGCTGCTGGGACGGGGGAAAACGCAGTACCAGTGAAGGTCTGGCTGTTGCCTCTGACATGTTTAGATTCTACTGCCGCTAAACTTGTCCGTCAGATAAGTATAGGATTAGTTCAAGAATCTCAGAGTGTCCTGGAGGACTTCAGTGACCTGGAAATGAGGTTCAACGATGCACTGAGAACCCAAACTGCACAGCAGTTCCAGCAGATTGAAAAAAACTCAAAACCTTTAAACAGATGTGCTCTCAGTTCAAACTGGAATTCCAACAAACCCTGGCAAAGAAACTTCCATCAATCCGGGAGGAGGAGAAGAAGAAGCTGTGCTCGCAGAGATCCTGAGGAAGACATGTTCTTCTCCTTTCAACAGCAAGGACCTGAACGAGTGGATGGACTGTAAGGAGAGAGAAATCTCCATTTTAAAGTCGTACACCAACATGATGAAAAACACCCAGATCGTTCCACGCGAAAATGATTTCATGAAGAATTCTCAAAGCAGAGCAGGCTGTGTGTTTTGTCTTCACCTCGCTGGGAAGTGATGAAGCGTACCTCTCAACTTTATCAAACTACCTTCAACAAACTCCCAAACCAGACGATGCTCAAGATCCACACCCTCCAGATCAATGGTACACCTCAAGAGAAGAATGGAAAGCAATGCGGCAGAAAGCAAAGCTCTTCAGTGATTTTGCAGAGGCCAACAAGGAGAACAAGAACATTACATTCTGACAGTGGGTTTAACAAACGAGACACAGAAAGGTGCCAGCATCTACCTTTATACAGACGGCTTTTCTGTCAATGAGAACTTTGAGCCCTTCAAAGCCTGCAACAGTAACAGGAAGTGATATAAACCACAACAGTGTGACGCTGAAGATTTCCACCAGATTTGGAGCTGAGGACATCTCCTCCTACTCTGTTGAGTACTGTGTCAGTGGAGAGGACGGCTGGAAACAAGAGACAGCATCCAAAGCTGAAGAAGTCACAGTGAGCGGCCTGAGTCCTAACACAGAGTACATGTTCAGATGCAGGGCAGAGACACCAGTAGGTGGGCCAGCCAATGAAGTCAGTGGATCCATTAAAACCTTACCCTGCAGCCCTCCTGGAAAACTCCACGTTGAATCTACCTCACGTGAGATATATGTCAGCTGGGAGAAACCTGCTGAGCTCGGACAAGATGTCCACGTTTTGAGCTACATCGTAGAGTACGCCAAACCAGACCAACAGGTGAAAGAGGAAGATCTCCACTGGGAGCAAATGATGGCGGGAGCTGAGAAGCGATCATTTCAGGACTTCAGCCAGAGACAGAATACGCTGTCAGGGTCAGGTGTGATTGTGGTGCAGCTGGAAGAAGCAAAGAAAGCATCGCTGCTAATGTCGGCACAACTAAACGTGACCCTCTCACAGAATCCCTCAAAAGTAAAAGCAAAGGATCAATTCTGAATCTCCCTCAGTTTACAAACTGCCTCTGACCGAAGAAGACATGGACATCGATGGATGCTGGAGGTACAACTTTGGCAAAGAAATCATGAAGGAAAAATCGTACAATAATGCTTCTCGGAGCAACAGGATCTGGAAAGTCCACTCTGATCAATGGACTCATCAACTACATAGTTGTTGGTGTAGAGTGGAGGACGATTTCAGATTCAAGTTAGTTGATGAGGATCAGTCGAGATCTCAAGCTGAGAGCCAGACCTCTGAAGTCACTGTGTACAAAATCAACCACCAAGAGGGCTTTAAAATCCCTTTCTCTCTGACCATTGTTGATACTCCAGGCTTTGGAGATACAAGCATAAAAAGAGACGAGGAGATCACAGAACAGCTACGTAATCTCTTCTCTGCCGAGCATGGCGTCAGTGAAATTGACTCAGTGTGTTTTGTAGCTCAGGCTTCTTTAGCTCGGCTCACACCAACACACCAAGATATGTTTGATTCTGTGCTCTCAATCTTTGGCAAAGATGTGGCAGAAAACCTCCAGGTTCTGGTGACATTCTCAGACGGCCAACGCCCACCAGTTCTAGAGGCGATCAAAGCTTCAGGTGTCCCATGTCCTAAAACAGAAGACGGGCTGCCAGTTCACTTCACATTCAATAATTCTGCATTGTTTGCACAGAACCAATCATCTGCTGCTGCTGACTCGAGTCGGGATGAGGAAGATGGAGGCTTTGAAAAGATGTTCTGGAAAATGGGGGTGAAAAGTATGAATATGTTCTTTGTTGCTTTAAATAAGCTAACAACCAAAAGCTTGACCATGACAAAGGAAGTCCTCAGAGAAAGACAGCAGCTCAAGATCTCAGCTCTAAATTTCAAAGAAAATGTGGAAACCTTGGAACAAGTGTGGTATTTTACAGAATTTCCTCACAACAAGGTTTTTGATGCTATAAATCTCTCTTTTGTTGAAATAATGAAGAGGTCTCTTGAATGTCAATGCAGACTTGAAAAGATAGCACTGATTCCAAATCCTCCAGACTACATTGGCTTGCGCATTGAGGGAGAGAAAGCTGAGGCCAAGGAAGGCTGGGAGAAACGAGTCCAGTACCTGATGGAGAGGAAAGGAAAAGCAGAAGCAAAGCTCATGGCTCAAGAACAATCTCAAACCTAGGGCAACATCAAGACCTGCTCCAACTGAGACCAGAGCTGAAAAATGATTTCAAAGAAGAGACGTGTAAATACACAATTAAACAAGACAGGATAGTGAGTGATACTGATCAAGAGTCCTTGATGGCCAACACAACCAAGTGACCATGACACAAATGTTCTTGGGTCATGTATTTTTTTATTCTGTTCTTAAAGTAATCATTTAACTGTTTTTGAATCATGAAAGATTACATTTTTTAAAGCAAGATGGTTCGTCTTGAAGAAATGCTGAAGGAGACAGCCGAGAGAAGCTCCTCCAGAGTCCATAGTGATCACAAATCCTTTGGATCAAAACCAAACCAAGACCCAACAGATGCCAGCAAGACCAAGAGGAGATCTATCAACAAACTGGAAGACGTCTGTGTTTTTATATCTGAGATGATCTCACCAACCCTGGGACCCATCTACTTCCTGTTTGGCATGTGTGTTGCTATGGACCAGGGGGAGTTGCTGCCCCGTGTGAGGCTGTTTGGATCAGCGCTTCTGTAGGAATATGAGAAAACCCGGTCCACCCAGCGCTGTGGTGGAATGCAGTTCAAAGTGAAATATTGGACTCTTTACTTCACGACTCTCCTCTTTACTCTTCTGCATCGGGTACCTTTACATTTATTACTATAGCTTCATTTTGATTATACTTTTAAATATGTGACATTTTGAATGCAGGACCTTTACTTGTAACAGTATCTATACAGTGTGGTATTATAACTTTAACCAAAGTAAAGTATCTGAATACTTCTTCCGTCACTGATACAAAACATGAAGTCCAAATAGACCCGCACTTAGAGCTCTAGTGTTAATCAATGAATTATAATGCTTTATTGTTCTCCTGCACAAACCTCTTCCTGCAGGAGTAATCTGCATGTTCTGTTTGACACAAAGTCAAATGTACCATGTGTATGAAATGTGAAAGTGTGATTGTTTAGTCAGAAATCATTAACGTCCTGACACCATTTCACCAATGTAAAAGATTAAACCTGCAAGTTTATTAAAAGTGATGTTTATTTTCTATTATGATCATTTACAAATATCAGATTATTGCTAAATGTTTTTTTCTGCTCTTCATGTTATTTTCTTTGAGATTTGTAACTCTACGTGACTTTTGTTAATGATTGATTGTGTTGCTGAGTGTCCTGAAATGATACGGTGGCTCCTGCTGGATGATGAGACGTTTCTAAACGTTAAACAATAACTCAGACTAATGGAAAGTTTATTTTAATCAGAACAACAGATATGAGAATAAGGAGATTAAAGAAGATCTATCAACAGCTGAAAGGAAAAAGTATAACTGTTAGATAGTGTATTTTTCACATAAAGTTTGAATGTATCTCCATTGTTATGGGTTTACTCTGTTGTTGTTTTAACCGGGTTATCAGCTTCCTGCTATTTTAACATTTTGATTTACTATTAGTTTAATATTCTTTGAGTTTTAAAAACATTATACCTGATACTGATGTGTATTGATTATCATTTACTGACACATGGAGAAATCATGAATTAACAATAAATAAATGTAATTTTGTCTCAAATGTTTCTGGCCTTCTTTATCTCCTCGTTTCAAAGTCTCTCAAACATTTACCCAAATACTGAAGTTCAGTTTAGAGGTACTTGTACTTTACTTGAGTGTTTCCATGTTACTTTATATGTTACCTCTTCAAGTTAGATTTCAGAAAATCACTAAATCTCCATGTGATCACTAAAGAAGAACATGATTAGACTGATTGCAGAGTCATTAAAATGAGCAGAACATAATGTTAATCTCCAATAGTGTGTCTGACCCTGCAGTGTAAACGTTCCCTCACTTTAGATCTGAGAATGTATTGAAGGGTAGCCCCTTGAGATGGAGCCTCTCATTTTAGAGGGGTCCTAAAACATAAACACACAAATTATAATAAATACATCTGGTTTAAAGATCTCCTATCGTGCTGTTTTTAGGCATATATTAAGGGGCTCAGATACAAATATATAAAAAACATGTCTATGATGTGTTTTGCTCCAATACCAGACAGATCATTGTAGCCTCATCCCCCTCTCTTTCAGCTGTCACTAAAGAGATGATTCTGGTTTAAAGAAAAATAAAAGAGGGCGGAGCTTATGCCGAGCATCTGATCAGGAGAATTCTAGCAGCAGAAACTCAGCTAAATGCTGCTGTGATTAAACTCCATATTTCATTTCATTTCATTTTTATTTCTTCCGTTCATGGTATGCAAAACTTAATGTATAATAATTGTGATCAAAACATGTCTCTGTAAACACACCGTTGACCGAAAAGGAGCAGGGAGAAGAAAATAATCTGATATGACCGGCGCCTTTAAAAAAAAAAACTAAATAAATAGAAACAGATGGTCTGTCCTTCATATTTATTTTTCACAGCCAATCATAACAGTATCGTAGGAAAATAAATAAGAGAAACACAAAACATACTTATTTCCCACTTGATAGTTAACGGAAAGAAACAAAACAAAAAACACAAAAACATCAAAACATCACATGTACAAGGAAAAGTGCATATCATGTTCCAAACCACATCAAGGATTCTCTCTGAAACAGTATGGAGCTCAAACTCTCTCTCTCTCTCAGGTTTACCACGAGGTGAGTTCCTTTTTATTTCCTGCTTCTTCACACATACTCTCTCCAGTACAGGTTAGCTCCGAGTGTTAGCATGCTAATGTAAACACAGACCATATTACTTCCAGAACACGTCTCATTGTTTCTGACAGCAACGTTTCTGATTGGCCCGTGGGTGTAAAGCCCGCCCACATTTTAGTAATGTGGTCATGACGCAGCAAATCTGGATCAGCTCCGTTGTTCCCCCGTTTTTAGAGATGTGGGTACGGAGGAAAAGAGAGAGGGTTTGATTCTCTGACACTTTGAGAGTCTCCTGACACACCGGGGACACACCGGGGACACATGGTGATGTAGAGAAGACATCACTTAGTGAGTCTCCTGACACACCGGGGACACACCGGGGACACATGGTGATGTAGAGAAGACATCACTTAGTGAGTCTCCTGACACACCGGGGACACATGGTGATGTAGAGAAGACATCAGAGAGAGCATTCTGCATGATAGGAGACCTTTAAAGGAATAATATGTAATATTAAACAGTCTTTAATATTATATAATATAATTTACACCAACTCCGGTTCCACTGTTACACCGACGACACCCAACTCTACCTCTCTACAAAAACTGTTTCTGCAACCACCCACTCCCAGCTCACCAACTGCCTCACTGACATCAAAACATGGAGGCAAAACAACTTTCTGAAACTAAACTAAACTACAAGGAGACGCAAAATGACAAAAACAAACCAAAACCACCTTAAAAGATGCAAATCTATTAAATACAGACATTACACAACCACAAGGAAAGTTAAAGCAACTAAAACTGATGCAAAACAACTACGAGACGCCGAAAGACTAATAGATGTTAAACAACCACAAAGAAAAGCTTCTATTTTTACTCAAGGTCTGAGTACTGCTACTTTAACTCAAGAACAAGATCTGAGTACTTCTACTTTTACTCAAGTAACAGATCTGAGTACTTCTACTTTTACTCAAGAACAATATCTGAGTACTTCTACTTTTACTCAAGAACAAGATCTGAGTACTTCTACTTTAATTCAAGAACAAGATCTGAGTACTTCTACTTTTACTCAAGAACAATATCTGAGTACTTCTACTTTTACTCAAGAACAAGATCTGAGTACTTCTACTTTAACTCAAGAACAAGATCTGAGTACTTTTACTTTAACTCAAGAACAAGATCTGAGTACTTCTACTTTTACTAAAGTACCAGATCTGAGTACTTCTACTTTTACTCAAGTACCAGATCTGAGTACTTCTACTTTTTACTAGATTAATACATTTTCTAGAACAATTATACCACTATTTAATATGTTGTGCATGTACCTGAACATGGTCAGCTTTAGGACCCAGAGCGTCTCTCTGTGTTGGAAACATTTAAAAATAGAAGCAGCATTGAGGATCAGTTTGGGGGTCAGAGGAGACCTGGACACAGCGGGAGAAAACGTGAAGAGAGACTGTCCTCTGAAACACAGAGTCTACCACCTGAGAGACTGTCCTCTGAAACACAGAGTCTACCTGAAGAGAGACTGTCCTCTGAAACACAGAGTCTACCACCTGAGAGACTGTCCTCTGAAACACAGAGTCTACCTGAAGAGAGACTGTCCTCTGAAACACAGAGTCTACCACCTGAGAGACTGTCCTCTGAAACACAGAGTCTACCACCTGAGAGACTGTCCTCTGAAACACAGAGTCTACCTGAAGAGAGACTGTCCTCTGAAACACCGAGTCTACCTGAACAGAGACTTTCCTCTGAAACACAGAGTCTACCACCTGAGAGACTGTCCTCTGAAACACAGAGTCTACCACCTGAGAGACTGTCCTCTGAAACACAGTCTACCACCTGAGAGACTGTCCTCTGAAACACAGAGTCTACCTGAAGAGAGACTGTCCTCTGAAACACAGAGTCTACCTGAAGAGAGACTGTCCTCTGAAACACCGAGTCTACCTGAAAAGAGACTGTCCTCTGAAACACAGAGTCTACCACCTGAGAGACTGTCCTCTGAAACACAGGGTCTACCTGAGAGACTGTCCTCTGAAACACAGAGTCTACCACCTGAGAGACTGTCCTCTGAAACACAGAGTCTACCTGAAGAGAGACTGTCCTCTGAAACACAGAGTCTACCACCTGAGAGACTGTCCTCTGAAACACAGAGTCTACCTGAAAAGAGACTGTCCTCTGAAACACAGAGTCTACCACCTGAGAGACTGTCCTCTGAAACACAGAGTCTACCTGAGAGACTGTCCTCTGAAACACAGAGTCTACCACCTGAGAGACTGTCCTCTGAAACACAGAGTCTACCTGAAGAGAGACTGTCCTCTGAAACACAGAGTCTACCTGAGAGACTGTCCTCTGAAACACAGAGTCTACCTGAGAGACTGTCCTCTGAAACACAGAGTCTACCACCTGAGAGACTGTCCTCTGAAACACAGAGTCTACCTGAGAGACTGTCCTCTGAAACACAGAGTCTTACCTGCAGAAAGCTGGAGAGAAACAGGTGAGTCAGGCTTTCCTTGTGTGAGGCGTTCACTGACCTTTTTATACATTTCTTCTTATTTTATTTAAAGAGCCTGTTTATTTCTTCCTTTTTAACTTAATTTAAAGTTTTTTTGTTATTTCATATTTCTATCTTGTTTAATTTTATCTGTGATAATCATCTATTTCATTTTTTATATTTTCCCATCTTGCCAATTATACATTTTCTGTTTGTCTCTGACTTTTCAGGTATCTGTGAGTACGGCAGCCTGCGAGGGTCATTTTTTTTTTGTACGGCAGCCTGCGAGGGTCAGTCTTTTTATTTTAGGTGATTTTATTTACTTTTTATTTTTAAGCAAGTTGTCTTTTTTTTACCTTATCGTCTAAATATATTTAATTCTTTATTTAATTTTTTATTATAGGTCATTTTTCTTTGTGTCATATAAGCATTTTTTATTTTTTATTTATTTTGTATCATTTTATCTGAGATCATCTTTTATTAGATTTTTATATTTACGCACCTTGCCACATTTTGTCTGTCTTCAGGTGTCTGTGAGGGTCAGTTTGTTTTATTCTAAGAATTTTAGTTTTCTTTCATAATATTGTTTCATTTAATCTGAGATCATTTACGTTTTGTCTCTCTGACTTTTCAGGTATCTGTGAGGGTCAGTCTGTGAGTACGGCAGCCTGCGAGGGTCAGTCTCAGGATGCTGCAGCTGTGTCAGGTGACCCGCTCTCTCTTCATCAGTAACTGTCGCTCCGCCTGCAGCGAGGAGCTCCTGCAGCGCGAGAACATCACGCTCATTATCAACGTCTCCAAGAAGCAGCCGTTCCCCCCCAAAGTCCAGAGATGGCAAACGTAAAACACATCCTTTACTCAAGTAGAAGTAGAAGTACTGACTAAACTTCTTTATTCAAGTAGAAGTAAAGAGGGCTTTGAAATGTATTTAAGTAAAAAGTACCCATAACTAGCAGCTGTTTTAAAGAGTACCTGACCTCCCTTTATATTAATAGAACAATAATGTCATGCTAAGCTAACGTCTAGGAGGAGATTCAGGTGATAAGGTGGGGGGGTTACCTTGGTTGCTGATTGGCTAATGGTCACACAAGCCAAAACATCGTTATGACATCATAAAGTGGCCAAAATCTGATCAGATCATTTTCAGACAGGTTTTTATAGAAATGGATCAGGAGAAAAAGAGAGAGAATCTTTGTTCCTGAAACTTTCAGAGTCTCTTTCCACAGAGGGGACACATGTTGATGTAGAAGAGACATGAAGAAGAGGGGACACATGTTGATGTAGAAGAGACATGAAGAAGAGGGGACACATGTTGATGTAGAAGAGACATGAAGAAGAGGGGACACATGTTGATGTAGAAAAGACATGAAGAAGAGGGGACACATGTTGATGTAGAAAAGACATGAAGAAGAGGGGACACATGTTGATGTAGAAAAGACATGAAGAAGAGGGGACACATGTTGATGTAGAAGAGACATGAAGAAGAGGGGACACATGTTGATGTAGAAAAGACATGAAGAAGAGGGGACACATGTTGATGTAGAAAAGACATGAAGAAGAGGGGACACATGTTGATGTAGAAGAGACATGAAGAAGAGGGGACACATGTTGATGTAGAAGAGACATGAATAAGTGGATTTTGTATAAGAGGTGACCTTTAAGTACAGTAACAAAGTATTTGTACTCCATTACTTCCCTTCTTTGTGTGTGTGTGTCCGATGTCACCAGGCTGAGGATCCCCGTGTACGACGACCCGAACGAGGACCTGCTCTCTCACTTCGATCGCAGCGCAGACTCCATCCAGCAGGAGGAGCTGCGGGGGGGGCGGAGCCTCGTTTACTGCAAGAACGGACGCAGCCGCTCGGCCACCGTCTGCATCGCTTACCTGATGAAGCACCGAGAGATGAAGCTGATCGAGGCTAAACTGGTGAGGAACATCTGACACCAGCCAATCAGAGGAGCAATCTGACACCAGCCAATCAGAGGACAGGATTTTAGAAGGGATAGTACTTTTCAAGCTGCCAGCTTTAGCTTAGCGGTGGTGACGTGAAGTCATGTGACCGTGCTGTAGTTCCTTTATAGCCCAACATTAGCCTCCTTTAGCTTAGCGGTGGTGACGTGAAGTCATGTGACCGTGCTGTAGTTCCTTTATAGCCCAACATTAGCCTCCTTTAGCTTAGCGGGGTGACGTGAAGTCATGTGACCGTGCTGTAGTTCCTTTATAGCCCAACATTAGCCTCCTTTAGCTTAGCGGTGGTGACGTGAAGTCATGTGACCGTGCTGTAGTTCCTTTATAGCCCAACATTAGCCACCTTTAGCTTAGCGGTGGTAACGTGAAGTCATGTGACCGTGCTATAGTTCCTTTATAGCCCAACATTAGCCTCCTTTAGCTTAGCGGTGGTGACGTGAAGTCATGTGACCGTGCTGTAGTTCCTTTATAGCCCAACATTAGCCTCCTTTAGCTTAGCGGTGGTGACGTGAAGTCATGTGACCGTGCTGTAGTTCCTTTATAGCCCAACATTAGCCTCCTTTAGCTTAGCGGTGGTGACGTGAAGTCATGTGACCGTGCTGTAGTTCCTTTATAGCCCAACATTAGCCGCCTTTAGCTTAGCGGTGGTGATGTGAAGTCATGTGACCGTGCTGTAGTTCCTTTATAGCCCAACATTAGCCTCCTTTAGCTTAGCGGTGGTGACGTGAAGTCATGTGACCGTGCTGTAGTTCCTTTATAGCCCAACATTAGTTTTGAATCCAAAATCCAAAAAAAAAATCCCATTCGATTTTTGTCACCTCACATTAACTAAAACTGATTTATCATGATGTCGCATTATTATAAAAAATATTGGTCTTAAAACCAAACTGCATTATTATCTCCTTCCTTTGACAGCCTTGATATAAAGTCATTTAAAAATAAACCTGCAGTAAAGTGAAAACAGAGGTCGAGATGGATACCAGAGACAGGGCAGCAGAAACGCTGAGTCAGTAGACACTGACGCTCATGTTTCGGAGGTGCCCTCTGAACACTGTGACGCTGCACATTTCACATTTCATTTAAAGTGCTTTGTCTATCTCTAATTCTGCTTTGAGTAGAGCCACTACGTACTGATATACACCTGAACATCAGCAGGAGAGGACTCTTTAAAGTAGAGACACTACATACTGATATACACACCGAACATCAGCAGGAGAGGACTCTTTAAAGTAGAGACACTACATACTGATTACACCTGAACATCAGCAGGAGAGGACTCTTTAAAGTAGAGACACTACATACTGATATACACCTGAACATCAGCAGGAGAGGACTCTTTAAAGTAGAGACACTACATACTGATATACACCTGAACATCAGCAGGAGAGGACTCTTTAAAGTAGAGACACTACCTACTGACATACACCTGAACATCAGCAGGAGAGGACTCTTTAAAGTAGAGACACTACATACTGATACACACCTGAACATCAACAGGAGAGGACTCTTTAAAGTAGAGACACTACATACTGATATACACTGACATCAGCAGGATAGGACTCTTTAAAGTAGAGACACTACATACTGATATACACCTGAACATCAACAGGAGAGGACTCTTTAAAGTAGAGACACTAAATACTGATATACACCTGAACATCAGCAGGAGAGGACTCTTTAAAGTAGAGACACTACATACTGATATACACCTGACATCAGCAAAAGAGGACTCTTTAAAGTAGAGACACTACATACTGATACACCTGAACATCAGCAGGAAGGACTCTTTAAAGTAGAGACACTACATACTGATATAACCTGACATCAGCAGGAGAGGACTCTTTAAAGTAGGACACTACATACTGATATACACCGGAACATCAGCAGGAGAGGACTCTTTAAAGTAGAGACACTACATACTGATATACACCTGAACATCAGCAGGAGAGGACTCTTTAAAGTAGAGACACTACATACTGATATACACCTGAACATCACAGGAGAGGACTCTTTAAAGTAGAGACACTACATACTGATATACACCTGAACATCAGCAGGAGAGGACTCTTTAAAGTAGAGACACTACATACTGATATACACCTGAACATCAGCAGGAGAGGACTCTTTAAAGTAGAGACACTACATACTGATATACACCTGAACATCAGCAGGAGGACTCTTTAAAGTAGAGACACTACATACTGATATACACCTGAACATCAGCAGGAGAGGACTCTTTAAAGTAGACACTACATACTGATATACACCTGAACATCAGCAGGAGAGGACTCTTTAAAGTAGAGACACTACTTACTGATTCACACCTGAACATCAGCAGGAGAGGACTCTTTAAAGTAGAGACACTACATACTGATATACACCTGAACATCAGCAGGAGAGGACTCTTTAAAGTAGAGACACTACATACTGATATACACCTGAACATCAGCAGGAGAGGACTCTTTAAAGTAGAGACACTACATACTGATATACACCTGAACATCAGCAGGAGAGGACTCTTTAAAGTAGAGACACTACATACTGATATACACCTGAACATCAGCAGGAGAGGACTCTTTAAAGTAGAGACACTACATACTGATATACACCTGAACATCAGCAGGAGAGGACTCTTTAAAGTAGAGACACTACATACTGATATACACCTGAACATCAGCAGGAGAGGACTCTTTAAAGTAGAGACACTACATACTGATATACACCTGAACATCAGCAGGAGAGGACTCTTTAAAGTAGAGACACTACTTACTGATTCACACCTGAACATCAGCAGGAGAGGACTCTTTAAAGTAGAGACACTAATTACTGATATACACCTGAACATCAGCAGGAGAGGACTCTTTAACTCTTAGAACATGTATTGATCATTTCATTGTCTCTGTTTTCCTCAGAAAGTGAAGACGGCTCGTTACGAGATCGATCCGAACCCCGGCTTCCTGTCTCAGCTGCAGAGATACGAGCAGGTGCTGAAAAAGAGACGAGTACAGAAAGACAGACAGAAAGACAGACAGGTGGAGAGACAGACAGACTGACTGACTGACAAACAGCCAACAATGAAACAGACAGAGACTTCCTGTCTGTGTCTCCGGTTGTGAATCTCACTGATTAAATCTCTGGTTTTTAGGATGGTGTATGGTGTCTTAGATTAAAGTCATATTAAGGAGGAAAATCCTGAATTGTTATCTAAATTTGTAAAATGAAGAGACTTGGTTATCACGCAGAAAACTAAAACTAACATTTAAGTTTTATTTTGTAACTTTATGAGGTTTTTTTCTTGCTAATTTTAAGACTGTAATCTCAGAGAGTTTCCACATTTCCCCCCGTATTTTATGATTGCATTATCTCTGAACATATTTGAGTTTAATCTCCTAATTGTTTTGGTTCTATTTTGAAAAATAAGCAATTTTATTTCAGAGATTTTCCAAAAATGAACCTTCTTAATGTAAGAAAGTTTCCGATTGACTTTTCCTGTACATTTAAACTTTAATCTCACTAATGCTGTGATTTTTCCATTTCATTTTTTACCAACAATGGCCTGAATACACGTCGTCAAATGTGATGTCAAAAGAGGCGTAAAGGTCTAAGCAGTTTATTTAATTTAAAGCAGATCAAAAGGTCCAGAGTTCCAGTGTTGCAGCTAAATCACACCAACAAAAAAAGCAGAAAAAGAGAATTATGCAAACAATAAAATAAATAACACAGAGTGAAATAAATAGGATTAAATAAATAAAAATAGAGACTATAACGTTAGGACTGTGCAAGAAATTAATACACATTATAACTGTTATTTAGACTAAAGTAGTTTACTCTACAGTTTAAGTGCTATTAGTCAAACAGGTAGACCTTACACCTGTGATAAGAGCTTTCTCTCTTTTTTTAATAAGGGCTAAATGTTATTCAACTATAGGTTTATTTGTTCAATATCAAAAAGCAACGAAAGGCTTTAATCATTCAGAAGTGCAGCTTATTAAGTCAAGATTAAATAACGGAGTTGTTTCCTCGTTATTTTACTTTCATTAAAACATCCTCAAAGTGTCTTTAAAAGTTGCCCGTACCTCTAAAACAGTATGGGTGCAGTTCCACCTTCTACCTCTAGGTGGAGACACTTACACATTCTTTTTTCCTGTCGTCTTCGTCTCCTCATATTTTAACATTTGTATTTACCGCCTTATAGAAGCACACACACCAACTCCAGCAGGATGTATATCAGTGTGATGCAGTGCTGTTGAAGAGTAATTGATCAGCTGCAGCACATTACATAACATCAACAGCAAGTGCCACTTGCTGTTGATGACAGAAGGTTCCTCGTGTCTTAGTCCCGCCCACAGGAGATGCGAGCGGAGGACTCCTGGAGGGGAACCGAGGAGAGAGGAGGGGAAGCAGCAGGCGGTTAGAGAAATGAGAACTCCTCTCCTCTGAGCGGTCATTTCAAAGAGACGTCCAACGTTTTTGCATCCCTAAACTTGTGTTTCCTTCTGTATTTCGTTGTTTTGCAATAATTGAATATCCATTTAGCATATCTTAGGATCATTACATGTGTTAAACTGTGCTTAGTGAATAAGTCAGAAGTTCGCTCAGGTTAAGAAAAATTATTCTAAAGTGAAGTCGTAGCCTTTTAGCATAAAAGTAGCGACAGTATTAGCACTGCAGGATATTCACAGAGCTTCGGAGACTAATATCAGATCGTAGAAGTAGGCTAAATCTCATCTTAAAGCTGTGATTAGAGATGTTTGGATCAAAAGATAAATATTAGGAATCAACCGATGACCCGCTGCAATATTAAGCATTTTAACGATAAGGAAAAGTGTTTTTTTTTAAAAACACAATTGCCGTCCAGAACAATTAAAACGCTTTACTTTGGCTGTGAAAAAACATTGCAGGGACTCGATAAGAGATCACAGTGTGTGTGTGTGTGTGTGTGTGTGTGTGTGTGTGTGTGTGTGTGTGTGTGTGTGTGTGTGTGTGTGTGTGTGTGTGTGTCTATGGTGGTGCTGAATTAAAGCAATAATTTCAACTGGACCTGATGTCATCATGAACCATGTGAGACCTCACTATGTTAAAGATTTCCTGTGACTCAGATCAACGCTGCGTCTCTTTGAGAATCTGCTGCTGTATCAATGTCTGAAAATTAAATAAAGTTATGTGATCAGCTTCGTCTGTGAGTTTCAGATTCATTCAATGTTAACGGGGCTCTATTCCTCTCTCCTGCAGTGTGTTCTATGTTAGTGCATGTAAATGGTCTCAAAGGCTAAAATCTCTTCAGAGGGGGTTTCTCCCAGCGCCTGGGACGCCTCCATTGAACTCTTTTGTTTACTTCCGGAAGTAGTGACATCACTTTGTAACACTTGCGCTTCTATTGGCTACCGCTCCAACACATTGTACGTGATAGGCTAAGGGGCGGGACATCTCTAAGCAGGTTACCCAATCACAACAGAGCCGGCCAGCTAACCAATCAGAGCAGACTGGGCTCTGGTTTTAGACAGAGGGTGAAAAGAGGTGCTGCAGCACAGGCAGTATGAGGAAAGTCACGTACAATGTGTTGGAGCGCTAGCCAAGAGGAGCGTGAGTGTTACATAGTGATGTCACTATGTTCCTGAAGTAAACAAAGAAGTTGAATGGACATTTTTCAGGCAGGACACTCAGGGATTTTAGCTTTTGCAGACCATTTACATGCACTAACACCAATAGAAAACACTACGGGGGGAAGGGGGGACACCAGGAAATTGTTGTGGAGAAGAAAGAAGCCGAAGCGTCTTCAGACAGAATCAGTTCATTTATAAAGTGTGTTACATCGCTGTTTGTTTACCCTGCTGATGGGTTGAGGGTCATCTCGTTGTTGTTGTTGGGGGGTCTCAAAGGGATGTCACTAAGTAAACAAAGGAGTCAAATGGACGTTTGGAGGCAGGAAACTCGTGTTACGTGCACTAACTCCAATAGAAAAACACACCAGGAAATTGTTGGGGTGAAGAAAGAAGCCGGAGCTTTATTTATAACGTGTGTTACATGGCTTTGTGTTACATTGCTGTTTGTTTAACCTGCTGATGGTTTGAGGGTAATCTCAGACGTTGTTGTTGTTATTGGGGGTGCTCTCGGACGTTGTTGTTGTTGGGTGGTCTCGGTCTCAGTGTACTCGATCCCAGTCGTCCCTGATGCCCTGGATCCACTGGTTGTAATTGGACACCTTGGTGTAGATGCCCAGTTTGTCCCTGCGTCCGCAGCCCTCTCCCCAGGACACGAGGCCCAGCAGGAACCACGTGTCCCGGTACAGCGTCACCATGGGACCCCCGCTGTCCCCCTCACAGGCGTCCTGCCTCTGGCCCAGGACCCCCGCACACAGCACGTTCTCCGTGATCGTATTGGACATGTGTTGGGTGCACAGGTCTCGCGCCACCACCGGGATATTGATGACGTTGAGCGCGGAGCTGAAGGTGCTGCTGTTCATCTCCTCCTTCCCCCAGCCGCTCACTACGGTCGGGGTGCCGTTCAGGTGGAGCACTCGCTCGGCCAGGTCGCTGGAAGGAAGGCAGGCGGGGAGGATGAACTTGGAGAAAGGGGCGGGTAATTCGAGGCGCAGGAGGGCGATGTCGTTGTCGTAGGTGCGGGTGTTGTAGTTCGGGTGTTTGAAGGCCTGCAACACCTTCAGGTTCACCTCGGTGCCCTCGACCCTGTGGCGCTCGTAGTCTCCTGAGAGGGGGAGTTAGGGGTTACTTAAAGGTGAGTTGGAGATTAATTGAAGGTGATTTACAGGTGAGTTGAACTGTTGCTGTATTTTAATTTTAGTTTCACTGGAAGGTTGAATCTGGTCTTGCTAAACTGATATTGTTCATTAAAAAAGGTTCAACCAAATTCAGTGAAGAGTCGTAGGAAATGCGTTGTTCCCTAAGATGCATTTTTTTGTTGCAATTTTATGAAACTATGATTTGAAATTGAAAAATCCTACCTCAAAAGCAACTTGTAAGGCTTTTGGAGGAGATTTCTAAGACGTTTGATTAACTATTCAAACCTTATTTTTTGCTTGAATAACCAACGCTTTTAAAGGATATGTAAAAACCCTGTTACCCCAGGATGCAAGCCTCCTCACTGTAGTAGATCTCAAAGATCATTCCCTTAAATCTCTCGCTTGTACAAGTGTGTCTTGCATGTTTCTTCAGATACCTGCCGAGGCACATTCAGTAATAACGTTTAGATCCTCTCACCGAGTCTCACTCTGAAGCGCATGCTTTTGTCGAGGCAATGAGCCGCCGTCAGCACCCAACTCTCAGCGATCAGGACGCCCCCGCAGGCGAATTGCCCCTTAGCGTTCATCAGCAGCACCTACACACACACACACACACACACACACACACACACACACACACACACACACACACACACACACACACACACACACACACACACACACACACCACACACACACAGCTGTAACAAACTCACATTTAAAAACCTTTTAAAGAAACTGGGAAGATGGGTTAAAATATCTTCCTATTTCACATAATATCTCATATTTATGAGTACAGGTGATTTACAGGTGAGTTGCAGGGAAATTGCGGGTTAATCTGAAATGAGTCACAGGTAAATTGAAGGTTGAGTTGAAGGTTAATTAAAGGTGAATTGAGGGTTAATTAAAGGTGAGTTACAGGTTAATTGCAGGTGAGCTGCAGGTTAACTAAAGGTGAGTTACAGGTTAATTGCAGGTGAGCTGCAGGTTAACTAAAGGTGAGTTACAGGTTAATTGCAGGTGAGCTGCAGGTTAACTAAAGGTGAGTTACAGGTTAATTGCAGGTGAGCTGCAGGTTAACTAAAGGTGAGTTGCAGTTTAGTTGAAGGTGATTTACAGGCAGGGGCGGATCTACCGGGGTGGCATGGGGTGGCAACTGCCACCCTAAAAATAGTCTTGCCACCCCAGCTGCCACCCCAGTTGGCAGCTTTGTTTTGAAAGAAAAGTTGTGGCTCATCGGACATTCATGAGAGAAAATCTCTAATGTCCGAGTGCAAGTGAATGCAGCACAAGACGCAAGTCTTGTAACCCCTCCCGGCGATTTCATTTGAATGGGACAGCGCATAACGAGAAGCATCCGGACCCAAGTAGACGGAAGGAATGAGGTGCGGTCTACAATGACAGAGAAGAGACTGTCAGTTTCGCTGCACTCAGCATTGAATCAAAATGCACTAAAGCTTTGGATCTTAATCAGTTTGTGTGGCGTGTTGCTGAACAAGATGGTAATCGCCGCATTCAGCTGTAATAGGCATGCCAACTTGATGCTCTGCTCACGAATGACTCGATGAGCACAACAAACTGTTAAGATGATGACCTTAAGTGTATATATATTTGTTTATATATATATTTTATATTATATTTCTTTGTGGGGGTCTGCCCCCAAAAAACAGTTTTAAGTCCTGAGAAAGTCAAATCAGATGGTGTGTCAAACGTCACTGCCCAGCCAACAGAGAGTAACCACTTTGATTGAACTACGCCAGTAGGTAAGGGCTTTCCACTGGATAATAACTGCAGCGATGTATATGTTTGAGCTGAATCCACGTGTTTTAACCCTAACTGATGCAGTTAGTCACTTCTTTAATGTGTGTTCTTTCTGATGTAAAGTCAAGGTTATAACTGTTTGCAGTAAAGTCGTGGGGCGCTGAACTGTTCCTTTGAATCTTTTGAATTTTGATACATGATATAATTACTTGTCTTTCAAATTTGAAGGAGGGTGAGCAAGCATCTTGAGGAACATTCATCATTAACTCCTCCAAAAAATATAGTTTATTCAATAATAAATGAATATGTAAATCATAACAGTGATTGACAGCTGATAGGAATAATATGATTGTTAATATTATCATATTCATTCAGACAAACATCGACGAGACGGTTAATTCATGTACTTATTGCAGCAGTCTGCATAGATTTGGTACCCCTGCTGGTCTAAGAGTGAAACAAACTCATTCAGTTATTGTTCAGTTAAAATGCATTAAATGATGTCTGCCACCTTATATATTTCTATGTAAGGATTCACTGATGTGCCACAATAACGTCACCTAATGTTATTGAGTTAAAATATTAATATTGTGGCTTTCCAAGTTAACATTGATTGATATGACTGCGATTAAATCAGCATATACTTCTGCCAGGGGATGCCACCCCTCAAAATCTCCTGCCACCTCATGAATATTTTTCTAGATCCGCCCCTGTTTACAGGTGAGTTGCAGGTTAATTGAAAGTGAGTTGCAGGTTGATTAAAGATGAGGTGAAGGTTGATTGAAGGTGAGTTGCAGTTTGGTTGAAGGTTAATTGCCGGTCATTTGAAGCTGGGCTGCAGGTGACTTGCAGGTGAGTTCCCCAGCCAGTCAGCAGTTGAGCAGTAGCCACAGGTGAAGTGAGTTACCTGCCAGGGACTCTCCCCCTTCTTCCCCACCTCCCCCCCCACCATCCAGGGCAGCAGGCCGTCCATCGGCTTGGTGTACGACGACCTGCTGATCAGCAGCTGACCGCAGGAGGAGGGACCTGCTCAGAGAGAGGGGATTAAAGACGATACACCTGAGTGAAGGTGAGAGCATGGTGTTGTTGGGAAAATCCTGAATATCCTCTTCCAATATGAGAGTAACATGATAACAAAGGTATCCCAACTGTAGCTGAGTACATGACAGGATGTATGATTACCTAGAAGAGCATCAGGACTGTTTTAGGCATATGATAGCTATGTGATTAACATGATGATTCAGCCTCAATGGAGATAGACATATGACAAGCATGATCATTTCTGACGTGGAGCTAATCTGAAGTAAACATTGAATACTGCTTTCTATTCCTCCATCTTGTGACTGTGTAACTCCCTCTCTTGGATATCAGCATGTGAAGAACACTGTTCAGGAACTAGTTGATGCTCTGTATGTGATGACTACTTCCATTCTGGAGAGGATCACAAATACATGGATCCTGAGATTGAAGCTCAAGCCGGTGACCAGAGATATTTTCCTAACAGGTGTGTAAATGTATGATCAGTCCTCCTCACCGATTGGGCTGCACTTCTTGGCGTCGTCGTGCAGTTTGTATCCGCCCACGCAGCTGCAGCTCCTGCTCAGGTTGTCTTTGCTCTCCGAACACGAGTGATCACAGCCGCCGTTAACCAAGGAGCAGTTAGTGGCCGTCTGAGCTGCACGGAAACACACCTCAGTACACACCTCAGTACACACCTCAGTACACACCTCAGTACACACCTCAGTACACACCTCAGTACACACCTCAGTGCACACCTCAGTACACACACTCACATGCACATCATGAGAACAACATCTTGTCTTTTTGAACACTGTAAATCCTGCAAATGTTGACCATTTCTGCTTCACACGACCTCTTTCTAAATCTGCACAGCTCTGCACTCTGAATGTAGTATTCATCATATTTTAATATATTTTTGATTTCTGTGTCTTTGTAAAGGGATTTGATGAGTTGTGGGTGAGTTGCAAGTTAATGAAAGGTGAGTTGCAGGTTAATTAAAGGTGAGTCTAATTGAACGTGGGTTGAAGTTAAATTGCAGGTTAATTGTAGGTGAGTTGTAATCACTTGAATATAGTATATTGTAGTTTTCATATTTTATTATTATGAATGATGATGTTTTCAGATCATGACTCACGCTGGTTGCAGTATTTGCCCTCGTATCCGGGCTCACAGCGGCAGGCGTAGTCCTGGTACTGGTCCACACACACTCCATTAACACACATGTGGGACTGGCACTGGTTCCCATCTGAAAACACACACACGTCAATACATTTCCCACAATGCCTTGCAGCAGGCCGCTCAGAGACAAAGGAGAAACTCTGACTAAAAACACAAAAAACGTGTTTAGCCATATACGTTTTTCTGCTCTCTTCATAACGTTTAACCCAAACGATATAAGGACCCACTCACTGAAAAGGAGACGTTTAATATTTAATTATTACATAGTTTAAACTTAACTTAAGAGCAGCCAAGCCAATGCTAACTGTACATATCATAAATTGACTTCTTCTACATATCCTATAAAGAGCTAAATATAAGGGTGTCAGAAAAATACAGATTTGTTGAGCATCATGTGTTGCATCATTCTGTAGAACTTTAGTTTGAAGTAAATAGAATAAACAACATGTTTTATGTTAAGGATTTATCCAAATTCCATTTATTCATTATTTTTTATAGTGTATTTAAGATAAAAACTGCTAATTATAGACTTGTTTAAACAGGTTCAAAGGTTCTTACCTGTGTACACTGTCCAGAACTCCAGCTGTGAACACACAAATAAAAGTCTCAGATTAATGCAAGACACGTAAAGGAGCTGCTTAATCGCACTGATCAATCATCAATCAATCAAAGTTTATTTATAAAGCCCAATATCACACATTCTATATTTGTCTCAGTGGACTTTACAGTTTGTACAGAATATAAATACGACCCCCTCAGGATACTCTGATTGGTTAGCTGGCCGTCTCTGTTGTGATTGGTCAACTGCTTAGAGATGTCCCGCCCCGTAGCCTATCACGTACAACAGTGAACTTCAACTGGTGTCCCGCGGGCCACATCCGGCCCGCCAGACATTCTCATCCGGCCCGCACGGCGGGGGTGACTGTGGCGTTGGCGGAGTGGTTAGTGCGTTTGCCCCCAACGTTTTTTACAACGTCTCGTGAGTAATGTGCAGTACCGGAGTCCAACAGAGAGGCAGCAGCTGCGGGACAGTAGACTGCGTACTGCGTAGCCTTCCCTGCCCTGAAGAAGAAGTGATCCTTCGTTACCGTGAAGAGTCTGCTAAGCCTTATGCGCTCCGCAGTACCTGAGCGAGCTCCACTAGCGCACCCCCCCCCCCCCGGTCAACAACTTCAAAATTCTGGGCTATATATAAAAAACGCTGGCCCGCGAAAGTGTCTATTGGATAAATGTTGGCCCTTGGAAAAATGTAGTTGTTGTTCCCTGAATGTGCTAGAGCGCTAGCCAATAGGAGCGTGAGTGTTCCATAGTGATGTCACTATGTTCCGGAAGTAAACAAAGGAGTCCAATGGAGGCGTTTCAGTGTGCTGGAGAGAACAGGGCCTCTTCAAAGTTTTGCGGGAGGAATAAAATGTTTAAAGTACACCTATTATGCAAAATCCACTTCTTCCTCTCTTTTCTACATCAACATGTGTCCCCTCTGTGTAAAGAGACTCTCTCTTTACACAGAGCGGACACATGTCTCTTCTATACATCAACATGTGTCCCCTCTGTGTAAAGAGACTCTCTCTTCACACAGAGGGGACACATGTCTCTTCTATACATCAACATGTGTCCCCTCTGTGTAAAGAGACTCTCTCTTTACACAGAGGGGACACATGTTGATGTAGACCGTAGATTATGGGTAATGCTACAATGCATGATATGTTTGGTATTTGGAGCCAAACACTTCAGAGACATGTTCTGTATATATCTGAGACCTATAATATATTGATGAAAAAGAGTATAATAAGGGACCTTTAAGATTTATTTGGAACATCTTACCGTAGCTTCCCTGGTCTGGAAAATCTCTCGAGCCTCTTCAAAGTTACACCTTTCCTCCACACACTCGCGCTCCATGGAGGCCGGCTTCAGTTCCTCCAGGAAGGAGTTTGCCCGGCGGGATCTGAGCAGCATGTGGGCGCCGCGGGGCTCCGAGAACACTGAGGGACGAAGAGATCATTTATAACGCCTCCAAACCCCCCGACCCCTCCTGTAACACGGAGCCCGTTTCCTACACCATGCTAAATGTATGTGTGTGCATAAAGCTGAGTTATGATCGGTCATAATAACACAGAGTTTGGTGATGATTAAATAGTTTACAGTGAGATTTACTCCCATACTTTTGACCATACTCGCGCAGCCCTACAAATGAACTGAGATGTCCACACAAATGATCTTCAGCAAGTGTTGATTTAAAAAAGCAATTTGTAGGTTGGATATTTGCAAACCTTTTTTTGTGTATATATTAATAATTTAATATGTAAATTAATTCCAGTTTCTTTGTAGTACTTTCTATTTTGATTGTGTAATTTGGTGGCATCAATGTGTGCATTTGATTCGGATAATGGAGCAGTTGCTTTAGGGCCTCATATACAGTATAGACCTTAAGGTCAATAATGAGATCCTCAACCTTTATCAACAATATAGTTATTTGTAATTATTACCTGTGAACCGGGGGTAGTAAGGCAAGGCACGTTTATTTATATAGCACCTTTCAACACAAGGCAATTCAAAGTGCTTTACACAAATGAAAGACATTCAGAAAATGGCATTTAAAATCAGTCATTAAAAAGCTAAGATAATAAAATGAACATTAAAAGAAAAAATACATGAATAAAAGTTACAGTGCAGTTTAAGATGTGAATAGTTCAATTAAAGGCAGCGGCAAAAAGAAAACTCTTCAGCCTGGATTTAAAAGTAGTCAGAGTTGCAGCGGACCTGCAGGTTTCTGGGAGTTTGTTCCAGATGTTTGGAGCATAATAACTGAACTTCTCCATGTTTAGTTCTGACTCTGGGGACAGAAAGCTGACCAGAAGACCTGAGAGATCTGGATGGTTCATCATTTAGCAGGAGGTCAGAAATGTATTAGGGCCTAAACCATTCAATGCTTTATAAACCAGCAGCAGTATTTAGAAATCAATTATTTGACACACAGGAAGCCAGTGTAAAGACTTCAGAACAGGACTGATCCACTTTCTCAGTGTTAGTGAGGAACCAGTGTAAAGACTTCAGAACAGGACTGATCCACTTTCTTAGTGTTAGTGAGGAGCCAGTGTAAAGACTTCAGAACAGGACTGATCCACTTTCTTAGTGTTAGTGAGGAACCAGTGTAAAGACTTCAGAACAGTAGTGATCCACTTTCTAGTGTTAGTGAGGAACCAGTGTAAAGACTTCAGAACAGTAGTGACTGATCCTCTTTCTAGTGTTAGTGAGGAACCAGTGTAAAGACTTCAGAACTGGACTGATCCACTTTCTTCAGTGTTAGTGAGGAACCAGTGTAAAGACTCAGAACTGGACTGATCCACTTTCTTAGTGTTAGTGAGGAACCAGTGTAAAGACTTCAGAACTGGACTGATCCACTTTCTCAGTGTTAGTGAGGAACCAGTGTAAAGACTTCAGAATGATGTGATCCACTTTCTCAGTGTTAGTGAGGAACCAGTGTAAAGACTTCAGAACAGGAGTGATCCACTTTCTAGTGTTAGTGAGGAACCAGTGTAAAGACTTCAGAACAGGATGTGATCCACTTTCTCAGTGTTAGTGAGGAACCAGTGTAAAGACTTCAGAACTGGACTGATCCACTTTCTAGTGTTATTGAGGAACCAGTGTAAAGACTTCAGAACAGGAGTGATGTGATCCACTTTCTAGTGTTAGTGAGGAACCAGTGTAAAGACTTCAGAACAGGACTGATCCACTTTCTCAGTGTTAGTGAGGAACCAGTGTAAAGACTTCAGAACAGGAGTGATGTGATCCACTTTCTCAGTGTTAGTGAGGAACCAGTGTAAAGACTTCAGAACAGGACTGATACTCTTTCTTAGTGTTAGTGAGGAACCAGTGTAAAGACTCAGAACAGGAGTGATGGTGATCCACTTTCTAGTGTTAGTGAGGAACCAGTGTAAAGACTTCAGAACAGGAGTGACTGATCCTCTTTCTTAGTGTTAGTGAGGAACCAGTGTAAAGACCTCAGAACGGACTGATACACTTTCTTAGTGTTAGTGAGGAACCAGTGTAAAGACCTCAGAACTGGACTGATTCACTTTCTTAGTGTTAGTGAGGAACCAGTGTAAAGACCTCAGAACTGGACTGATTCACTTTCTTAGTGTTAGTGAGGAACCAGTGTAAAGACCTCAGAACTGGACTGATTCACTTTCTTAGTGTTAGTGAGGAACCAGTGTAAAGACTTCAGAACTGGACTGATCCACTTTCTTAGTGTTAGTGAGGAACCAGTGTAAAGACTTCAGAACTGGACTGATCCACTTTCTTAGTGTTAGTGAGGAACCAGTGTAAAGACTTCAGAACTGGACTGATTCTCTTTCTTAGTGTTAGTGAGGAACTAGTGTAAAGACTTCAGAACTGGACTGATCCACTTTCTTAGTGTTAGTGAGGAACCATTGTAAAGACTTCAGAACTGGACTGATCCACTTTCTTAGTGTTAGTGAGGAACCAGTGTAAAGACTTCAGAACTGGACTGATCCACTTTCTTAGTGTTAGTGAGGAACCAGTGTAAAGACTTCAGAACTGGACTGATCCACTTTCTTAGTGTAGTGAGGAACCAGTGTAAAGACTCCAGTACTGGACTGATCCACTTCTTAGTGTTAGTGAGGAACCAGTGTAAAGACCTCGAACTGGACTGATCCACTTTCTAGTGTTAGTGAGGAACCAGTGTAAAGACTCAGAACTAGACTGATCCACTTTCTCAGTGTCAGTGAGGAACTAGTGTAAAGACTTCAGAACTAGACTGATCCACTTTCTCAGTGTCAGTGAGGAACCAGTGTAAAGACCTCAGAACTGGAGTGATGTGATCCACTTTCTTAGTGTTAGTGAGGACTCGAGCAGCGGCGTTCTGAATCAGCTGCAGCTTTCTAATAGATGTTTTAGTGAGACCTGTAAAGACACCATTACAGTAGTCGAGTCTACTGAAGATAAAGCATGGACAAGTTTTTCCAAATCCCGCTGTGACATTAGTCTTTTATTCCTTGATATATTCTTAAGGTGATAGTAGGCTGATTTAGTAACTGTTTGAATGTGACTGTTGAAACTCAGGTCAGAGTCCATGACTACACCTAGATTTCTGGCTTTATCTGTTGTTTTGAACATTGCAGACTGAAGCTGAGCGCTGACTTTTATACATTCTGCCTTGGCTCCAAAAACCATTACCTTAGTTTTATCTTTGTTTAATTGGAGAAAGTTCTGACACATCCAGTCATTGATTTGTTCAATGCACTTACTCAGTGTTTTAACTGGAGAATAGTCTCCTGGTGAAATGGTTATGTAAATGTGTGTGTCATCCGCATAGCTATGGTAACTTATTTTGTTTTTCATTATCTGAGCCAGTGGTAGCATGTAGATGTTAAAGAGAAGAGGCCCCAAGATGGAGCCTTGAGGTACCCCACATGTCATATTTGTCAGATGTGTATTTACCTATAGAAACAAAGTTGTTTCTGTCCTTTAAGTAGGATTCAAACCAATTTAGAACTTTTGCCGAAAGTCCCACCCAGTTTTCCAGTCGGTCTAGTAATATGTTGTGGTCAACAGTGTCAAACGCAGCACTGAGATCTAATAATACTAACACTGAAGTTCTGCCACTGTCTGTGTTTAAGTGGATGTCATTGAAGACCTTAACAGGAGCAGTCTCAGTGCTGTGGTTTGGACGAAAGCCTGATTAGTACTGTTTCTTGTTTTTGGAAGTGGTGTAAAGTAACTAAGTACATTTACTAATTTGTAAATGAAATTCACAACTTTTAAGGCCTTTTTTTGACAACATTAATTCAGTTATCCCTGAGAATGTTAATAACGTATATAATAACCTTGGACTGTTTATGATAATAAAACTCACCTGACAGACTGAGAGCCGACGCCGACCACAGGGCGACGATGACGGACACACAGAGGAGGATGCGGGACATGACCTCTGAAAAACCTGCAGCACATAACAGAGAAAACAGGTATTGTGCAATATTTACAATAACATTAATTTATTTGGATAAATATTACTTTTACAGCCTGTCTTGTCGGCTGTGGGTGTTTGTGTATTGAAGTAGTTTTGTTTTGGTGTCTTTTGATCGCAATGATCAGGACTACCACTCAGTATGTAGTGTCTCTACTTTAAAGAGTCCTCTCCTGCTGATGTTCAAGTGTATATCAGTATGTAGTGTCTCTACTTTAAAGAGTCCTCTCCTGCTGATGTCCAGGTGTATATCAGTATGTAGTGTCTCTACTTTAAAGAGTCCTCTCCTGCTGATGTTCAGGTGTATATCAGTATGTAGTGTCTCTACTTTAAAGAGTCCTCTCCTGCTGATGTTCAGGTGTATATCAGTATGTAGTATCTCTACTTTAAAGAGTCCTCTCCTGCTGATGTTCAGGTGTATATCAGTATGTAGTGTCTCTACTTTAAAGAGTCCTCTCCTGCTGATGTTCAGGTGTATATCAGTATGTAGTGTCTCTACTTTAAAGAGTCCTCTCCTGCTGATGCTCAGGTGTATATCAGTATGTAGTGTCTCTACTTTAAAGAGTCCTCTCCTGCTGATGTTCAGGGTATATCAGTATGTAGTGTCTCTACTTTAAAGAGTCCTCTCCTGCTGATGTTCAGGGGTATATCAGTATGTAGTGTCTCTACTTTAAAGAGTCCTCTCCTGCTGATGTTCAGGGGTATATCAGTATGTAGTGTCTCTACTTTAAAGAGTCCTCTCCTGCTGATGTTCAGGTGTATATCAGTGGGAGAGAGACTCCCTCTGGAGGGAACACAGGGATTTTAGTCTACAGACCATTTACATGCACTAAAACCTATAGAACAGTGGTTCTCAACTGGTGGGTCGTGACCCAAAAGTGGGTCGCAGATGTGTTCAAGCAGAAAAAAAAAAAATTCTAACGCTGTGCGTGCAGTCGGCGTTGGACTGGAAGTACCGGAGACCATAAACGGTTTTGAAAACTTCTGTCACGTAGTGATCATCTTCTCAATAAAACATCTTTGCTGATGTTTTTTCGAGTCTTCTGGCCAATCAGAATCAAGATTGTTGCCACGGAGAATAACTTTGCGGTAGAACTACTCTTTATACATCCATGGGTACAACTTCAGATAAAAATAAACACATAATGAAATATGACCCCCGGTCTGATGACTGACAGGTCACAGAACAATGGGGGCTATCTACCCTTACCCACAATTTAAAGTAATTCACACAGACTCTCTCCTCTTTGCTCTTCTCTCTGTGAGGAGCAGCAAGCTGTCAGAACAAAGTGAAAAACAAACAATGGCATCAAATATTATGAATATGTCGGGTAGCAATAGATTTATTTATTCTCTCCTCAGAGTGTACCAGAATGCGTAGTTTATATGTTAGTATTTCTAAAAATCTCCTGGGGGAGAATCCCCCCAGACCCCCTGCTGGGGTTGGGTTTTCAGCATGTGTGCCTTTTTATGTGATACAGTTCAGCTTTGATTCCATCATCTCATTAAACCTTATTTAAAGCATACTTTAGTTCTGTGAAGGGATATATGCACTGTACTTCACTTTAATTAATATTGTATGCTGAAAAGCGTATATATATTACAGCACCATCTTTTATTGAATAGATTTGAGTGGTTCAAAATTTCGGGTCGCGGTCTATTGACAAAGGAAAAAGTGGGTCCCGAGGCCTGACCAGTTGAGAACCAAAAGCGTAAAAACCCCAAAAAGGATAATAAGGACCTCTTTATTTCCATACGATCACAATAAAAGACGTTTATTTCCATTACTGCATTCAATTTGGTAAATATTAAAAACAAACTATCGTCAGTCAAACACTCCTGTGATATTGATCACTGTCAGCTGAGGCCTCCAAACACAGACAGCAGGAACGGACCCTCTGCGACCTTTGACCCTCCCCAACCCACCACCTGAACAACAACAACAACAATGACGGAGGTTGCGGAGTCGAGACGACGACCTCACACCGCCATCGAGACGCAGAAGAAGAGACGAGTGTTTCTGTACTTACGAGTGAAGAAGAGACGCTGCGGACACCAACGATGGTTCGCTGCGTTTCTGTGTTAATGACTAACTGCCTGTGTTTACTGAGAGTCCACAGTCTGCAGCCGTCAACACACACACACACACACACACACACACACACACACACATACACACACACACACACACACACACACACAGACACACACAGACACACACACACACACACACACATAGACACACAGACACACAGACAGACACACACATACAAACACACACACACACACACACACAGACACACAGACACACAGACAGACACACACACAAACACACACACACACACACACACAGACAAACAGACACACAGACAGACACACACACACAAACACACACACACACACGCAGACACACAGACACACACACACACACACAGACACACAGACACACACACACAAACACACACACACACACACACACACACAAACACACACACACACAGACACACAGACAGACACACACACACAAACACACACACACACACACACACACACAAACAAACCTCCACCCACTCACCTATGCAAGGGACAAAAAGTCCCAAACTTTTTTTTTTACACAACGAATGTCCACCAAACTACCTGAAACTGAAATAAGAAGACAAAAATCATAAGAAATAATTCATTGGTTTTGTAGTTCCTAACCTAATATATAATTTAGGGTGATATGTCATACCATAAAACAACAGACATTCGACGCCTCAATGAAAATGTATAAAGGAACTACAGCACGGTCACATGACTTCACGTCACCACCGCTAAGCTAAAGGAGGCTAATGTTGGGCTATAAAGGAACTATACAGCACGGTCACATGACTTCACGTCACCACCGCTAAGCTAAAGGAGGCTAATGTTGGGCTATAAAGGAACTACAGCATGGTCACATGACTTCACACCACCACCGCTAAGCTAAAGGAGGCTAATGTTGGGCTATAAAGGAACTACAGCATGGTCACATGACTTCACACCACCACCGCTAAGCTAAAGGAGGCTAATGTTGGGCTATAAAGGAACTACAGCACGGTCACATGACTTCACGTCACCACCGCTAAGCTAAAGGTGGCTAATGTTGGGCTATAAAGGAACTACAGCATGGTCACATGACTTCACGTCACCACCGCTAAGCTAAAGGAGGCTAATGTTGGGCTATAAAGGAACTACAGCACGGTCACACGACTTCACGTCACCACCGCTAAGCTAAAGGAGGCTAATGTTGGGCTATAAAGGAACTACAGCACGGTCACATGACTTCACGTCACCACCGCTAAGCTAAAGGTGGCTAATGTTGGGCTATAAAGGAACTACAGCACGGTCACATGACTTCACGTCACCACCGCTAAGCTAAAGGAGGCTAATGTTGGGCTATAAAGGAACTACAGCACGGTCACACGACTTCACGTCACCACCGCTAAGCTAAAGGAGGCTAATGTTGGGCTATAAAGGAACTACAGCACGGTCACATGACTTCACGCCACCACCGCTAAGCTAAAGGTGGCTAATGTTGGGCTATAAAGGAACTACAGCACGTCACATGACTTCACGCCACCACCGCTAAGCTAAAGGTGGCTAATGTTGTGCGCGATGGCGTTTAGTCGTCTGCGTATTTTATGTGGTAAAATCAACGTTAAAATCTCTTCAGCTTGTGTTAACCACAGACCTGATTTCAGGCTAACAACCAAAAAACATTCAAAAAAACATTGTTCCAGTTGCCAGTTCTCGGCCCTTCATCATAATAAAACTCACCCCCCCTCAGTCCTTTTCCAAAACGCTTGTTGTCCCCCCCCATGGCAGCATCGCCCCTGGAACCAGAGCCGTGTCCTTCATGTGCCCAGAGGGAATGCTTTTATTCAGAAAAATCAAAACACAGAGAGGACACAAAGGTAAACCGAGCTGGGGGAACGAGGCCGAGGAACAAAAGGAGACGAGGAGATGAATAGTTAACCTTAATAAGTGTCCTGGTTTCCACAGCCAGCGGTGATCCGTTTCACACCTGAATCTTTCACACCTAGCAACACCTTTTCCTCACTTTGTGATGAAGCTGACGGGAAACCTGAGGTCAGCCGTTGCTCGCAGGAGAGATGGCAACAGTACACACTTCCTTTACTCAAGTAGAAGTACAGATACTCGTGTTTAAAAATACTCTGGTGAAAGTAGAAGTACTGACTAAACTTCTTTACTCAAGTAAAAGTAAAGAAGTATGGGCTTTGAAATGTACTTCAGTAAAAAGTACCCATAACTAGCAGCTGTTTTAAAGAGTACCTGACCTCCCTTTATTTTAATAGAACAATAATGTCATTGTTAGCTAATGAATGTTTCCATGCTGAACAACGGCAACATGACAACGTTTCCATTGGTCCCTCTTCTTTAGAGAAGACCAGGAAATGATGGATACACGGATCGTGTTCAAATCAATAGGCACGCAATGACTCTAAATAATAATGATCACGCCACCAAACACACATTCAGACTAAAGGAACCAGCCTGTTTGGAACATGGAAGAAGTAGAAAGTACAGGTATTTGGGTTCAACATGTAAGAAGTAGAAAGTACAGGTATTTGGGTTCAACATGTAAGAAGTAGAAAGTACAGGTATTTGGGTTCAACATGTAAGAAGTAGAAAGTACAGGTATTTGTGTTCAACATGGAAGAAGTAGAAAGTACAGGTATTTGGGTTCAACATGTAAGAAGTAGAAAGTACAGGTATTTGAGTTCAAAATGGAAGAAGTAGAAAGTACAGGTATTTGTGTTCAACATGTAAGAAGTAGAAAGTACAGGTATTTGTGTTCAACATGTAAGAAGTAGAAAGTACAGGTATTTGTGTTCAACATGTAAGAAGTAGAAAGTACAGGTATTTGGGTTCAACATGTAAGAAGTAGAAAGTACAGGTATTTGGGTTCAACATGTAAGAAGTAGAAAGTACAGGTATTTGGGTTCAACATGTAAGAAGTCAAAGTAAAAAGTCGTCAGAAAAATAAGTAGTGGAGTAAAGTACTGATACCAGAAAGATGTACTTAAGTAGAGTAACGAAGTATTTGTACTCCACTACTTCCCACCTCTGCTCGCAGCGACTCAAAACAGAGGTTTTAGAGCAAAACACATTTTAGTTCAGGGGACACATTTGATGGTTATTGTTATATATCTTTATTGAACAAGCATCATACATACATTCATCTCAATAAGAGAAGAGATGTCAAAGCTCATTTCCATCTGCAGTTCCTGGGCAGGTACACAAGACATCAACAAACATTAAAACACCTCATAAAGCATAACAATTCAAACAGATCAAAACACAGATGTATGAAATATAAATACTAGTACAGTTGTCAATATAAATCCAATTTTACAATGAATTAAAACTAACAGTAAAGCTAATGTTGGCTGGACTAGTTCAATGTTTGATGGCCGTAAAAGATGAGACGGATGCAAAGGCAGGACAGAGGAATCACAGCATAATAACCTGTAAATAACAACAAAATGTTTCCCTTTGTTTTCGTGCAAACATTCTGGAAATGTTCACATTTAATGAACTATCTTTTTACAAAACATTATGAACCACCTGCAAAATAAGTGGAATTTCAACAATGTTATGCCTCAGTTGAAAATGCGTCACCTGCGTGTTTCTCCTCAATTAGTATCACTATGATCAGGTAAATGATCCCATGAGGAGCTGTAATGATGGAAGTAGGCTGTTCCTTGTGAGCGCTCTGAGGGTTAGATGACTCTCGTGTACCGCAGTGTGAGAGAGGAGGGAAAATAACACGTTGCAAAAAATAAATAAAACCTTAACTGTTGTTCTGTTTGTGGCGACATTTCCATTATATGTACATTTAATGGACAATAAAGTTTTCTGAATCTGATTTCATGGATAACTCTGGGATCCTTCAGGTTTTCTTTTGGGATTTGTTAGAAACCTGAAAAAAACAAGTTTGGTTTTAAATGATTGTCTCTCTTTTCCTCCTTGACGCTAACAGAACTCAAGAAAAGGACGTTTACATTTCCTTTATTTGCGTAAAAAATCGTACTTTTTAAAATCCAAACTGTTTCTGATAAACTTTGCAGAGGTTATAGAGTACCCCAAAGTGTAATGATAGAAATATATAGTAGGGTCCCCAGTACATAGAAACTGCCGGATGCTAACCTGCATCTCTTGGGACATTAGCACAATTAGCCAAAGTTGAGTTAATTAGCATTATAGCCTACTGGATGTGGACAATAGTTAAATAATGGACTTGGCCGATTTGGACAGTTTTGGAGTGGTTTTGGGGGTAATTGAGGATGCTGAATCCATTTCTGACATTTTCAGGATCAACAATGTCAGTGTTATACAGAAAGTGGCCATAATTGTACTCTCTGTTGAATTTTGGGACGATTTGGAAGATTAAGGGGACTCTGGATCATTTGGATTGGACAGGTTGCTTATATATTTGAAAACGAATTGTCCACAGTAGAGGTAATAACTTTCATCTTGTGCTTTCTATATCCAATGGTCTCAACACAGTCAAAATCAGCCCACAGAGAGAACACATATGGCCCCTTTCTGGTTAAAACTGCCATTTTTTATTCTAATAATGTACTATATGGACTTGGCTATATAGTGGCGTAGGCCGTAGGGACTTGGCTATATAGTGGCGTAGGCCTAGGGACTTGGCTATATAGTGGCGTAGGCCTAGGGACTTGGCTATATAGTGGCGTAGGCCGTAGGGACTTGGCTTGGGAACCGGAAGGTCACCGGTTCAAGACCCCGAAAACAAAGTGCTACCAAGGTGTCCCTGAGCAAGGCACCATTCCCTACACTGCTCCCTGGGCGCCGTACATATGACAGCCCACTGCTCCTAACACTAGGATGTAAAGGACATCTTGTACTTGAGTAAAAGGAGAAGTACTCAGATCTGGTACTTGAGTAAAAGTAGAAGTAGTCAGATCTTGTACTTGAGTATTCTTCTTCATTTCTAACGTAACTCTTTGGGGCACTCAACATCTCCGGGTTCACAGTGCTGGAAACTAGAGTACAAATTAAAGCAGAGAATCCAGTTTCCTGGAGAGAAAGGAGGGTGGAGAAAGATGGAGAGATAAACTGTCTCTTCTTTCGGCTGGGAATATAGTGCTGCAGTTTGCTGATGAAGGAGGTCACAGGGAGAAGACCCAGTTCTTCTTCATGGGGACAATACAAAGACACTCCTCGCCCTCCTCATCTTCAGCCTTTTGTCCGGGGTGAAAGGAGTTTTGTTTTGGGCGAGGTTATAAATGGATCAAAGCTGGATGCTGCTCATCTTCTCAACAATCCTCCGACAGACAGACGATGCTGCGCCACGCCGACCGAGCGGTGAGTGTTCCCCTAACCTCTTATTCTCACGGTCTTTACTTATATTTATCGGGGATAGTGCACATTTATTAACATCGCTGTGAATGTGCCAGAGTTCCTCTGCAGTTCCTGCACAGCGTATTTAAAATAAATATAGTAACATAGTTAGAAACAATGAGCAACAGGTGAGGGCAGACGGAAACAGTTTGAACCAGATAATCACTTTTATTCATTCATTAAAACAAATCTAATGTAATAAACAGAGGTAGTAGAAGTACTCAGATCTGGTACTTGAGTAAAAGTAGAAGTACTCAGATCTGGTACTTGAGTAAAAGTAGAAGTACTCAGATCTGGTACTTGAGTAAAAGTAGAAGTACTCAGATCTGGTACTTGAGTAAAAGTAGAAGTACTCAGATCTGGTACTTGAGTGAAAGTAGAAGTACTCAGATCTGGTACTTGAGTGAAAGTAGAAGTACTCAGGTCTTGTACTTGAGTAAAAGTAGAAGTACTCAGATCTGCAAAGTAACTAAAGGGATTAAATACATGTAGTGGAGTAATAGTACAACATTTACCTCTGAACTGTAGTGGAGTAGAAGTACACAATGTTCACAATATTTGATATTTGAGCAGAATGAAAACATTCATGTGTGTATTAATTATTTGTATTCTACATTATTACATTTATTGTAAAGATTCAAAGGTTTTATTTTCATACAAAGCTACAGTTTAGAAAAGACATCCTTCTGACCCGAGCTCCTCCAACAACGCAACATATATAATACATATAACGAAAACAACGCAGAGTTGGAGAGGAGCTAGAGACACTGCGCCATCTTCATCTTCATCTTCATCAATGCATTTAATGATTCTAGTGCAATCCTTTAATGTATTTCTAGCGTGAATAGATTTATACTAATGTTTATTTCGGTCATTGGCTTAACTTAAAAATAGATAAAAACAGATGATATGGATATATGATAATGATAATAACAATAATAAATATCATCCTAATTAATTATCATACGGGAGGGCGAGCTCTGTATAATCTCTGCTTTCTGTCCTCCTGCTTCGACTAATTGAGTTTGTTTTTTCGGATGTATAAAACTGTCTAACTGTTGAAATAGTAGAACAAAAAAATCAATTAAAAAATGGTCATGTGACACGTGATAAACAAACCTTCCTCCTGCAGATGTTGTGGAGGCTGCTGGGACTCCTCCTCCTGCCCTCCCTCCACTCAGCCATGCATATGCATAACAGCAACAAAAGTGAAGGCCCTCGGCTCCGCATGTTGGACCCGGCGGACATGAACATGACGGAGTGGGACTTCGGGACCCCGCATCTTACCATGCCCAACATGACCTCCATGCCCGGAGGCGCGGTGAATTCCCCCACCATGCCGGACCCTACCATCTGCTCCATCCTGATGAGCATGCCCGACATACCGCTGGATCAGATCCCTCCGTCCTGCCTGTGCTCCCACTGTAAGGGCATCACGGGCCCAAAGGGGACCAAGGGGACCGGGGCCTCCAGGTAAGTAGTCCACATTATTCACCTGGTGGTGGAAAACAGGAAGCATGTGAAAACCAGATGTGGGAAGTAGTGGAGTACAAATACTTATTTTCTGTACTTAAGGGTCACCTATTATGCAAAATCCACTTCCTCATGTCTCTTCTACATCAACATGTGTCCCCTCTTCTTCATGTCTCTTCTACATCAACATGTGTCCCCTCTTCTTCATGTCTCTTCAACATGTGTCCCCTCTTCTCCATGTCTCTTCTACATCAACATGTGTCCCCTCTTCTTCATGTCTCTTCTACATCAACATGTGTCCCCTCTTCTTCATGTCTCTTATACATCAACATGTGTCCCCTCTTCTTCATGTCTCTTCTACATCAACATGTGTCCCCTCTTCTTCATGTCTCTTCTACATCAACATGTGTCCCCTCTTCTTCATCAACATGTGTCCCCTCTTCTTCATGTCTCTTCTACATCAACATGTGTCCCATCTTCTTCATGTCTCTTCTACATCAACATGTGTCCCCTCTTCTTCATGTCTCTTCTACATCAACATGTGTCCCCTCTTCTCCATGTCTCTTCTACATCAACATGTGTCCCCTCTTCTTCATGTCTCTTATACATCAACATGTGTCCCCTCTTCTTCATGTCTCTTCTACATCAACATGTGTCCCCTCTTCTTCATGTCTCTTCTACATCAACATGTGTCCCCTCTTCTTCATCAACATGTGTCCCCTCTTCTTCATGTCTCTTCTACATCAACATGTGTCCCATCTTCTTCATGTCTCTTCTACATCAACATGTGTCCCCTCTTCTTCATGTCTCTTCTACATCAACATGTGTCCCCTCTTCTCCATGTCTCTTCTACATCAACATGTGTCCCCTCTTCTTCATGTCTCTTCTACATCAACATGTGTCCCCTCTTCTTCATGTCTCTTCTACATCAACATGTGTCCCCTCTGTGTAAAGAGACTCTGAAAGTTTCAGGAACAAAGATTCTCTCTCTTTTTCTCCTGATCCATTTCTATAAAAACCTGTCTGAAAATGAGCTGATCAGATTTTGGCCACTTTATGATGTCATCACGATGTTTTGGCTTGTGTAACCATTAGCCAATCACCAACCAAGGTAACCCCCCCCCCCCCTTATCACCTAGTGGCGTGATCATTATTATTTAGAGTCATTGCGTGCCTATTGATTTGAACACGATCCGTGTATCCATCATTTCCTGGTCTTCTCTAAAGAAGAGGGACCAATGAAAACGTTGTCATGTTGCCGTTGTTCAGCATGGAAACATTCATTAGCTAACAATGACATTATTGTTCTATTAATATAAAGGGAGGTCAGGTACTCTTTAAAACAGCTGCTAGTTATGGGTACTTTTTACTGAAGGACATTTCAAAGCCCTCTTTACTTTTACTTGAGTAAAGAAGTTTAGTCAGTACTTCTACTTTCACCAGAGTATTTTAAACACGAGTATCTGTACTTCTACTTGAGTAAAGGATGTGTGTACTTTTGCCATCTCTGGTTAAAACTGACAGGAAACAGAATGTCACATCTAGAAATCAAATCAAAGTTTATTTATGCCTCATATCACAAAACACGTTGTAATTGCAATTTACATATTGCACAACAGTGGTGTCGTAGTCTTTGTTCATTTGTTGGTGTTATTACACAGAAGTGGTAATCAGTGGGCTTTACAGATGAACAAACACTGACAACATTGAAACGTTGACTTCAATTAAATGTATAATGTCAACAGGTTTCACATAACTGTATTAGGTTAAATGAAAGCAATAATATTAAGTTTAAATATAAAATATTATGTTTTAAACGTTGTTCAAGCTAACTACTCGATTCGCTGATTCAACCAACCAACCAATCAAAGTGTATTTATACAGCCCAATATCACAGGTTTGTCTCAGGGGGATTTAAAGGTGGAACAAAGTACAAGGAAAATAATGGGGAGAGAATTGAAGAAACGTGGATGAATCAATTTGTTTGCTAAAAGCGTCAAGAAAAATAGTTAAAAGTGTTTTGCATTTAACTTCCAAACATCTTTAAGTAAATATTAAGATTCATTCAAGATTCAAAGGTTTTAATGTCATGTGCACATAAGCTACAGTGTAGAAATGGCAATGGAAATGTTGAGTCCAGAGCTCCTCCAACAATGCAGCGTTGTTATAAAAGACAAAAGACAATAAAACAAATTCAAATTGAAATAAGAACAATATATAAATAGTGCAAGAAAAAGTCTATATACACGCGATAATGAATGACTTTGCTTCTATTAATAAACCAATATTAGACATATAGTAGGGGTGGGAATCACCAGGCTCCCCACGTAAGATACTATCGCGATACTTAAGCCACGATACGATAGTATTGCGATACAATAGTATTGCGATATTTTAAATCACATGGCTCATGTCCGTCGTCCCTTCCTGGTTAAAACATGTATTTGCTATATGAATAGTTTCTGTAAATAACCCAATGTGTGTTCTTTGAACCTGAAAAGGAGAGGGCATTGTTTTTGTTACTTTCATTGCAATTGTATACCTGTCTTAACGTAACTTCCTGTTTTATATACGACCATCTTTCGGAGGGATATGCTACAGTTTATATAATAAAATATCGATACTTGGCGTCCGTGTATCGATACAATATCGCCACGCAAAGTATCGCGATGCTATGCTGTATCGATTATTTCCCCCACCCCTAACATATAAGTATATAGTATATTTTAGTTTTATTTGGTTGCTTGCAAGTCATGGTTCTTCAACAAGTCCTTGGTTTACTCTCTGAAAATGTTTCTAAATTCTTTCGTATGTCAATGATATGCTAATGTTTAATAGAAAACATGATCTGCAGAAAAAGTGAGAGTTGTGATAAAAGTAATACAAAAGTCACTGAAGGGTTTGTAGTTTGACTTTAAAGGCCCTGACACACCAAGCCGTCGATAGATGTCTGGCCGCCGATGAGCGTCCTGTCGCCCTACTCAGATTGGTGTGTCCCGCACCGTCGTGTCTTCTCGGCCGTGCCGACAAAATAAATCACTCTGATTGGCTGTTCAGCTTAGCGAATCAGAGCATGAGAAGCTAAACGGAAGTGCTATCTTGCCATCTGCTGCCACAAGCAACAGTCCGGGCTGATACCGCCAGTACCGCACTAAAAATGTTTTCGATTATAAGTCGCTATGTGAAACAGTCTGTGATGGACGAGAGTGAAAATGATTCGCACACGCTATTTGTTGTTTGTATATATATCACGCAGTCTGTGCCTCTATTGAATTAAGAATACACACTACCGCCGCCTGCTGGTAAGGACAGTTATTGCCACTCACGCATGCGCAGTTCGTACGTGCTACTTGGCCGTCGGCTGAAGTCTTTGCAGTGTGTTCCAGTACAACTGTTTGGCCAAGACGCAGGAGACGTGAGGCGACACAACAGTCGGGTCCGTCGGGACGAGTTCTTTGGAGTCAGCTCCGTGTGTCAGGGCCTTAAAATGAATACCTGTGTGTGATCCCTGTCAGGAACTCCTGGGAGTCCCGGGATGAGAGGGATGACGGGCTTCGCCGGGCCGCGAGGATTCACCGGTGTTCAGGGGATCAAGGGTGAGTTCAACATGCAAGACTTCACTTCACACACACCGGCCTCAGGCGTGTTGTTAGCATGTACAGCTACATGCTAGCTCTGACTCCTCACAATCCTGTGGACACAATAGCACGTTACATTAAAACGTTTAATATGTAGCATTTCTGGATTAAACAGCTAGACTGATGCTAAGCTGTGCCTATATTATCCCAAATAATAAAGAGTCCTTATTCTGCTTTTTTGGCTTTTCCCTCTCCTGTAGTTCTATAGGTTTTAGTGCATGTAAATAGTCTGCAGAGACTTAAATCCCTGTGTTCCCTCCAGGTTAAAATATAAAATCACCTGCTGGTTACACTGAAAAAGTAAATGTAAATGTTGATAATAAAATAAGATAATTGGACTCCATGTTTACACATTTTTATCTTTGATTTTATCTTGAATTTTATTAATCTTGTGTGAATCCGTGCCGTCCTGTTTTTAATCCTTACCCTGATGCTGTTTAAGCTGAATTTCCCCACTGGGTTTCATAAAGGTCCATCTTATCGTATCTCATAGTGACATCACTATGGAACAGGTAAGGATGCCGGTCAGCTCGTCTTGCCTGTGATTTGTTTTGTAATATTTGTTCTGTCTTTGTCTGTGGTTTCAGGTCAGAAGGGAGACCTGGGGGAGAAGGGTCACAGTGGCGGCACCGGACTCCCCGGGATAAAAGGCTCACGAGGCTACAAAGGTCTGCAGAGATCACTGTAAAGATTATGCTAAATGGAAGTCATGACTCGAATGAAATAAAATATAACGGTTTTATGAACTGACACTGCAATAGGAAACCATGTCAGGTTTACAAACAGGGGTACAGGACCTTCAGATCCCCAGGTTCATTGACTATAGAGTCATCCGGACAGAGGTTAGACAGCTAATGTTATGCTAACAAAACAGCGTTAATCTTCCAGTGCATGTACATATACTGGGAGTAGATGACGTTACATTCCCATTTTGCTATATCGAAACTTTGGTTGGGTTCACAAAGACATTTCTAAATGTAATTCATATTAGGGCTGCACATTATTCTAAATTTGTGTTGTGTAGCTGCAGAGAGGTCTATATATATATATATATATACTCAATTACATCATGTTAATGTACATTTTGTTTCATGATCAAACCATCTTCCATATTCCATATTTCGCAAATCATATCTTAATTGCAATTAGTTATTTGTCCCCTAATAGAGCAGCCCTAATGCATGTGTCCTTATTGTGTCTCTAGGAGACAAAGGGGACTTCGGATCTGAAGGCCCCCCAGGACCCCTGGGACCTCAGGGAGAAGACGGTATTTGTCCCGCATCCTGTAAAAGTGTGCCAGGTCCGCCGGGTCTACAAGGCTCCTCAGGACCAGCCGGAGCTCGAGGTCTTCCTGGGGTCCAGGGACCGATGGGACAGAAAGGTATGAAGGGCCCTAAGGGGGACCTGGGAACCTCTGGAAACCCCGGCATGGACGGCCTGAAGGGGGATCAAGGTGAGCAGGGGATGTGTAACTGCACCGATGGGATAAACGGCACAAATGGACTTCCAGGAGATCAAGGGTTCAATGGGGACAAAGGGGACGATGGTGCCCAGGGTGACAAAGGCTCCATGGGGCTTAAGGGCATGCAGGGCGACCTGGGTGTGAGGGGGGTCCCCGGGCCATGCTCAACGCCCATTAAATCTGCTTTCTCCGCCGCTCTGGACAGCCCCTTTCCTGCTCCAAACTGGCCCATTCCTTTCATTCGAGTCATCAACAACCAGCAGGGCCACTTCAACCCAGAGATGGGAATGTACACGGCGCCCGTCAACGGCACCTTCGTCTTCAGCTTCAGCTTGGCCGTCTCCGTGAAGCCCGTCATTGTCGGCTTGTACAAAAACTTCGATCGCATGGCAATAGCGACTGAAGTGAACAACCTGTCCTCCGCCACGATGACCGTCGTCTTGCACCTCTTGGTGGGGAACAAAGTGTGGCTGCAGGTGAAGGACGCCAACTTCAACGGCGTGATAGCCGGCGATGATTACATCAGCATTTTTTCTGGGTTTCTGCTGTACCCTGACTCCTGCGAAATGACCATGTTTGGTCGAGAGGGACCAGGTTCTCACGATGAATTGCCTAAGGGCGAGTACACCTGGAATAATTCCTCGCAAACCACCACGCCTCAACCATAGTCAGTGAGTCGTGGGTAGATGACGCCTCCAGCCAATCAAAACAACTGCATGTTTTAAAGGAGGGGTATTTTGTCACATTATCCACAACAATAAATCGGTTTCATGATCTGACGCTGCCATAGGAATGGGAATCGCGGTGCATTCTTGGCCATTTTGTGAGGATAGCGTCTATAGCGAGAGCAGTCAATATATATCAGCGTTTTCCGCTCATCTGTCATTGGATTTGCATCAGAAATGAATAAAGTATGTTTGAAATATAAATACCCTAACACAGAGAAGCTCAGTGCAGGACGTTGTTTAAAAAATAAGGGTAATTAATGATGTGTCCGTATGAGTTAAGAGAAGAACGATCACTGTTACTGATGTCGGTCCTCTCTGGTGTTTGGAGTTAGTGTCTACACCTGTCGCTCATTTAAAATATCTAGAGGCCCTTGTCAAGTTTACGAACGTTAGACCTTTTAGATCTACAGGTTTAATGACAATGCAATAATCCGGTAAAACAGATAAATACCTGGGGGTGGAAAGGAGCAAATAAGATCGGAGTTATGACATTATATCCATTACACGTTAAAATCGAATCCTCTTAGCGTTACCTCAAGGCTTTTGGTTTTCAGGTGAAACATCTGAACAGCTATTGGATGGACTTCCATAACTTAACTCTAACCCCGCCATTACACTTTCCCACCTCGTAGCCCGAAATAATCACATTTTACACGGCATTACCAGTGGTAAATAGCGCCTTAACCTGACCCTAGCCATCATTCAATAACCTAACCCTAATTCAATAACCTAACCCTATCTATCACCCAGACCAGGTCCAATATGGACGCCCTCCTCGTAGCCCGAGATATTCCAATTTTAATCGACATTCTCAGTGATACATTTCACATAACTGTATTATGTTGAACCTATTTTAACTTAATAGTATTTCTTTCATCTGACCTAATACAGTTATGTGAAATGTGTTGATATAATACATTTAGTTAAAGTCAACGTTTCAGTTTCTTCAGTGTATCACGTGGTTTGGTAAACTCATAACAGACGGTATTGTGTTGGAGTCTTGGAAAACAAATAACAAATTGAGGAAACAATACAATTATTAAATACAATTATTTTTGTTTTAAATGCGATTCATTAAAGGAAATACCCCTCCTTTAAAAGTGGAGATATATTCAGTCTCATGATTCAACACTCACTGAAATAGCAAAATGCACAAATGCTTTTCATCGTGTAATTACTTTAATGAATGGTTAGACCGCTGAGCTGTAGAGGTTCAAAAATAATTTAATGTTTTTAAAGCACTACGAATCCTCCGAGTAAATGTTTTGTAATCCTTGAGTTCAGTGACCTACAGTTTAGTTTTAGACCCTTAATACTTTCTACCTTTTTAAATGTTGATGATGCGTAACGTTTGATAAAAGTTAATTATTTTAAATTGCAAGCAAGGCGGCTGCTTGGATCACAAGTCCTGCAACAACTTAGTCATTTTATTTCAGACAAAAGCAACAGTCGAGTTTGAGCAGAGTCCCTTCATTCAGTGACGATGGAAAGAAGATCAAACTATGTATACATATTGAGATTGGTAGTTCTGGCGGATTTGTCTTTAAATGTGCACTGCAAGAAATCACTTGACAGCACAAAGAGGATTAGGACAATCTTCAAAACAGGCCAAGCTGCATCTTCCTTTAGTTAAGGAATTGTTATTTGGAAGAGGCAGAAAAGCTTCAAGCCGTTTCTTGCAGATTAGTGCATCTTCCACAGTAAAGGTAGGGAGTACAATGGTGGGTTTAATAAAGTGGTGCAGCAGGGATGACGTATTTTGGTTCGAAATCTCTTCAGCTCGTTTTAAACACAGAACTTATTTCAGGCTTCTAACCAAAGACAAAAAAAACATCGACTGAACCTGAAACTGCTGACTCATTTCCGGGTTTTAGGACTCATTCCTGCACCTCACTATTCCTCTGCACTCAAATTGATTGGTTTGTTTCCAGACTCTATACATGAGAGGCAAACTGAAGGCTGATCTGATGCAGGAAATTGGTCCATATCATTATATTTGAGCCACAGTTGAGCTGACTCAGTTAGCTGGCTGGGTTCATAGATATACTAATGTGAGATCTGCAGTACAAATACAACCCTTGCAGTTCTTTTGTCTCAGTCACTCAAGTTTTTTTAATTCAAGCTCTAAAAGATTTTGGTTTAGCGAAAGAAGATGTGATTTGCATTGAACATAAATCTGCCAAAGAGAGAGAGAGATTGTAAAGGGAAATGTGTAGAAAATATAAATATGTGAATCAGCACCGTGCAAAAGTCAAATCAAAATCGGAAAGAGGTTTGAGGGAAGACGCTGTGAAGGAAACAAGATGGTGGAGGTCCTGGTCAGACAACCATGTGATGTGTTTGTTTATTAACTGCAATTAAAAAAACTGCACCAAATAAAAAGTCATCAAGTTTAAGGGTGGGTTCAAAAATGTTGTTTCATAAAAGAAACATTAAAACTGAATTCATTTTTTAAGAAGATTAAAATGTCGTTAATATTTCAGATAAAAGATATTCAGCGTGACTCAACAGGGAAGAAGGGGTCATGAGTTCTTTAAGAAATCACTTTTAAAACCTTGTGGTGAATTAGAAAAAACAAGTATGTAGATTTCTGGACTCTTTGGACGACACAGAGGTGGCGTAACAATGAACGAAACCTCCCCTGAAGCGCTGACTGAGGCGTCCTGAGCGATAACGTAGATGTGGGTAGGATGCTGTGATCTGTGCATTGTGGTTTTTGTCTGAAATTAAAAGTTTACTTTCTCCTGACGCTTGCTTTGGTCTTTTTTTTTTTTGCATGATTCAGAAACAGATAAGATTTAAAAAAAAACTCAAACCACGAGACAAAACTAAAGTCTAAGTCTTTTCTTCATTTAAATATATTGTCCGTATCAAAGTCTGCAGAGATGGCAGTTTGTTCTGACATGGGTACCACGTGACGTCTCTGCTTAGAGATGTCCCGCCCCTCAGCCTATCACGTACAATGTGTTCGAGCGCTAGCCAATAGGAGCGTGAGTATTCCGTATTGATGTCACTATGTTCTGGAAATAAACAAAGGAGTCCAATGGAGGAGAAGGGAGGGATTTTAATCTTTGCAGACCGTTTACATGCACACAAACCTATAGATCACACTACAGGAGAGGAATCAGAGGAATGCCACTTTAATTTGGCCTACTTTTATTTGATCACATAAAGTAATCCTATTCACACCACCATTTTGAGCTTGAATCAAATATGATTAAACGTTGTCTTTGCTACAGCCTCTTGTTCTCAGAGTCAGGAACTACTGTAGAAGCATGACTGAAAAAGCAAATATACTAATACATCACAACGATTCATTACATGAAGACCATATCAGTGGTTCTGCATATCAGCTAAAGATCAAGCGTCTTTGAATGCGAGTCATCTACAGTATTAAGGTTATAGCCTACATCAATATGAATAAGAAACTGCATATATTTATCCGTATATAGACAATACTTCATGTGGTAATGTGTGTTGCATTGAGTCTGCTTGATGTTTGAAGTGTGTGCTAAAAATAAGCAGTTTTGACCCAAGTGTACGGAAGAGGATTTTGACCACATGAGGGAAAATATTGGGATGTGACCAAAAGTAAAACATTAATGAGTTTTTTCTTATTTTTTACTTTTGGTCACATCCCCATTTTCCCCCTCATGTGACCCTAATGCTCTTCCGTATGACTGAGTGACGTAAACATGCTAAATCACAGATATGGTCCCTTAACTAAAACTCTGAGGAGAGGCTGTTTTTTTTTTCCGCCGCTCGTTCCGTCTCCTTTATTTCTCTATGGGCGCAGTGTCGTCACCGGCCGACACGTTTCCCTCTTCATCGTCGTCATCGATAATCCCCTTCTGGTAGCTGCGCTTAAACTCCTGGAACTCCACCTCCTCCTCAATCTCACTGCAGACGAGAGAAGATCTGCTTTCACTGTCAGAGCTCAACACCAGGGTTTATCACATGTAGAAGAGCTGAGAACGGACTTTAACTTGAAAGAAATCAACATGATAGTCTGTCTGCAGATCAGAGAGTCGTATTGTGAACCCGGAAATGTTGAGCCAAAGTGTTATGATAGAAAGGTATAGTAGGGGTCTTCAGCACATATATAACTGCAGCTAACTTGCATATGTTGGGCAATTTGCACAATTAGCATAAGTTGTGTTAATAAGCATATGCAGACAATAGTTAAAACATGGTTTGGTTGATTTGGACGGTTTGAGTTTTCTTCTGGGGTTATTGAGGATGTTGAATCAATTTCATACGTTTAAAGGATCAAAAATGGCAGTTTAAACCAGAAAATTACCATATTCGTACTCTCTGTGGGCTGATTTTAATGAATTTTGGGTCCATTTAAAAGTTTCATGGGACTCAAACCTGCCGTTCTGGTCCTGAACATGTCAGAAATGGACTCAGAATCTTCAATAACCTCCAAAACCACACCAAAACGTTCCAGATCGGCCAAGCCATTTTGTAACGAATGTCTGCATATCCTAATTAACACAATGTATGCTAATTGTGCAAATTGACCAACATATGGAGGTTAGCATCCTGCAGTTGGTATGAGCTGGGGACCAGTACTGAACAAACAACAGCAAAATAACCCGAAGCGTCTTCATTCATTTGTTCTCACTCCGGGGACAGAGACCTTCAGGATCTAACGAGAGTAAAAAACATATACATTTGTATAATTGGCTGAATAAACCATCTTACCTCTCCTTCACTGTTCGCAGCATTAAGAAGAAAGACGGAAAAAACAAAAGATTAGATTCAGCTTCATTGGTTGGACTTTCCAAATATATAACATTTCCCAATTTGGGATCAATAAAGTACCTCTCATCTTATCTCATAAACATATAGATATGAATTAATGCATTTACTATGTAGTTATTAAAGAGTTAACGTTCTTTACACGAGACACACACACACACACACAGTTACACACACACACACACAGACACACACACACACACACACAGACACACACACACACACACAGACACACACACACACACACACACACAGACACACACACACACACACACATACACACAGACAGACACACACACACACAGACACACACACACACACACAGACACACACACACACAGACAGACACACACACACACACACAGACACACACACAGACACAGACACAGACACACACACACACACACACACACACACACACAGACGCAGACACAGACACAGACACAGACACAGACACACACACAGACACACACACACACACACACACACACACACACACACACACACACACACTCACCTGGGTCAGGTTTAGGATGCATCAGTTTGAAGGGAACTTCCAGAGCGACCTCACTGCAGAAACACACACCCCATTCATAAATGAATACAGAAAATATAATTTAACACTCACAGGACATGTAAACATTTATAAAAAAAACACATACTTTTAAAAGATTTTAAATTGTCAAAACTTAAGAAATGGTGTTTCTCCAGGATGGTGCTGAGGTGGAATGAATGTGGCTTTCTGTCAAACACCTTCATAGCTCTCTTCTACAGCTGTTCTATGGGTTTCAGGTTTGTGGCACAAGCAAACGGCCAGTTTGTGAAACAGTATTCAATGTGGGATAGAATCATGCAGTGGAGGTTTGACTTTGCAGCACTGACAGTTAAGAAAGGTCTGATTTGTTTAACATGTTGCAAGTTGGATTTAATGGTATTTGATACTTTCTTGATATGTTTCTTAAAAGTCAAGTTCGAGTCCAGTATGACTCCAAGATACTTGAAGTGGGAGACTAGTTCTATTTCTGCTCCGTTTAGAAACACGTTGGATCCTTCGATTTTGACTGTTCGTTTACTGAACATCATGCATACTGTTTTTTTTGCCTTTAACTATAAGCAAATGTTGTTCAGCCGGTGTTGAACCTTGTCCAAAGCATTTGAGAGACAGGATGAGATCATTTCAGTGTTCTTCCCGTGTACAAAGATGACCGCATCATCGGCATACATTTGCACATTCAACTCAGGACATACATTAGGCAAGTCATTAATGTACAGAGAAAACAGTAATGTTCCAAGAATGGAACCTTGTGGAACCCCAACAGGGTTCACAAGGTAGGGGGATTTGGTACCGTTGACCACACACTGTTTTCTGTTCGATAAGTAGGACTTAACCCACTGTATTGAATCTGCCGAAAAATTGAAATACGTCAGCTTTGTAAGGAGCACTTGGTGGTCAACAGTGTCAAAAGCCTTCCTGAGATCAAGGAAGACAGCACCTGCATATGGGCTCGCGTCCAACATACGTTTAACCTTTTCCACAAAGACACAGTTAGCTGTCTCAGTGGAGTGGTGAGCACGGAAACCAAACTGCATTGGGTGGAGTGGAGCAAAACCTTAGTCTAAATGTTTGGTGATTAGTTTTGACACCCATTTCTCAGCTACCTTAGCGACACAGGGGAGGATGCTGATTGATATCCTTTATTTAACCAGGTAAAAAGACTCATTGAGATTACAATCTCTTTTCCAAGAGTGACCTGGCCAAGAAGGGCAGCATGAACAAAGTTACAACAGATAAAACACAGACAAGACAGGCAGACAAATACAGCTGTAACACACAAATAAAAACGGCACATTAGCCAGTCAATATGCGAAATAAAACAAACTATTAAAAATCATTAAAAACTGGCAACATTTAAAACGATTTTAGGATATACGAGCACTCACATCTACCAATGGTATCGTGTTCTCTGTCCTTTAGGATGGACCTGAATTCCCCCATAGTGATTACATCTGAGAGTTTCAGCTCCTTCTGTACATTGTTCCAAGCTGTGGGGGCAGCATATTTAAAAGCTGTTTCACCCAGTTTTGTTCTCACTGTAGGAACGAGCATCTGAATAAAATCTTGGGAGCGCAGGCCATACAGACTTTCTCTTTGACACATATATGTGCAAATGTAGGAGGGAACCAACCCAAAAAGGTCTGTAATTGGACATTATTGCCTTATCCCCAGGTTTAAAGATCGGTGTCACCGTGGCCACCTTCCAGGATGATGGAACTTCCCATTGATTTACTAACATAGTAATTGGTTTTATTAGACCATCTGCATCAGCCTTAGAACCTCTTAACCCTAAGATTATATGTTTTACCTCAACCAAGGTTCAACAAAGAGTGTGTGTTAATTAAACATGCTCTACTTTTTAAGATAAGAACATCCCAGAAGCTACAATAATTTACAAATATTTAAAACATATTATCATTTAGCATGTGGATAAACCTCAAGTTTTCTCTACATTTTGGAACGTAAAGCAGAGATTTGGCAGAAATGATTTTAGTTTAGACATTTCACTTTTATTATCAATCATTTGTTTCTGCCTGAGAAAATACTGATCTACATTCGGTCACTAATCTACTTCCTTTTACTGATAAAAACAAGCAGACATGAACTCACCTCGATCCCATCATCCTGTCGGGGCAGCAGGGACAAAAGATGAAAATTGGAACAAAAAAAATACTTTGATTGTTTCATATTTTAACGCAACATTATCTAAATTAATTAACTGATGTTTTTATCCATTGGTTTGCAACAGAAGAAAACAGTGAACATAATAACTAAGGGGGCGGGACATCTCTAAGCTGGTTGACCAATCACAACAGAGCCGGCCAGCTAACCAATCAGAACAGACTGGGCTCTGGTTTCGGACAGCACAGGCAGTATGTGGAAAATGTCCCCGTGAAAAAATTGATATTGTTTTTGTGAAAATCTCAACTTTCTGACAGAAAAAAACAGAAATTCTCAAAAGTTGGACTTTTTCCAGAAAAACTAAACATTCCGAGTTTTTTCAGACACACACACACACACACACACACACACAAACACACACACACACACACACACACACACTGACCCTCCGATGATGAGCTTCACCATGACTCGGTATGAGACAATGATCCCCATCACCTCCTTCAGAACTCCCTCCTTGATACTGAAACAGAAAATATTGAACATTTTCAATAAAACACACATTCATCCTCTCTTCAAACGACGGGTGTTTTATTTTCAATAATGACCGCCTCGCTGCACATCATCCCTCACATAAATGTGACAACATTTTCTTTTTTTACTTAAAGGTCACCTTTTATGCAAAATCCACTTCTTCATATCTCTTCTACATCAACATGTGTCCCCTCTTCTTCATGTCTCTTCTACATCAACATGTGTCCCCTCTGTGTAAAGAGACTCTCTCTTTGTAAAGAGACTCTCTCTTTACACAGAGGGGACACATGTCTCTTCTACATCAACATTTGTCCCCTCTGTGGAAAGAGACTCTGAAAGTTTCAGGAACAAAGATTCTCTCTCTTTTTGTCCTGATCCATTTCTATAAAAACCCGTCTGAAAATGAGCTGATCAGATTTTGGCCACTTTATGATGTCATAACCAGGTGTGCACATAACTGGTACGCAGGTACGCATGCGCGGCAATAATCTGAAATGCGTACCGTCACTTGTGTCACAAAGTGCATTTGCGTACCGACGTACTTGTGAAGCTTTTCCAGAAGGCAGTTAGATCACCGGACGACAGAGTCGGTCTCCGTGTGCACAGACAGGGCTGCTTTTAACGTCGGTCTGTACAACGGAATTGTGCCAAAACTACGCCGGCTGCGGAGGGAGACTCCCCCCCTTCACTGGAGAACTGCGCTAGAACAGCTGATCACAACGTTCACGCTCTGTGGTCACGAAGTACTCCACTAGCCCCCCCCCCCCCCCCCCCGTTGACTTTCGTGAAGTACTCCACTAGCACCCATATCTGAGACCTGTAATATATTGTTGAGAAAGAGTATAATAGGGGACCTTTAAGATTGCATTGAGGGCTTTCCGTAGGTAAAGGTTTGTGTCTCACATGCTGGACGAGGCCAGGTTGGTGTCCTCGTGCTTCAGCTTCCCGTCCAGAGCGATGCCTCTCCTCTCGCGGTTGTTGGCCAGAAGAGGCAGCAGCTTGAACACTTTCTGCAGACTCTCTCCGGGAGACACCGACTCCCTACACACACACACACACACACACACACAAACACACACACACACACACACACACACACACAGACACACACACACACACACACACACACACACACACACACACACACACACACACACACACACACATTCAGTGTCGTGTGACATTTCCAGGGAAATTTCCTGGGGTAGGGAAGTTTGAGAAACCGGCTCGAGATACACTTGTTGTTATATTCCATGGAATGCGCTTAACATCCCGATAGCAATGAATATCTTCAGTGCTATGACATTAAAAAACATCATCTGTGGAAGCCGTGGCGCTGTAAAAAGCACGACCAATCATCTGAGCTGGCCCGGCTAAAATAACTGGATGGCCTACCTGCCTGTCAGCCTTCCATCTGTGCACAAACTTATCTCGTGCCCTCATTGGTCATGTGCGCGTTCGTGTGTGTTGGAGGAGGGGCTCTGTGAGGAAGTCTGAAGGAAGGGGCAGATTTTTTCCGGCTGTGTATTTTCAAATTCTAGCGCACTCGAGCTGGTTTCTCCAAAATTACCTACCCCACCTTTAAGTAGCATTTTAATGTTGTAGAAAAACAAAGTTCTGATGGACTTTTTGTAAAATATTGTAATAATTTGACTCTTTAGTTGAATTTTTAGAGATGCATTTTGTTAAAAGTAGCTAAAGCTGTTATATAAATGCAGAGGAGAAGAAGTATAAAGTAGCATGAAAAGGAAATACTCAAGTAAAGTACAAGTACCTCAAAATTCTACTCAAGCACAGTACTTAGTAGTAAATGTACGTAGTTACTTTACACCACTGGGATTGTTTATCCTCCCAAGATGTGTGCATCTGTTTCTTCTATAAGGTGACGATACAGTTTATTTTAAGTTATATTTCATTAAAATTACACTTTAATAATATGAGATGAATAATAATAAGCTTTATTTGTATCGCACCTTTCATACAAGAAGGGCAGTCCAAAGTGTGTTACAGAAAGTTGATATCACATAGAAAACAGTCACCAATAAAAGACATGAAAATAGACAAACATGACCATAGATTAGAGAATAGATTAAAATGTAAGATAATATAAAAGTGCATTAATAGGAGGATAGGGCAAACGCACAGTGTGATTACAACGATGGATGATATTAGTATTAAACACAAAGACACTTTCCTGAAGACCAAGCATCTGTTTTCACTCAGGTGGCGATATTGCTTGTTTGAACGAGACCGGAGAAAGTTCAGAGGATAAACTGCTGTAAGAGAACAATATGTTTCAAATGAACCCAACTTTGCTCCTGATTAATTTCATTTCATGCAACTTTTATTTTTAAAGTGTTTACACAAAACTATGTATAAAGTAAAGTGACCTCTGACCAAAGAAAATCTCTTTTTTAGATCAACAACAAACTTTTAAGATGCATTTTATTTAAGGCAGGATTTAAATTTAAGGCAATTTAAAACTGTGTTCATTATCGTCATTTCAAGGAGGATTTACTAGAAATATCTAAAATCAGGAAACAAGCAGAAGTAACATTGAACACATAAACGATATAAACACACGTCATCAGCTTTCTACAACAAATAAAATAAGTATTAGATGTTGCTGATAATTTAAAATGTTCTTTTTTGGCGCTTTCACACCAAGTACTTTTCCCAGGAATAGTTCCCGGAAGTCTTAATTTCTGAACTATCTAGTAGATTGCGTTCACAACGGAATAAGTCCCTGAGGGAGGATTACGCAAATGAAGCCGCTGATGTCACTTCTTCTTCTTTTGCTTTGGGTTTACTGGCAGGCCGCAAACAACTTCACGGCGTATACTGCCACCCGAAGTCCCGGAGTCCCCCGGACTTCGGGTGGCAGTAAATTGCCACCCGAAGTCCCGGGTAAATCGCCAGAAGCGCCGACACCTCCTCATCTCCACCGCTCCCACGTTTTATTTTGTGTTGCCATGAGTTAGACTCTCTCCGTTGGTGCGCTGGGCTAATGCTAATGCTAATAATGCTAATGCGAGCAAATAAAATGGGGGCTTCACAAAACTTTTCAGAGTTTTACGGGGCGTGGTTTGCAATTCGCCCAGCCAATCAGAAATTGGAACCTTTTCCTCCCCAGGAAAGTCCCACCTCTCTAGCAGGGACTGAAAAGGGGGGAAAAGGTTCCCGAAAAAAGTTCTAGTTCCAGATCTTTTTGGTGTGAACGCAAAATCTCAGGAACTATCGGAACTATTCCTGGGAAAAGTACTCCGGTATGAAAGCGCCTTTTGGTTGTAATAGTGCTCTCTAATGTCACTAAGACTAAAACAAATTGAAAATAGCTTTGAAGAGGCAGCTGTTCATCAGAATATGTTCACATAACATCAACAAATGACGATCCTCTGATCAATGCAATTAGACTCATAAAACACTGAACTATGTTAGGTTATGAACACACTCAGAAGTGTTTAAAGAGCACCATTCCATTATTCAGAGTGTTATTCAAGAGCCACAGAAACGCTCAGTGGTAAAATCTTCACTGGATGTGTATTGTAATTACAAATGTATGGGAACATCCTCTCAGTGAAAGTGTGTGTGAAGGTGTGTATGTGTGTGTTAGAGTCAAGATCAGAGAACGACAGCTTTCCTCCATTATAGTCCAGATTCACTCTGACCCTCCGAGGCTTCTTCTGAACTGAGAGAAGAGTTTCTGGATGTGATGGAGAGGATGCTTTGTATCCACCAAACAAGTTACGTATTCTCCATGATCCAGACAGTATGTCTCCCTTCCTCTGTGCAGACTCTGCTAACACACCCAGTTCCCACCATGTACTGTGTCCAACCTGGACATCCCAGCTGTGAGTCCCTGAGTCAAAGCCCTCAGAGCCCAGGACAGAGTAGTTATTAAACCTCTCTGGGTTATCAGGAAGTTCCTGCCTCTCTCCTCGTCTCGAACTGGTCAGATCTTCAGACAGGATGAGTCCAGAACCAGCAGTGTTTGGGTCCAGGATGAGAGGAGAGTAGGACACCATGTCCTTCATCTTGCTCCAGATGTTGAAGCTGAGGTTGCCCAGGTGTTTGGCCTGGTCTATCAGAGCTCCTGAGGGCAGCTGTGGATCCTCCAGCAGGGGGCGCTGCAGCCTCTCCACTGCAGCCTTGTAGTTGTGCAGGAAGGAGACGTCTTCAGCTCTCAGCTCCTCCTCTGTGGCTCTGACTGTGTGTGAAAGAGCTGCTATCTCTCTGCTCACAGCCTCCATCTTCTCCTCCATCATCCTCCTCTTCTGCTCCTCTTCCTCCCTCAGTGCAGCCATCCTGGCCTCCTCTTCCTCTTCTAGAAACTGGTGAAGCTTCTTAAACTGCTCCTTAATCTGCGTCTCTGTGTGTTGAGCCTGGACCTTCATGTGTCCTGCTGTTAGATCAAACTTCACTCTAACTTCTTCAAAGAGCTTCAGTTTCTCCTGAAAGGGCTGCAGAGACTTCTGGAGCTCCTCTCTGAGATCCTGAGCAGCTTCATCGATGGGTCTGAATCTGTGCTCGGTGTGTTTCTCTGAATCTCTGCAGACGACACACACTGGCTGCTGATGGTCCAGACAGAAGAGTCTGAGTTTCTCAGAGTGCAGACTGCAGAGAGCCTCTGGAGATCTCTGATCTCTCTCCTCTAAGAAACTCTCACACAGGTTCTTTAAAGTAAAGTTAGCAGGAAGTAAGTCCTTTGAAAATCTTCTCTTACAAAGTGGACACTCCTTCCCTTCTTTCTCTCTCCACCAGCTCTGCAGACAGTCTCTACAGAAGCTGTGGCAGCAGGACAGGATGACAGGATCTCTAAAGATTTCATGGCAGACCGGACAGCTGAGATCTTTCTCTAATCTGGAAGCCATTTGGTCTCAGAGTGAAGCAGAAATCCCACAAGCTACGTCTTCCTTCTTGGACTCCCCTGGAAGTTAGTTTGAGTCTTTCTCCTTGTAAAACTTCCCCGGCAGGTTGAAAAGGCAGTATTCCAGTTTTACCTCCTGTCGTTCTCCTTTCTCAGTGGAAACTAGTTTGTTAATGATGTTAATTTTTCATCCGTCGTTGTGCAAAAGGCATCCGTTCCGAGTCCAGAGGTCAGTTTTTTCAGGGTGAGGCTGTTAATGTTCACCAAAATCTGTCTTCATTTCAGAGTGGAATTCAATGCATTGCTCTCCAACTATTCAGTGGCTACGAGAATAGTGATTCTTGGCACAATGACCCACTCAGAAGAGGTCTAGGTGTTTTCAGCAGTCGCCCTGCTGTACCAATGATTAAAGGACTTTTGTAAAACACTATCCATGCATTTATCTCCAGTACATTTCAATACTGTAATGGTTTCTTTGCAGGTTTCACTAAACCAGAGAGCTGTTGATGACTCAGACACAAAGTGGATCAAACCCCTACAGATCCTGTCTGACAGAATGTATTTATTGAATAGCTGATGTCTGGTCGACACTATGAACCATTTTCATACCCCAGAAACTGAACACGCAGAAGCAACATTCTGTTATTATGATACATGTATTTGGAAGAAACTTTTACTACTTTTAAATCGAGGCTGACAACGTTTCTGTTGCCTGTTTTTTAACGAGATACTATTCATTTCTAAAACTGCAATAGAGCTGTCCCCGACCAAAATAAATGAATTCCCACTAACAGTGGATACGATTGTGTTGGGTAGTTCAAATGGAGGATTGTGCAAAAGCAAAACTTTAAACAACGTATTTCCCAGTGTTCTGTCTGCGGGCCTGTATTAATATCTGACTGTTAATCAGAATTGGTTCCCCAGAAGTTAATTGAGGTAAGACCTTTCCGATCCAGGTGCGATCCGGTAAACTTGGATAGACTCAAGAGCTTCTGATAGGTCAATTAGTAGGTCTGATTAACAGTCAGACGTTAATACTTGCCCGCTGAAACAACACCAGATAAGTGCTAATAAAAGCCGCTTTCACACCAAGTACTTTGCGGTACTTAGTCCCCGGTACTTAGTCCCCCCGAACTCTTTAGTCCCTGGAACTGTCCTAGTAGATCGCGTTCACACCGGAATAAGTCCCTCAGGGAGGATTAGGCAAATGAAGCCGCTGACGTCACTTCTTCTTCTTCTGCTTTGGGTTTACTGGCAGGCCGCAAACAACTTCACGGCGTATACTGCCACCCGAAGTCCCCGGCCGGAAGTCCCCGGAGTTGGGGACTGGCTTCAGTAGAAGCTGCTGGGTCGCATCTTCCGAGTAAATTGCCAGAAGCGCAGACACCTCCTCATCACTCCACCGCTCCCATGTTTTCTTTTGTGTTGCCATAAGTTAGTCTCTCTCCGTTGGTGCGCTGGGCTAATGCTAATGCTAATAATGCTAATGCGAATGCTAATAATGCTAATGCAAAAACTTTTCTGAGTTTTACAGGGCGTGGTTTGCAATTCGCCCAGCCAATCAGACATTTTTAGTGTGGCCGACACACCCACGAACCATTTCCTCCCCAGGAAAGTACTACCTTTCTAGCAGGGACTATCTGGGGGTGAAAAGGTTTGCATGAACTAGGGACTAGTTCCAGATCTTTTTGGTGTGAAACCAAATCTCCCCCCCCTATCGGCCTAGTTCTTGGAAATAGTACTCCGGTGTGAAAGCGCCTAAAGATCTTAGAAATAACTTGTACAGCTGTAAAACTGTCTAATTCTAATTTAGCTTGCACTTAAGTTTTTCTTTTCTCTTGGCTGTACAATAAATGTTTTGAATGTATTTTAATGTCCTTTTTTAATGAGTTTCTTGTGCACTCTGTCTTGCTGCTTCATAAAGAATCCATCCCTACCAGCACAGGGTTTTGATCAGGTGCCTGATCCTCAACATCTCACTGTGGATTTCTTCTCCGTTGATTTATTATCAAACTAAAATAATCAATCAATTACAAAATCAGAAATCATGCAGTACAGCGAGATGTTGATGGCTTTATAACACGCTGTATGATGACCGTTGTACAGTCTCTTAAAATATGTATTTAATATTATTTAATACTAGTTGAACATTACATTTTTACATTTGTATGTTTTTATATGTTTCTAGTTATTGTGATTTTTATCATGTTTTTAATTATTGTTCAATTATTTGACTCCCATTGTGTTATTTTATATTGTAGTTATTGCCTGTACAGCACGTTGGTCAACTGAGGTTGTTTTAAATGTGCTATATAAATAAATAAAGAGATTGAGATTTATCTTTTAGTAGCCAAGACACACTCAGTATAAAAACACGTCTGCAGTTATGTAATAATAATAATAATGGCTTTAATTTATAAAGCACTTCATATTTGAATTCAAATCCCGAAGTGCTAACATGGTAAAAAGAATAAAAAGCAATAAAAATAAATAAATAAGTAAAAAGAATAAAATAAGATAAAAGGGTGGTAATAAATAAATAAAAGGTCTAGGGAAAGGCTCTATTGAAGAGGTGGGTTTTGAGGCCTTTTTTAAAAACCTCCACGGTCTGTGGTGCTCTCATGTGGTCGGGGAGAGCGTTCCACAGACTGGGGGCAGCCGAGCAGAAGGCCCGGTCTCCCATGGTACGGAGCTTAGTCCTCGGGGGTTTGAGGAGGTTTGAGTTGCTGGAGCGGGTGGTTCGCACGGAGGTAAGGGGGGTGAGGAGTTCCTTGAGGTATGGAGGGGCAGTTCCATAGATACACTGGTGTGTGAGGACGGAGACCTTGAATGCGATCCTCAGTTCCACGTTGCTATTGGATCTCCATCTGTTCTAACTCTGAGGGGCATTTTTATTTATCCCTTCATATTTAAAAATAGTCTTCATTATTCTGACTGTTAAAGTTATGTGTGGTTTTTTTGAGTTTGTTACACAACTCTAGAATGAGTGAAGTATTTCCTTTATCTTTGTTTTTAAAATGAAAGCTTACATTTCTACTAAAGTCCATTGTTCAGTATTTATTTTTATTTTTACATGTATGCACTATTGTGACAATATTTACAGTCCTTTTCCATTTATTTAAAGTATATTTCATGTTGCACTTCTGAATGAGGCTTCAGATTGTCTTCGCTGGAGCTATTGTGCATTCAACAATAAAACCTTTGAGTCTAAAGCTCAGTTCAGAGCTCGTGTGTAATAATGTGTTTTTAGTGAAGTGTGAGCCGTGCATTACCCAGGCTCCTCGATGGCCACAGACTTGACCCAAATGTCGTTGGAGTACAACACCACGGTGGAGATCTGATCCACTGAGAGGAAGAAACATGACATCATTTCACTGCATGCAACAGACAGTTCAGACAAGTAGAAATGTGACTTTACTAAACCTCCATATTAGAGTGAGCTTGAACTTGAGTGTGAAACGTGGGTCATGTTTACCGGAGACGACGATGCTCTTGATGTTTTTGCTCGTGTTGTTTGTGATGCTGAGGTTCACTTTGACAGTCTCACCGTGGTAATACATCTGGAAACAAAACGCAAGGTGAACAAATATCATTATAATATTTGTACATACACTTCATGGAATTCCTCCTCCCGTTTTACAAATGACGAAATGTTCTGCAAAGTTAATGATCTAAACGTTGTATTATCACACTTTATATTTAGCCATTTGATACCTTGAACCTTTATATACATTTCTACTTATCTCTTTCATTTTAAACATGATTTTAGCATGACTTCCCCTACACAGGCCAAACACCTGGCCCATAGACCTCTTCATATTTAAAGGTCAACGATCATGCTATTTTTAGGCAATAGCATAGGTCTCAGATATATCAAAATATATAAAAAAACATGTCTATGAAGTGTTTTGCTCAAAATACCAAACAGATAAAAAATAAAAAGAATTGATAAAAAATAAAAAAGGAGGGGGCTGAGCTCATGCGGGACCCGGCAGCTACTGTCTAAACTAAATACTGCCGTGATGAAACGCCATATCATGGATTATCAAGGATTATCTCTGAAACAGTATGGAGCTCAAAGGCTTTCTCTCTTGCCGGTTATACCACAAGGTGAGTTCCTTTTGATTTCCTGCTTCTTCACACACATGCTCTCCAGTACAGGTTAGCTCTGAGTGTTAGCGATGCTAATGTAAACACCGACCATATTACGTCCAAAACAGTCGGGCATTGTTTCTGATAGCAACGTTTCTGATAGTGCCGTGGGTCCACATTTCAGATATTACGTCATATCGGACGCAAATCTGGATCAGCTCCGTTGTTCCCCCGTTTTTAGAGATTTGGGTACGGAGTTCCCTGACACACCGGGGATACACCGGGGACACACCGGGGACACACCGGGGACACACCGGGGACACATCTTTATGTATAAAAGACATCAAAAAGGGCATTTTGAATGATAGGTCCCCTTTAAAACTGAATTATAGTTTCTTATATGGCCCTTTAGTTTTGTTCTAGTCGTCCTAGATATTTCCTCTCCTCTCACTCCCCTGTCTCATGCAGGCAACCGGCATTCGTATAACGGTGTTTCCTAACCCTAACCCTAACCCTAACCCTAACCCTAACCTGAATATGGTTGAATAGTATATAGTATATATTAGAATAGTATTATTTAAATATACTATTCTAAAGAAATCATGTTATTGTAAGTATTCCACATATTGTGCACCAATACACCAAAGCAGATTCCTTGTATGTGAAAAGCAACTTGGAAATGAACTGGATTCTGATCAAATCAAAATGTAGATTAGCTGACGTTTATCTAAAGAGACAAACAATAAGTGCAAAAAAACGTTAAGATACAAACACAGAACACCAAGGGACCAGCAGGTATATTCACTTTGTTACAAAAGAGTTATCCAATGTAATTGAAGTGTATAAAAGGGCGCACCTCCTGTGATATTACCTGATTAAATGAATCACAATAACACCGCTGTATCTAATGAAGCCACTGAGTTTCGTTTGATTTACCGAGTTATTTGAGTATAATGAGCGGCAGCCCTGAGTGACTTGCTCCACTGCGTCTCTAGATGCAGCGGCTTGGTTTAGAAATGAACTCTGAAGGGTGTTTTGTCCGTGCAGCTGAAGATAATAACAAATGTGAAGCCACCTCTTTGTCCAGGCTGGCCTTGACGTGCAGCGGTTTGTCCGACATGGCGAACTCCTTGCTGATTTCCACAGATTGCGCCGCCACCTCGCTGTCCGGAGCGTATTGCACCTTCCGGATCATCAGCGCCACCGTGCTCCTGTCGACAGAGCAGCGGAACATATCCAAAACATAAAACACAAGTAGATTTATATCCTTCTTACACCAAAATAAGTGCATGAAGCAGGTGTTTTAACCGGAGAGGATTCAGTCCTGATTCTGTCTCTCTTTCAGACTCTCAGAGTGGTGGATTGAGTAACAAAGAGTTTTTCTTTGTTTATGTGCCGTTTGAATCGTGTCTGTTTTATAAATAATCATTCAAGTTAAATGACTGATTCTGTGAATGGAGTCTAGTGGCTTTAATTGCAAGACAAGATGTGTATTTTCTAAATTGTTTTAACTTTAATACTTTGTATGCATGCTTTCTAGATAACTTTAAGCTGCCTTTGGCTCTTTTCTGCTGTAACAACGTGAATGTCCCCTCTGTGGGACTAATGAAGGGATTCTGATTCTGATGTTTATAGATTATAATTATTGCACAATTCCCTGTTGGGATAATGGAATAAAGGAAAACAACCTTTCAAAGATAGAACGGATGGAGGTTTCTGCATTTTTCAAGTGTAAAGGGAGCCTCATCTTTTTAACTTTGTTTGTTTCAGTGCTTTAAAGGTCCGCTATTATACTGTCTTTCATCAATATATCACAGGTCTCAGATATATCCAGAGCCTGTCTCTGATTGGCTGAAACACCAAACAGATCATTGCAGCATCCCATAATCCCCTCTGTTTCAGCTCTGTTTCCAAAGTGCTGATTCTCTGTCTGTTACTTTAGATGAAAATAAGGAGCCCCTCCCCACGCCCCTCTGAGAGAGATTTGGTTAGAAAGAACTCAATGGTGCTCTAGGAGGAGATTCTGGTGATAGCTGATGTAGAAGAGACATGAAGAAGAGGGGACACATGTTGATGTAGAAGAGACATGAAGAAGAGGGGACACATGTTGATGTAGAAGAGACATGAAGAAGAGGGGACACATGTTGATGTAGAGGAGACATGGAGAAGAGGGGACACATGTTGATGTAGAAGAGACATGAAGAAGAGGGGACACATGTTGATGTAGAGGAGACATGAAGAAGAGGGGACACATGTTGATGTAGAAGAGACATGAGGAAGAGGGGACACATGTTGATGTAGAAGAGACATGAAGAAGAGGGGACACATGTTGATGTAGAAGACATGAAGAAGAGGGGACACATGTTGATGTAGAAGAGACATGAAGAAGAGGGGACACATGCTGATGTAGAAGAGACATGAGGAAGAGGGGACACATGTTGATGTAGAAGAGACATGAAGAAGAGGATTTTGCATAATAGGTGACCTTTAAATAAACAGATATAAAAAAACATCCTACCGTTTGCGGACTTTAGCGTCCTGGCTCTCAGCGCTGAAGGCTTTGATCTCAAACTCCACGCAACATTGCTGCGGAAGAAGAGAACCAGGCGTCACCCCCCTGTCACGTGCTCACTTCATCAGTAAAGGTTTGATTCCCTGGCAGGGTCTTACCTTTCCTGAATCGTTCGGCCCCGGCTGCAGCATCACCGAGCAAGGCAGGTTGTCCGGGAACTGAGAAGACAAAGAATCCACTATTTGATCTGTGTTATTGTGTTGCTCTGTTGGAGGAGCCTGTGACCTAAGCATTTCATTGTCATCTCTACACTGTAGCTATGTACACATGACAATAAAAGCCTTGAAACTTGAATCTTGACTTGAATCTTTATTCCTATGAGATTTCTGCACTAGTGATGGGAGTTACGGCTCTTTGAAGGGAGCCAGATCTCATGGCCCCTTTCCTTTCCAAGAGCCGTTCAAAAGAGCCGTTTTTGTTTTAAGGGGGCGGGGTTAATAGGTTTATCTGCGAAATAATCACCAGGATAATGATTGACTGTATTGCCAGAAATCTACTCAGCCAGCCAAGCTGCTACTCAAGCAGCATGCGTTATGACATCATCTACGGCACATTTGCATTCAGGAGAGCAAGTTCCTTTAAAGGCGAGTGGATTTATGGCAGGCAGTGAACCAACGATAAAAAGAACGACTGTGGTGACTATTGCCACTCAATATCCCCTGGGATTGGCTAAACTGGGTCAACGAATTGGACGCTTGCAATTTCCATGTACGACGAAGTTTTAGCTTTTCAATATATTTTATTTACAAAGGAAAACAGCGTGTTCACAGACACGATAGACAAGATCAAAAAACTATTGCTCTCCCAGTCACAATCAATGCACCTGTGCCAAGAGATCAGTTATATATGTTGTTGCCCATTACGCCCTCTACTGTTCAAAATAACAAAAACATATAGACCATTCTAGTGGGCGCAACAACGGCTCTCACCAAGTACGAGTCGGTTCCCTTCGTTCGTACCAAAGAGCCGTTCAAAATAATCGGATCGTTCGTGAACGTAACATCACTCTCCACCACAATGTACCTCGAAGTAGAAGGGGTATGCGTTGTCTCCCAGCTTCTGCAGCAGCTTGGCCTGCATGCGGCTGTGGATGCAGCTCTCGCGGTCCTGCAGCGGGGGGTAAACCTGCCGGGTGGACACGTGCAGCTCCCGCCGGATAGCCACCCCCAAAACCGACACATCATCCCGGCCGTATCGAAAGGTGCAGGACAGGGTGACGAACACTGAGGGCAGAGGAGGAACCGGAGGAGGGAGAAGTACTCAGATCTTGTACTCGAGTAAAAGTAGAAGTACTCAGGTCTTGTACTCGAGTAGAAGTAGAAGTACTCAGGTCTTGTACTTGAGTAAAAGTAGAAGTACTGAGATCTTGTACTTGAGTAAAAGTAGAAGTACTCAGATCTGGTACTTGAGTGAAAGTAGAAGTACTCAGATCTTGTACTTGAGTAAAAGTAGAAGTACTCAGATCTGGTACTTGAGTGAAAGTAGAAGTACTCAGATCTTGTACTTTAGTAAAAGTACTCAGATCTTATACTTGAGTAAAAGTAGAAGTACTCAGATCTTGTACTTGAGTAAAAGTAGAAGTACTCAGATCTTGTACTTGAGTAAAAGTAGAAGTACTCAGATGTTTAACTCGAGTAAAAGTAGAAGTACTCAGATCTTGTTCTTGAGTAAAAGTAGAAGTACTCAGATCTTGTACTTGAGTAAAAGTAGAAGTAGTCAGATCTTGTACTTTAGTGAAAGTAGAAGTACTCAGATCTGTAATTGAGTAAAGTAGAAGTACTCAGATCTTGTACTTTAGTAAAGTACTCAGATCTTGTACTTGAGTAAAAGTAGAAGTACTCAGATCTTGTACTTGAGTAAAAGTAGAAGTACTCAGATCTTGTACTTGAGTAAAAGTAGAAGTACTCAGATCTTGTACTTGAGTAAAAGTAGAAGTACTCAGATCTTGTACTTGAGTAAAAGTAGAAGTACTCAGATGTTTAACTCGAGTAAAAGTAGAAGTACTCAGATCTTGTTCTTGAGTAAAAGTAGAAGTACTCAGATCTTGTACTTGAGTAAAAGTAGAAGTACTCAGATCTTGTACTTGAGTAAAAGTAGAAGTACTCAGATCTTGAACTTGAGTAAAAGTAGAAGTACTCAGATCTTGAACTTGAGTAAAAGTAGAAGTACTCAGATCTGGTACTTGGTAAAAGTAGAAGTACCAGAGTGTAGGAATACTCTGTTACAGTAAAAGCCCTGCATTCAAAATGTTCCTCAAGTGAAAGTAGAAAAGTATTCTCATCAAAATATAGTGAAAGTAGCGACAGTAAAAGTAGTGATTGTGCAGATTGGTCCATTTCAGAATAATATATATGATATGTTTTATAATGATTGATCATTAAAGTGTTCTCAAAGCTGGTAAAGGTGCAGCTAGTCTGAATGACTTTGTATACTGCAGGGTAGCTTGAGAATTTACTCCAGGTGGAACTAAAGTCTGATTTAACACTTGATTATATTTCACATCATTCATCCACATCTGGGAAGTAACTGAAGGGATTAAATACATGTAGTGGAGTAGAAGTACACCATGTACCTCTGAACTGAAATGGAGTAGAAGTACACCATGTACCTCTGAACTGTAATGGAGTAGAAGTACACAGTAGCTTAACATGGAAATACTCAAGTAAAGTCAAATACCTCAATTTGTACTTAAGTACTTGAGTAAATCTACTTAGTTACTTGACACCTCTGAAGTGGACTCTGTTTGATTTTAGAATATCTGTCCTGAGATCTACTTCCTGTGTTATTGCTTGTGTTTTGGTACCGACCTTTCCTCCCCTGCAGAGCCTGAGAATCTATGAGGATGACGCCATCTGGTGGTAGAAAACATTCAAAGGTCATGAGGTGATAAAGATGGAGCAGTATTTTTAAACTTAGTTACATGGATATTCAAAATGTTTCCCACAACTTCTTACACCGTGACTGCGTTCACTGTTCCTCTTATCGAGAAACGTTTAAGTGCTATACAAATAAAATGTATGACTGATTTTATAAACAATGAAATATTCAATAGTGTTATTTACAGGTTCAGTCATTTCACATTATATGTCAAATGGTTGAGAGAAAGGAAAAATTGAGAGAATAGAGATTAAAAAAAACGTAATAAGATAATATTTGTAGATATTTACTAGACATTGGGTGTTTCTCAATGTCGAGGAAAGCTGCTCCAGAGCCACTATTTCAAGGACGCTACGTCATCGAGTCCCGCCGAAGGACTGTTCCAATGTCCAGGATGCTTGGAATTCTACCGAGGCCGGCGTACTTCGTTGCGGGATATTTCGATACTCCGCGATCTTAAAATCCCCACAATGCTTTGCGCACGGACCAATTTCCCAAATCTTTGGCGGGAAATGTAAGGCGGGGCCTCTCATATGACGCACACCTGCACACTTGCTAGCCTGTTCCATTCTTCGTTCTCCGAATGCCAGAAAGGATTCTTGCCTCGCTTCTGAAGGACCTGACTCGGAAGACATGTCCTACCAAGGAAGCATCCTCGACATTGAGAAACACCCAAACTATCTTTGCTTTTAATAAATTGTGTGTGCTCAGTACACAAAAGTGTGTCTGACTAGAATACACTTAAATAATAATGAGAAAACACATATAAATATTGATAAAAAACACAATTAGAGCCTAATTGTGATTCCAGACTCTCTGCAGATATACTGAATAAGAACAATCAAACAGTATATGTTTACATTTTACCGTTAGACATGCACTGAATAAAAAGGGGTTTATTTAACTGTGACACGACACTGAGCAGCTAACATTGAATATATATAGTTTTAGTAATATTAGAATATAAATGGAGGGGCAGATTTAACCTGACGACAGATAAATGAGTGAGTGTTGATGCTATTGAGAAACTCACCCACTGGATCCACAGAATCCACATGGTCCACAAAGTCTCTTCTCCCCATGTAGACTCCGACCTAACGAGATAAAGAAGGACCATATTTAGGGCTGAGTGTCTTTATCGAAAATTCAAAGTTTCTTTTCAGGTTTTTGAATGAAGCTTTGAATCCCTGTCGCCATATTTTATCATGTCATTACCCTAAAAGAAATCCTTACTTTTCTTATTGATGATAATGAAACTCGTACAGAGCCAACATAATAACGACAAAAGTATTTACAAACAGCAAAGAATCCAATAATAGAAAAACTCAAATGAACCATCTTTTACAACCCAATCTTTCAACCATCATACACTCAATATTTGTAATGAATTGTGTGGCAGATCCCTATCAGTTAGTACTAAACCTTATAAATCAGTTATATAACCACTGACTGAAGAACTGGAACAATCTGTATACATATCAATAACATCCTCTTTTGAGAAGAACTTAATCAGCCATTTGAAAAGGTGTCTGTAGATGTAAAACATTACAACATAGTCGTCTAGTTACCTGCACAATGAACCCGGAAATGTTGAGTACACCAAAGTTTTATGTTAGAAATGTATAGCACGGGTCCCCAGCACATAGAAACTGCCAGATGCTAACTTGCATTTGTTGGGAAATTTGTACAATTAGCATAAGGTGCATTAATGGGCATATGCAGACAATGGTTTAAAAATGGCTTGGCTGTTTTGGAGTGGGTTTTGGAGGTTATTGAGGTCGCTGAGTCCATTTCTGACATTTCAGGATCAAATCTTTCTGTTGAATGTTTTAAAGTGTCCATGTTTGGGCTGATTTTGACCACTATGAGTAGTGTTGGGACCATTGGATACAGAGAGCACAAGATGATCATTATTACCTCTACTGTGGACAAGTTAGTTCATATAATAAGCAATCTGTCCAATCCAGATGATCCAGAGTCCCCTAAAAACAAGATCTACCGAGAATAACCCCTGGGGAATAGAAATATGGCACCTTCCGGTTAAAACTCCCATTTTCCATCAGAAACGGTCTCAGCATCTTCAATAACATCGATTTCTATGTGCTGGACACCCCTGCTATACATCTCTAAAATAGAACATCGGGGTACTCAACATTTCCGGGTCCAGATCTCTATGATCTGCACACAGACTAACAGCATGACTTTAATGCTGCAAACATCTGAGGGAAGTTACGGAAGTTAGAGATCAACGTTGTTTGTAATCTGACAAAAACCACACTCAGCTCTTCTCACGTAGATGTGCAGCTGATCTGCGAAATGTCACTCAGAGAGCCAACATTAACTGATCTGGAGTCTACATCCTTTACTATCAAACAAGCATGAGTATAACAGCTCAAAGATAATGTATCAAGGGCCTTTTGTTAGTTTTTAACTGCAGAAATTAAACTATAGCTCCAGAAGATCTCCTTTAACAAAACACCATTAAGGGTATTTTTTAAAAGAGAGGTAAAGAAGTCCTTGAAATACGTTTTGCTTTGCGATAGAGAAGAGTTATGGGTAAAAGGAGTTATATATAATGTTGAAGGATGCTGTGCTAATGAGACTGTGGTCGTGAAGCAGTACTGGAGGATAGGTTTTGGGACAGAACTACCATCTAACGATTATCAATCAATCAGTACCTGTGTTTTTGTTTCCATCACTTTTATTGTCCACACGTTTTATGCTTCATGTTAAACAGTACCTGCTTTAATCTCTCACTGTTTTCATCAGACACATTCCTTTAGGTGAAAAACGACTTTCCCAAACCTGATTCAGATTATTATATTAATACACATTTCAGATGTTTCACTGACCGACTTGTCATTGCAAATCTTCTTGAAAACCACATTTTTTGGGCTCATGTTGGAGCTGATCGAGGGCAGAGGGTGCACGATGCCTGGGGAAAAGAAAGAGACAAGCATGTAGTCATTGATTTCATACATTTAGCACTATTATGCATGATTTAGTAGTCTCACTTTTTATTAAAAAGGTACATATTTAGTTATAAATGAAGTCAAAAGCCTGTAGCGATGACAGCAAAATGCTCTGGCGTAAGATAAAGTCAGGAGGTTGTCCATAATGTACTTAAAGTGGACCTATCATGCTATATTTGAATAATATATTGTAGGGCCATACCTATATAAAACATGTCTGTGAAGTTTTTTTTTCAAAATCCCAAACAGATCATGCATTTTAGCCACGCCTCATTTCGCTCTATTTGCTCTTTTTTAGCCCCGTTTTTGCAAGGGCTGATTCTGAGAAGTCTTCTTCGCTGCTTTTGTGGCAGACTACAGCGCCACCTACAGGCCTGGCATATGTACTACAGCGCCACCTACAGGCCTGGCATATGTACTACAGCGCCACCTACAGGCCTGGCATATGTACTACAGCGCCACCTACAGGCCTGGCATATGTACTACAGCGTCTCCAGCGCTTTCGAGCGGCAATGGCCGTGGCTGTCTCCTCCTGATAGGTGGAGAGTTGCCCATATAGGCGGAGCTCCTCGTTTCTGACGTCAGAACAATCTGTATCAGTCTGGATCAGCTCCGTTGCAGCCCCGTTTTTAGAGATTTGGGTACGGAGGAAAAGAGAGAGGGTTGTGTTTTCTGACACTTGGTGAGTTCCCTGACACACTGGGGACACATATTCATGTATAAAAGACGTACAAAAGTGCATTTTGCATGATAGGTCCCCTTTAACTAAACTACACATATTTAACAAGAAGTGGGGCTGTATGCAAAGCCTGTAACCTGAACGTGGTTGATATCAGACGGAGGCTCTGGCGACCCCACAATCAGCAGTTATTTTAAGATCATTTAAAACCAGAATTAGCCCTTCATTGTTCAACATCTGAACAATACCCCTGTGCGAATGAAACTATTACTACAATATTTTCTCTACGTTTATATACATTTATATTTTAGCGTTTGACTACATTCACTCTTGAGTACAAGTTTCTCTCCTGTTTTTATATTTAAAATGTTTTTGAATGAAGGTGTTCAAGATCTGTCGGTGTTTTATTTTGAAGTGTCGCGGTCTGGCTGTTTTCCTGTTTTATTTTGAAAGGTGTTCATCCCATGTCTTTAGTCCGTGGTTGCTTCCTGTTTGATTACCTGATTGTGTTCACCTGCTGCTCCTGTGGTTCTCCTCCCTCCCCCCCCCTGTGTCTTGTCTTTGTGATTAGCCTTGCTGGTATTTAAGTTCTGCTCGTCTTTCAGTTGTTTTCAGATATTTGGACGTTTATTGTCGGACAGAGATTATGTTTTGGTGTTTTGCCTTGTATTGCCCAGCTCGGCCAGTAAAGGAAAATATTAACAATTAAAGAAACTGTCTTCTGCATTTGGGTCCTAGGTACTCTGCTCTCTAACCGTGACAGAAATACAACACAGGAAAACAATGACAGATCGTGACAGAAGGACTTGTACTTGTAACTGAGTATTTCCACACGGTGGCATTACTTTCATTTAACCCTCCTGTTGTGTTCGGGTCAAATCTGACCGATTTACTACTTTCATCAATCATAACTTTTTTGTTTTACATTCGATTGCCTCAAGGCTTCATGATATCCTTCACAGTCGATATTTGAACATATCGAATTGCTGATCACCACTTTCATTGAATTTTGGAAGATTTAGTCAACTTTGTAACACCCATGGTGACCGGCATAAAGAATGGAATTAATAACCATCCTGATCAGATAAAACACACACACACACACACACACACACACACACACACACACACACACACACACACACACACACACACACACACACACACACACACACACACAGACACACACACACACACACACACACACACACACACACACACCTGGCACACGCAACACATGTTCAGTGTCTGTTCTTTGTATATTTACTGCAGTTCTTCATGTGTACCAGTAGTCTGATACAATATGTACAGTTTGAAAGGGTGTTCAATGAAATGTGGAGATGATTCATGGTTTTTGTGTTAATGTAATAGCAGTTAAAACAGGACCGGTCAAATTTATATTTCCATAAAAGCTGCACGTTTTATCTTCAACACTGCTTACACAAAGTCACAGAGTACGTGTTATTTTCTCGGGATATGTAAAAGTATTTTCTGAAAGTAGAGTTTATTCTGTGCTTTTATTGAGCTCTACTCGCAGCGCAGTCCTTCCATTGCAACATACAATATACTTAGAACACACACAAACAATTAAAGTCCATTACTAATCTTCTGATCATTACTTTTACATTACTTCTTTTTATTCTTCGGAGTTAATCTGTAAAACTCAGACCCAAGATTACCAGTGATCACAGACTGGGACATCGGTTCCAAAAAACAATATTCAAAAGTGTTTTACAATATAAAATGAAAAGAAATGAACAATTACTTCAGCCAAACAGATTAAGGTATTATAAATGATGCTATAAATATAATGTGACAGAAGCATTTATTGAGGATAAATGTGTTATTTGTATTATTATTAAAATGTTAAATATTGTGATTGTGTTTATATACACATTTAAGTCATCCAATCTATGTATTTATCATTGCAATAGAAGTAAGATCCTTAATTTGGATTAATAATTATTTCAATAATGAGTCGTTCCTGTTTTTAAGTCAGTATTTGATTATATTTACTTTGAGAAAAAGCAGAAATCTGTCACTCAAGACAAAAAAAAACACATTCTCATCCTAAATCTTCAGGACTCAAATAACTTCAAATATGTGAAATGTGTGTTTTAAGAGAGACTCACCTGAGTTGTAGCAGAGGAAGCTGAGGGTTGCTGCATCAGAGAGGGGCTATATGTAAGCACCAACTGTCATCACCCACCTTCAGCCAATCAGGAGGCCTGGGTGTGAGTTTAGTCCCGCCTCCTCAAATCCCAGACACACATGAAAGCCTGTTTTCTTCTCAGTCAGCACAGAGCCAGATTAGAGGCAGAGATGGGAGACACTCAACTAAATTAAAACTATGTATAAAACTATTCTGCAAAAGGTGAAAACACAGAGAATGAATGGAACTAAATATCTCCAGAGAACGGTACATCAGGCCATCTCCTGGCTATATGTTATGGACATACCATGCCTTTACCTACAGGTGTCATTAACCCCATTTAACCAAAGGCTTATTTTCAATACAATTTAAAAAGATCTGAAAAATAGCTAGCACCCAGAGATGTGAAACGAAAACGCTGCAAATGAAATAATTCAATGTAAATACATAACGAATATGTACATTTTTGTTGTCTTTATTTTTCGTTGTGGGTGTTTCCTTGTATATTGTTTTGCTTCTTTTTTGTATATTTTTGGATTTCATGGTTGCTTTTTGTTGTGTCTTCTAACATCATGGGACCATGTTGGAAAAACATGTTTTTACTTTAACATGTTATTCTCTAAAAAAACTCATATCAATCAACGATATGTTTAAACAGACATATAAATGGAGGCAGAATGGATTATTGCTCTGGCGTTAAAGTGGCATATTCACCTATTTGCCAAAGATTATATATTCAACTAAAGCGCAGCCGCAGGAGAACTCGTTCTGGATGTATTTTGTATACTGTTATATTTTTCTGTGTGTACAGACAGGAAGATGAAGACTTGGGCTGAAGGTTGACGTGAGGAGATCTATAGATAGATTAATCCTCCTTTCTGTCGGTCAGCAGGTAAACACACACAGATTAATCATCATTATTACACAGGAGATTACAGCACACACACACACGCACACACACACACACGCACACACACAGGAACAACATGTCTGGTCTCCTGAGTTGGGTGGCACTTTGAGCTTCTTTTTTTTTAAGTTCAACATCTGGATATAGATATTTAATCAAATAAATGTACCACTTACTAACCTCCATGTTGTTGTTACCAGCAGGTCATTTGAAGTAACGGTCAACATGTTATGAAGATAAATGCATTTTATCTTAGAGATGTGGACTCGAGTCACTGTGTTACATGACTTGCAGAAGAATAGAGGATTTAAGACTCAATTATTTGTCTGTGTTCCTAAAATATTTAAAATAAATATTGTTATTTTAAGTTTTGATTATATTTCAGACAGTGGTGTAAAGTAACTAAGTATATTTACTCAAGTACTGTACTTAAGTTCAATTTGAGATACGGGTACTTAACCTGAGTATTTCCATTTTACTTTTCTTTGTACTTCTACTCCTCTACAGTTCAGAGGTACATGGTGTACTTCTACTCCACTTCAGTTCAGAGGTACATGGTGTACTTTTACTCCACTACATGTATTTAATCCATTTAGTTACTTCCCAGATGTGGATGAATGATGTGAAATCTAACCAAGTGTTAAATCAGACTTTAGTTCCACCTGGAGTAAATCCTCAAGCTACCCTGCAGTATACAAAGTCATTCAAACTAGCTGCACCTTTACCAGCTTTGAGAACACTTTCATGATCAATCATTATAAAACATATCAGATATATTATTCTGAAATGGACCAATCTGCACAATGACTACTTTCACTGTCGCTACTTTCACTATATTTTGATGAGAATACTTTTCTACTTTTACTTGAGGAACATGTTGAATGCAGGACTTTTACTGTAACAGAGTATTCCTACACTCTGGTACTTCTACTTTTACTCAAGTACAAGATCTGAGTACTTCTACTTTTACTCAAGTACAAGATCTGAGTACTTCTACTTTTACTCAAGTACAAGGTCTGAGTACTTCTACTTTTACTCAAGTACAAGATCTGAGTACTTCTACTTTTACTAAAGTACAAGATCTGAGTACTTCTACTTTTACTGAAGTACAAGATCTGAGTACTTCTTCTTTTACTCAAGTACAAGATCTGAGTACTTCTACTTTTACCCAAGTACAAGATCTGAGTACTTCTACTTTCACTCAAGTACCAGATCTGAGTACTTCTACTTTTACTCAAGTACAAGATCTGAGTACTTCTACTTTTACTCAAGTACAAGATCTGAGTACTTCTACTTTTACTCGAGTAAAACATCTGAGTACTTCTACTTTTACTCAAGTACAAGATCTGAGTACTTCTACTTTTACTCAAGTACAAGATCTGAGTACTTCTACTTTTACTCAAGTACAAGGTCTGAGTACTTCTACTTTTACTCAAGTACAAGATCTGAGTACTTCTACTTTTACTGAAGTACAAGATCTGAGTACTTCTTCTTTTACTACAAGATCTGAGTACTTCTACTTTTACTCAAGTACAAGATCTGAGTACTTCTACTTTTACTCAAGTACAAGATCTGAGTACTTCTACTTTTACTACAAGATCTGAGTACTTCTACTTTTACTCAAGTACAAGATCTGAGTACTTCTACTTTTACTACAAGATCTGAGTACTTCTACTTTTACTCAAGTACAAGATCTGAGTACTTCTACTTTTACCCAAGTACAAGATCTGAGTACTTCTACTTTCACTCAAGTACCAGATCTGAGTACTTCTACTTTTACTCAAGTACAAGATCTGAGTACTTCTACTTTTACTCAAGTACAAGATCTGAGTACTTCTACTTTTACTCGAGTAAAACATCTGAGTACTTCTACTTTTACTCAAGTACAAGATCTGAGTACTTCTACTTTTACTCAAGTACAAGATCTGAGTACTTCTACTTTTACTCAAGTACAAGGTCTGAGTACTTCTACTTTTACTCAAGTACAAGATCTGAGTACTTCTACTTTTACTGAAGTACAAGATCTGAGTACTTCTACTTTTACTCAAGTACAAGATCTGAGTACTTCTACTTTCACTCAAGTACCAGATCTGAGTACTTCTACTTTTACTCAAGTACAAGATCTGAGTACTTCTACTTTCACTCAAGTACCAGATCTGAGTACTTCTACTTTTACTCAAGTACAAGATCTGAGTACTTCTACTTTTACTCAAGTACAAGATCTGAGTACTTCTACTTTTACTACAAGATCTGAGTACTTCTACTTTTACTCAAGTACAAGATCTGAGTACTTCTACTTTTACTCGAGTACATGATGTGAATACTTCTACTTTTACTCGAGTACAAGATCTGAGTACTTCTACTTTTACTCAAGTACAAGATCTGAGTACTTCTACTTTTACTCAAGTACAAGGTCTGAGTACTTCTACTTTTTCTCAAGTACAAGATCTGAGTACTTCTACTTTCACTCAAGTACAAGATCTGAGTACTTCTACTTTTACTCAAGTACAAGATCTGAGTACTTCTACTTTTACTCAAGTACAAGATCTGAGTACTTCTACTTTTACTCAAGTACAAGATCTGAGTACTTCTACTTTTACTCAAGTACAAGATCTGAGTACTTCTACTTTTACTACAAGATCTGAGTACTTCTACTTTTACTCAAGTACAAGATCTGAGTACTTCTACTTTTACTCGAGTACATGATGTGAATACTTCTACTTTTACTCGAGTACAAGATCTGAGTACTTCTACTTTTACTCAAGTACAAGATCTGAGTACTTCTACTTTTACTCAAGTACAAGATCTGAGTACTTCTACTTTTACTCAAGTACAAGATCTGAGTACTTCTACTTTTACTCAAGTACAAGATCTGAGTACTTCTACTTTTACTACAAGATCTGAGTACTTCTACTTTTACTCGAGTAAAACATCTGAGTACTTCTACTTTTACTCGAGTACATGATGTGAATACTTCTACTTTTACTCGAGTAAAACACTTACTAAAGTACAAGATCTGAGTACTTCTACTTTCACTCAAGTACCAGATCTGAGTACTTCTACTTTTACTCGAGTACATGATGTGAATACTTCTACTTTTACTCGAGTACAAGATCTGAGTACTTCTACTTTTACTCAAGTACAAGATCTGAGTACTTCTACTTTCACTCAAGTACCAGATCTGAGTACTTCTACTTTTACTCAAGTACAAGATCTCAGTACTTCTACTTCTACTCGAGTACAAGACCTGAGTACTTCTACTTTTACTCGAGTACAAGATCTGAGTACTTCTCCCTCCTCCGGTTCCTCCTCTGCCCTCAGTGTTCGTCACCCTGTCCTGCACCTTTCGATACGGCCGGGATGATGTGTCGGTTTTGGGGGTGGCTATCCGGCGGGAGCTGCACGTGTCCACCCGGCAGGTTTACCCCCCGCTGCAGGACCGCGAGAGCTGCATCCACAGCCGCATGCAGGCCAAGCTGCTGCAGAAGCTGGGAGACAACGCATACCCCTTCTACTTCGAGGTACATTGTGGTGGAGAGTGATGTTACGTTCACGAACGATCCGATTCTTTTGAACGGCTCTTTGGTACGAACGAAGGGAACCGACTCGTACTTGGTGAGAGCCGTTGTTGCGCCCACTAGAATGGTCTATATGTTTTTGTTATTTTGAACAGTAGAGGGCGTAATGGGCAACAACATATATAACTGATCTCTTGGCACAGGTGCATTGATTGTGACTGGGAGAGCAATAGTTTTTTGACCTTGTCTATCGTGTCTGTGAACACGCTGTTTTCCTTTGTAAATAAAATATATTGAAAAGCTAAAACTTCGTCGTACATGGAAATTGCAAGCGTCCAATTCGTTGACCCAGTTTAGCCAATCCCAGGGGATATTGAGTGGCAATAGTCACCACAGTCGTTCTTTTTATCGTTGGTTCACTGCCTGCCATAAATCCACTCGCCTTTAAAGGAACTTGCTCTCCTGAATGCAAATGTGCCGTAGATGATGTCATAACGCATGCTGCTTGAGTAGCAGCTTGGCTGGCTGAGTAGATTTCTGGCAATACAGTCAATCATTATCCTGGTGATTATTTCGCAGATAAACCTATTAAGCCCGCCCCCTTAAAACAAAAACGGCTCTTTTGAACGGCTCTTGGAAAGGAAAGGGGCCATGAGATCTGGCTCCCTTCAAAGAGCCGTAACTCCCATCACTAGTGCAGAAATCTCATAGGAATAAAGATTCAAGTCAAGATTCAAGTTTCAAGGCTTTTATTGTCATGTGTACATAGCTACAGTGTAGAGATGACAATGAAATGCTTAGGTCACAGGCTCCTCCAACAGAGCAACACAATAACACAGATCAAATAGTGGATTCTTTGTCTTCTCAGTTCCCGGACAACCTGCCTTGCTCGGTGATGCTGCAGCCGGGGCCGAACGATTCAGGAAAGGTAAGACCCTGCCAGGGAATCAAACCTTTACTGATGAAGTGAGCACGTGACAGGGGGGTGACGCCTGGTTCTCTTCTTCCGCAGCAATGTTGCGTGGAGTTTGAGATCAAAGCCTTCAGCGCTGAGAGCCAGGACGCTAAAGTCCGCAAACGGTAGGATGTTTTTTTATATCTGTTTATTTAAAGGTCACCTATTATGCAAAATAATAGGTAAAAGTACAAGATCTGAGTACTTCTACTTTTACTCAAGTACAAGATCTGAGTACTTCTTCTTTTACTCAAGTACAAGATCTGAGTACTTCTTCTTTTACTCAAGTACAAGATCTGAGTACTTCTACTTTTACTCAAGTACAAGATCTGAGTACTTCTTCTTTTACTCATGTACAAGATCTGAGTACTTCTACTTTTACTCAAGTACAAGATCTGAGTACTTCTACTTTTACTCAAGTACAAGATCTGAGTACTTCTCCCACCTCAGATTTTACATTACAAATCAAGTACTTGAGTATATCTACTTAGTTACTTTACACAACTGCAGTTTTCCTATTTTCTTTTCTGTTCATTATTTGTATTTAAGCCTTACAGAGAGGTCTTCCACCAAAAGACCATCTGAACAACCCCTCCTGTTTTCACGACTTTTAGTGTCAGAGTTTTTAATATGCAACATGACCTGTTCCCATTTGGCTTTGAGCTAGAGCGTAGGCGTTAAGTGACATTTAAAAAAATTATTGTATTAATATTGTTTTATTAAAATGGTTTCAATCAACAGAAAATATTAACATTAATTCCAATACAAAGATGGATGATTTCAGTGGTTCCCAACCTTTTTTGTCCTGTACACTTTTAGCCGGTTCTATAAGAACCCCCCCACTCATCTGTGATGATTCACCTACGTTTTCTCTTGTGATAAACCCTTTGTAAGTGTATTAAACCCAACTGCTCCTTAAGTGAAAATCACTTGTATAACTCCCCTTTAAAGTTCACCTATTAAACCGCAAAATCCACTTGTTCATGTCTCTTCTACATCAACACGTGTCCCCTCTTCTCCATGTCTCTTCTACATCAACATGTGTCCCCTCTTGTTCATGTCTCTTCTACATCAACATGTGTCCCCTCTTCTTCATGTCTCTTCTACATCAGCATGTGTCCCCTCTTCTTCATGTCTCTTCTACATCAGCATGTGTCCCCTCTTGTTCATGTCTCTTCTACATCAGCATGTGTCCCCTCTTGTTCATGTCTCTTCTACATCAACATGTGTCCCCTCTTCTTCATGTCTCTTCTACATCAACATGTGTCCCCTCTGTGTAAAGAGACTCTGAAAGTTTCAGGAACAAAGATTCTCTCTCTTTTTCTCCTGATCCATTTCTATAAAAACCTGTCTGAAAATGAGCTGATCAGATTTTGGCCACTTTATGATGTCATAACGATGTTTTGTCTTGTGTAACCATTAGCCAATCAGCAACCAAGGTAACCCCCCCCCCCCACCTTATCACCTGAATCTCCTCCTGAGCAGCATTGTGCTCTTTTTAACCAAATATCTCTCAGAGGGGGGGGATTATGGGATGCGGAAATGATCTGTTTGGTGTTTCAGCCAATCAGAGACATGTTCTGTATATATCTGAGAACTAAAATATATTGATGAAAAACAGTATAATAGGGGACCTTTAATACAAATGCAATACAGAATTTTAACTTGACATTTGCAATTATTGTGATTGAAAATAATAATATTAAGACTCACTTCTAGCAGTTTCAACATCTTTTATTTGACACTTGAGCTTGTCTTTCATAAGCTTTGATAGTTCTGGGGGCGGGACACCAGGATTATGAAAATTGATTTAAGAATGTTTTTTGTGTGGAAATAGATTGCAATCATTCTACGCAACCCCTGCAATCCCCTTAAGTACCACTTGGGGTCCCTGTACCCCAGTTGGGAACCACTTAATAAAAACCACCGCACAACCACCATAAAAAATATAGCTGATGAAACTGAAAGAGAACAAGACATATCCAACAACTTGTTGTTTTATCTTTTATTATCACACCTCAATCACATTACATTTAATAATCAAGCACTGTTAACTGTTGTTAGACTTTTGGTCAAATTTCTATTCAATTATTTACTGGCTTTTTGTATTATATGTTCAACAATAAGCAAAAAAAGAAGACAAATACAGTAAATGAATCACATTAAGATCAACAAGTTTTATATCCACAAACTGCAAACTTGAAGCTGCAACGTCTGTGCTGTCCTTTGATCAGGATGAGCATCACAGGAACAAGCTTTAACCTACTGAAGAAAAATAAAACCTTCAATTTAATAATGTGAATCAAGAAAGTATTTGTGTTACCGCAAACATCTTCAAGACAAGTTACATAACTGTGGAAGTCCAAAACCTCGTCTTGAAACATAAATGTTTGGCATATAATCAAAATGTATTATACATTGAAATATCTTAATAATTGATTAATAAAAATAAGAGAACAAAAGTTAGTGGTAACCGTTATAGGCACCAATACTCCAGCGGACAGAGGTCAATCAATGACTGTGTGTGTCCGATAAGAAGCAGTTCTCCATAATGCAGGTCGGTGGGGTTCTTAACCTGATAACTGACGCTGGACAAAATCTCTAAAATCTAACAAAGCTTGTTAATGACAAAAAGTGTGTGCTAATGCGTCATGCTAACTTTAGTAATGGTCATAACATGGCTCAGGTCTACAAATGATTTTACAGCCTGACAACATTTTTTTTTAAAGAGCCTTCATGTCATGTTTTCCCCTAATATCCAAAGAAATTTGCAACCTTCTTTAAGAAACCTTTCTTTTTTTGCGTCTCCTGTTTCTCTCGAGATAATTCCTCTTCCGTTTTTGTGAGTTTTTGCCGTTTGGCTACTCTGGAGATGATTGTGGCTTTTTCCCTCATCTCCTCCAAAGACCGAACACGTGCCTGGTAACCCACTTTGGCCTCAGCCTTTTCTCCTTCAATCAGCATGTCAATGTAATCTGGAGTGGTCAGAGGGTTAGGCCTCAGGGCGATCTCTTGCAGACGAGTTAAAGAGTTAGATGACTGATCCATGAGGGACACTATCATCTCTTGGAGGTGATCGATCTCCTCCTCTTGACTCTCAATCAACTCCTGAACAGTCATCTTTTCTTTCGCAGCTTTATTGTACTTGACTTTAAGCTCTTCCAGTGTCTGGCTCTCTTTTACTTGTACATAGTCCCAGCTGTATGTCTGGTTGAAATGCACACTCCAAATGCATTTTCCAGGGCAGACAGTGCACCTCCCTGAACTATCCATCGACGCACAGCCACGTTTTTGACTATCGTCCGCTATCATACACGGGTAGTGGCAGGTAATGGAACAGTTCTGGCAGTTGGTAATGTACTCTCCTTTCTTTGTGAGCTGTTTTTTGACTGGCTTAATAACATCCACCTCAATCACAAAGTTTTCATTTGAAGTCATGGCTGTTTCATGTTCTTTAATCTTTTCTTTGGTTGTCTTGATTTGTTCAAGTTTTGCTAATCCAGCTTTAACTTGCGGTTGCAAACCTTCAACGGCCGCTTCAAGATGCCTCCGTTCTTTTAGAACCTCTTGGGTCATGAGCAAGCTTTTGGTTGTCAGTTTAGCCAAAGCATTGAAGAACTTCTCCATACTTTTGATGCCCATCTTCCAAAACATTTCGTCAAAGTCATCATCATCCTCATCAGAATTCTCATCAGAGGCCTGTTCATTGCTGCTTCTGTTATCTGCAAAGAACGCTGAGTTGTTGAATTTGAAGTGAACTGGAAGCCCTAGTTCATTTTTTGGACATGGAACCCTAGAGTTGTTTATTGCCTCAAGAACAGGTGGCTGCTTGCCATCTGCAAAGGTGACCAGCATCTGAATATTCTCTGCCACGTCTTTGCCAAAGATGGAGAGCACAGAGTCAAACACATATCGTTGTGTGGCTGTTAGTCGGGCAAGAGAGGCCTGGGTGACAAAACACACAGCATCAATCTCACTGACTCCATTCGCAGAAGTGAAAAGCCTCCTGATTTGCTCTGTGATCTCCTTGTCTCTTCCTATTCCTCTTGTATCTCCAAAGCCTGGAGTATCCACAACGGTCAGAGAGAAAGGGATTTTAAAGCCCTCTTGGTGGTTGATTTTGTACACAGTGACTTCAGAGGTCTGGCTCTCAGCTTGAGATCTCGACTGATCCTCATCAACTAACTTGAATCTGAAATCGTCCTCCCACTCAACACCAACTATGTAGTTGATGAGTCCATTGATCAGAGTGGACTTTCCAGCCCCGGTTGCTCCGAGAATCATTATTGTGCGATTTTGCCTCATGCTTTCTTTGCCAAAGGTGTACCCTCGGCATCCATCAACATCCATGTCTTCTTCTGTCAGAGGCAGTTTGTAAACTGAGGGAGATTCAGAATTGATCCTCTTGCTTTTACTTTTGAGGAATTCTGCAAGACGTGCAAATTCACGTTTAGTTGTGCCGACATTAACAGCGATGCTTTTTTTGCTTCTTCCAGCTGCACCACAATCACACCTGACCCTGACAGCGTATTCTGTCTCTGGCTGAAGTCCTGAAATGATCGCCTTCTCAGCTCGCGCCATCATTTGCTCCCAGTGGAGATCTTCCTCTTTCACATGTTGGTCTTGTTTGGCGTACTCTACGATGTAGCTCAAAACGTGGACATCTTGTCCGAGCTCAGCAGGTTTCTCCCAGCTGACATATATCTCACGTGAGGTAGATTCAACGTGGAGTTTTCCAGGAGGGCTGCAGGGTAAGGTTTTAATGGATCCACTGACTTCATTGGCTGGCCCGGCACCTACTGGTGTCTCTGCCCTGCATCTGAACATGTACTCTGTGTTAGGACTCAGGCCGCTCACTGTGACTTCTTCAGCTTTGGATGCTGTCTCTTGTTTCCAGCCGTCCTCTCCACTGACACAGTACTCAACAGAGTAGGAGGAGATGTCCTCAGCTCCAAATCTGGGTGGAGAAATCTTCAGCGTCACACTGTTGTGGTTGAAATCACTTCCTGTTACTGTTGCAGGCTTTGAAGGTGGCTCAAAGTTCTCATTGACAGAAAAGCCGTCTGTATAAAGGTAGATGCTGGCACCTTTCTGTGTCTCGTTTGTTAAACCCACTGTCAGAAATGTAATGTTCTTGTTCTCCTTGTTGGCCTCTGCAAAATCACTAAAGAGCTTTGCTTTGTTTCTCAATGTTCCTGCTACTTTGTTTGTGAGGTACCACTGTTCCTTTTCTAAATCTGGAGGGTGTGGATCTTGAGCATCGTCTGTTTTGGGTGTTTGTTGAAGGTAGTTTAATAAAGTTGAGAGGTACGGTTCATCACTTCCCAGCGAGGTGAAGACAAAACACACAGCGTGCTCTGCTTTGAGAATTTTTTCATGAAGATCATTTTCGCGTGGAACGATCTGGGTGTTTTTCATCATGTTGGTGTACGACTTCAAAATGGAGATTTCTCTCTCCTTACAGTCCATCCACTCGTTCAGGTCCTTGCTGTTGAAAGGAGAAGAACATGTCTTCCTCAGGATCTCTGCGAGCACAGCTTCTTCTTCTCCTCCTCCCCGGATTGATGGCAGTTTCTTTGCCAGGGTTCGTTGGAATTTCAGTTTGAACTCAGAGCACATTTGTTTAAAAGTTTTCAGTTTTTTTCCAATCTGCTGGAACTGCTGTGCAGTTTGGGTTCTCAGTGCATCGTTGCACCTCATTTCCAGGTCACTGAGGTCCTCCAGGACACTCTGAGATTCTTGAACTAATCTTATGCTTATCTGACGGACAAGTTTAGAGGCAGTAGAATCTAAACATGTCAGAGGCAACAGCCAGACCTTCACTGGTACTGCGTTTTCCCCGTTGGCTCCCAGCAGCTTTGGCAGACTTTGGTACACCTCTACTGCATCCTGAAAGGACACAGGATTTTTTTCAAGAGAAAAGTCTCCATGGAATTTGCAGGAAAAGGTTTCTACGTTTGCTTTGTCCTTGTCTTCCATTTTCAGCGAGCCTTCACCCTCTATTGAAAGGCAGGGAATTTTCTTGATCATCACCTTCAAGTTGCCCTGAATGTCTTGATGGTTCTCGTTGACAGACACCTCACGGTCAAAGACAAAGAAGGCTTGTGCGCCATAAAGGATTCCTGTGACTACATGTGTGGCTATTTCTTGATCAAAGACATATGGATGCTTAACATTGCCTCTTCCAAGATGTTTCATGGAAAGTTCATGGAACTTTGTGGTAGTTTTGTACTTTAGTGTTACTCTGGCCTGATTTTTGGAAGTCTTGCTATCGTTCAGGTATTTGGCTGATCCTTCAACCTCTACCAGTCCACCCAAGAAACTTGCTTTCAGCGAGGCTTCAACCTCAAGTGCTGAAGATTTATCCTCAATTGATTCAGATGCCACCATCTCAAAGTCACTGCTAGGCTTTGGTCTTTCTCTTGTATCTTTTTCCAGGTCATCACAGTCCCACAGTGTCAGGCCTGTCCAAAAAAAAGTGAAGATATTCATCTGCCTTTGATTGCATGATAGTAAGGCTAAGCTGTTTGACACAAAATTAGAGAAACACCAAGACAAAAGATTCATTTCTCACAAGCTTAGTTCTTAAAAATGATAAAGTAATAACTGAAGGTGAAATTAGTATTCATGAGGAAAAAGATAAGGATAGCCTCGGTACTGTGTTTACCCATACTCTAATGAAGACTTTAGTCTATTGATGTCACTAATGTTGAATGTGATTAAAGTGAACCATTACAGAAATGAATCTGGAACTTTCTGGCAATGTAATGGCGCATTTCCACTACAGCGCGAAGCTCGCTTTAAGCGTGCCGAGCCGTTCAGGGCCCGTTTTTGGTTGCGTTTCCACTTATGGCGCGTTTCCACTACAGCGCGGAGCCCGGTTTAAGAGGGCTGTGACGTCAGCGGCCCGACTTTGGTTGCGTTTCCACTTGGCCTAGTACCGGCCGGCGGGTCCTAATTCACAGTTTTTCTGGCCTCATAAAATCGTGGTTCTAGGGCCAGGAACAACCAGGCTGAGTTGTGACGTCAACACTCTCGACTGCTGATTGGTCAGAGAGAATCGGCGCAATCGGCGCGCGAGATAATCCCTAGCGTCGCATATATATATAGCGAAGCTTGCAGCATTTTTATAAACAGCATTTTTGTCAACAGAGGAGCTAAAATGGCAAAGAAAAGCACGCCGTGGTTGGTCGAGGAAGTGACGACGTTCCTACATTACATTGCAGATGATAAGATCCAGCGGGAGCTCGACGGGACAACTCTCAATATTAAAGTATTTCAGGAGGTCTCTACACAGATGTCCACAAGCGGCTACTCGAGGACTGTCGTGCAGTGTAGGGAAAAACTCAAAAAGATGAAGAGTGAATATCGCTTGGTCAAAGATAATAACAACACGAGTGGTGCCAGTAGGAAAAACTGGAAGTGGTTTGAGCTAATGGACACCATTTACGGCCATAGACCGGCTAGCGTTGGGAGGGATGGAGGCCTGGACTCTGCAACGGCGTTACTGGAGTCTCTGCATGGTACGTTTTTTCTAACGCTCTGTTATTTGCTTGAAAGCGTTGTGTCCCTATCTGTTCTAAAGCTCACTTCTAACAAATAAGTCGTCAAGGCAGTTTTAAGCAGCGTGACTCCGCCCGACAAAAAGCCGATCGCTCCGCCTACACTGCGTTACTATAGTTACTGCCCCAGTTCCTAAACTGTAATGGAAACGCGCCATCAAGTGAGCTGGTCCTAACAAGGCCTAACGAGGCCGAGCGAGGCCGAGCGAGGCCGGGCTCCGCGCTGTAGTGGAAACGCGCCATTAGCGTAGTACAGGCTAGCGGGTACTATTTCACAGTTTTTCTGGCCCCATAAAATCGAGGTTCTTTCCGGGCCAACAACCAGGCTGAGTCGGGCTGAGGATTCTAAACTAGAGAGTGAATCGCTGGCAAGGGGGCTACAACTACAACAAGATGAACATATTTGACCGTGATTTAATTGTAATACACATTTCAGAATGATGCCGAAGTAACAACATACTGATACCGGTTAGTAAAAACCATGAATTAATGCTTTGACAAGTCTGCAGACAGACGGCAGGAGAAACAACTTTTAAAATGCTTGTTTTCTGAATGGAGATCTGCTAAGCTAACGTTGTATATGCTCCGACCGTCCACACTCACAACAACGGCCTACAGACATAAATAAACCAGCGACTGTATTCTCCATGACACAGACAGTCTGTGGTTTGTACTTGTTTAACTTTTGTCTAGTTTCTGAACAGATATGAGGAGCTGTGAGCTCTGAGGGCTAACAGCTAACGGCTGATGTTGTTTTTCTGGGGTTCTCATTGAAGATGACGTCAAGGCTCCGCCTACACTGCGTTACTATAGATACTGCCCCAGCTACTAAACTGTAATGGGAATGCGCCATAAAGTGAGCCAGGCCTAACAAGGCCTAACGAGGCCTAGCCATACCGAGCGAGGCCGTGTAGTGGAAATGCGCCATTAGCTGGCTAACAGGGGGTGGGGAACCTCTGGCCCCCGGGCCATATACGGCCCGGGAGACCATTTGGTACGGCCCTCGAGGTAATTTATAAACACACGCAAAAAAGAAAAAAAATTAAAGAAATCTAGACTGCAAAATAATTAAACAAGCGAGTGCCTGTTTTTCCTGGCCAAGGTCAGGGTCCTTGAACACAACACGAGCCTAATGTGTCATCACGTGGTATATGTCTCGTCTGGCAGAACGTCGCTCCGGCACTTCCAGTAATTGCGGTACCCATAAGGAGCCGCACACATGGCGCAGTTTCTGCGTGGCTGTGTCTTCAGCTGAAAGCCCAGTGGATCTGTTGGTCTGTCACACTGATCATACAGTCAATAACTCTGTTGTTATTAGCATCTGGTTAGCTAGCTATGCTAACGAATATAAGAAGCTTTTTCTACAACCAGTGAGGTAAAGGCACACCTTTATATGATCATTATAGTTATAGAAAAATAAGAGAATAAAGTAAACAGGTATAAAGTACTATATGACAGTAAAAAAAAGTTGTTATTAATAAACAAGAATACAGTTTGAAAGGGGAGTGATTTGTAAAATATCCATAAAGAAAAAGAAAATCTGCTTCCAGTTCTGTTTCATATGGGTGTTGAGAGATGTATCCATAGATCTCCTGATGTTGCTCTCAAAGTGCACCAGATTGATGCTTTTAACTTCAACATTTAAAAAGAAATCTTCCCGGGGGAGCATGCCCCCGGACCCCCTAGAGGAGGTTAGGTCCCCCACCACTTAAATCATGTTCACATGGATAGGAAACTAAATACATTTGAACACATCTTGTGTCCATATCTTTCTGTTTTGGTGGTCATGCCACACCGTGCACGTGCGTGCATGCGCGAGTCATGATATCTGGATTAAGAGGTTGCTTTTTCTTCGCACAGCATGAAAGAAAGGCGAAATGAATGGGCTGTGATTTTAGTCTTTTTAAGCAGAGGTCAATAATTTGTACGGCCCTCGGAGGATGTTGAAAAAATTGAAATGGCCCTTGAGAGGAAAAAGGTTCCCCACCCCTGCTATAGGATCTGCGACTATAACTGGCCTAAAGAACACTCATAAACACAGTGTTTTCCCTGAAATTATACGCCAAAAATTAAGACTAAATATTCATTCCAATGGTTCACCAATTGGTTAGTTAAAATGTCTAAAATAACAACAGGACATTCGAGCTGCTTATTTAAACTGCTTGTAACAAACAGTTATAGTGTTTCATGAGGAAATCTGTTAACCATATACTGCTACTTCTCTACCCTACAAGCACAAAAGATTCCACCATGGTTAGGGTAATCTTGTTTTTGCTTTTAATCTGCCATTTTTATAAACTGTTAATGTTGGCGGTGTCTATGTTTTGCATACCAGCAACTACAAGATGTCAGCCTGACTGCTCCTATTACTACTCAAACAAAATGTATCCTAAAATCTGAATATTGGCAAAACTAGAATGTAGCCCAAAACTAAAATCAGAAAAATCACAATCACAGGTTTCCTTATTGCACAGTAGCAAGGCTAACAGAGAGTAATATGAAGCTAAAACTGGGCCAGAAGTTCTGATCATTAAAGAAAAAAAGAAAAGAAATGTAAAGTTCAAGTTTTTATCCCAAAGATTTAATAATACAATGATTTATTCAAACAAATAATAAGCATTTGAATTTTTTTCAGGTTGAATTTTGGTTTCAGGTTATTTTGATTCACTTTTACTTATATTATGTTATTTGAGTCCTTTTTTCAGTTTTTTTAACTCAACACTTTCTAGATACAATACTCCTGTGATTGGCAGTAAAACAAAACTGATGTCAGTGACAAGGTTCTATTGAGCGAGCTGTTTTTGATCGCACTTGGCAACAATCGTGGTATAAGAGCAATGAACTGTGCTAGATTGTTAAATCCATGAATTCACTTTAAGCATGGATGATCCCCACTTCCATATGGCAGCCCTATTGTGAGCTTGCAATAGCTTGCGCTCCACCAGGACAACCTGCCGGCACCATGGCTGGCACTGGCGCACAGAGAAGAAATGTTAGCTATTTTCCATAGCTCCCACTCGCTAAATAGAACCATGTCACTGGCACCAGTTTTTTTACTGCCAATCACGGGTGTAGGAGGAGCCATTGTATGGGTGTTGTTGGCATGTCAGTTTACTTTATTTATATTTATAGTGCAATATTATTTTTGAACACTTGGTGGCGGGGTTTAGCTGCACCTGGTGTATAAAGGGGGTCACAGGTGACTGGAAGAGCGAGGACACAGGAGGATGCGCTTACCGATCTAACCAGCCCATGAACTCCCCAGCAGATGCTCAAGATACAACAACCATTCACTCAGTATGGTTAACATACAAGTGCCCTCAACTGAGGGCACTTGTCTCAATAGCATGTTTTAAATTGAAGCTGTCTGAGGTCCTTACCACCAGCAGCTCTTGCAGTAATAAGTAGTGTACCTTTCTTACTGTCCTAATGTGCACAATGTAGTGACTGCTTTTTCGTCTTTTGTTTTCTTAGTTATGATCTCTGTATTTTATATGTTTGTGTTATGTGTAACGTTGCTGCCTTCTTGGCCAGGTCAGCATTGAAAATGAGATTTTATCTCAATGCTTTTATCTGGTTAAATAAAGGTTAAATAAAATAAAAAAATAGTAATTAAACCTTGGTAATGTAAACTCTAAATAAACATAATTCTAAACTGCACTCAAGATCACTCATTCTCCTGTGAAGTAATGGCAAAACGAATAATAGGCCATTGGAACAACAAAGTTGCCATTACAACGGGAGTATTGTGTATAGAAAGTGTTGAGTAATATTTCTCCCATTATATACAATTCTTGAAGGGAACATGACTGCTGACTCATATCAAAATGAAAATGATATATGAAAACAATACTTTATAAAAAAAAAATGCTAGACTGAATTAAAATTATATTCAACCTGAAAAGGACTTTTCAAATACTTATGTTTTGTTTGAATACATCAATGTATTTTTCAAAGTTCAGGATCACAAATTGAACTTTCAAATACATTATATTTCGAATGATCAACACTTTTGGCCCCTATCTAGCTCCATAGAGTAACAGCTCTATATATAGCTATCCTTAAATAGCATCTCATTTATGATCCCTTCAATAAAATTCTTATTTCTCAGAATTCAGCTGCTTCCCTCAACCATCTGCAATCCCATCAGATATATATTTAGACTCCTTTTTTCTCCCATATGACTTCCCCAAGGAAAATGCAAGGATTTCTTATTTCTAAACCATCACATTGTCTCTAACCCAACCCAACCAGGGCAGTTATATCCTTAATCAGTCCTTTACTAGATATGATCAATATGTCTTTTATGTACCACAGGCTTATAAAGTAACTGTAATTAAATCTATTTTTAAAATACTTTATTTAATCATCAGTAAATGGGTTTCTGTACTTTCTTGTTAGATCTTAGTCCTGCATTCAACATCATTGACCATCACGTCCTATAACTGAGACTCGAACATTTCATTGCTATTAAAGGAACAACAATAATTAGTGTTTTTTATCTGAGCAACCTCAGTTGGCACATGTAAATGATCAATCCTCAATTCTGTTATTCTGATTAACTTATATGCTACCTTTAAGCAATTTCTATAGGAAACAATACATTTTCAGTTATGCAGATGATACTTTATAATATGTATAGAGTTAACTAAACTTCAAGCCTTTTTCTAAATATATAGTTACTCTGTATGGTATGCCCTGGCCTCCAACACACTGGTCCAGAGTCTGGGAGTTTTGTTAAGAATATGTCCTGAACACATCCGGTCTCAAAAAGATAAATTCAAAGTGACCATGCATTTGTACATGCTAGCCTGGATTAATGCAATTATTTATTATCAGGCCATCCCATTAGTTCTCTTAAGACTCGACAGTTGAACCAGAATGCAAAATCTGGGAAAACAGATAATATTTCTTCAATATTCTCTACACTGGCTCCCTGTACAATACAGAATATAATTCCAAATCCTTCAGCTCACCCAACATTCATGTAATGATCATGGGATGATTTGCAGTTTTGTTTTTTCTAGCGTGGAGCTTCAGCAAGTTTAGAAACAATTAGCATTTTTCTAAGTAGGTTCCCATACCTGAATATTTGGATTAAGTTTTATGCTGTTTTTGCAGTTCAGTAACTTTACATGTGGATCCTTACCAGGGACCAGTGAATCCTGCCGGCAGTCGTACAGCATCCCGAGGCTGAATGGCCGGCCGAGTGCCGCCAGTTCTATTGTTCTGCTTGCTTGAGGGTCCATCTCCTATTCTTGACTAGAAAACAGAATGTATGTATATTTAAACTGTTAGTCATTTGTGGTCTTGTATTGTTAATGTCAAACAAAAAAAGTGTCCTAATCACTTTTATGAAAAGTGACTTTTAATGACCCCTTTGTTTCTTTTCTGTTCATTGTTATTATGTGCTTTACTGCTACAATAAAGCTGAGCTGATTGCTCTGTTGATTAATTTGTGTGGACATCATGCAATTAGTGATGAAAATGTGCATTAAGAGTTTTCGTAGTGTGATATATACTGTATATAGTCTGTAGCGACACACCCCTCCCCTAGCAGAAGTTTCATTCATGTGTTGTGTTGAAGTGGCAATGTATACATTCCGAGCTTTTTAAATAAACAATTAATATTATAATAAATAGCATCAACAATCCTATCAAATTATTATATTTTCTTAGCAGAACCAGCTGTTGACATATTATCACCTTAAAACAGGTAGTGATACATCTGGTTAAAATGTCTGTTTGCGTTTCTTATAACATACAGTAGTCAGGTAATGAATTGTTTATATAAAAATATTGATGAGTAAAGCTTTAAGTAAATAATCCATGTCTTCATCATTTTCATATATTTTCCGGAATATCAAATAACTGAGTAACTATCAACCCGAAATATCTTTAGAAATGAGTTATTTAAGGGAATATGGATGTCTGAATTAGCAGGAGCATAATCTATACGTACACACAACATGAAGGTGCATTCAAATAAGCATTGATGATATTCAATAATTACATTTTAGTTTTCAGAGGAATATGTGAGATTCTTATTGTACTAGTTTTATTTTTATTTTAATCATTTCAGATTTCAAAAATAGTTCTGCATTTTTTTAATCTGAATTGCTCTTATTTGGTTTTTGTATGCACCGAAGTAATCCCTATGATTGTACAATAATGCAGTGTTTGTTATTAAATATTATTATTTTTTATTATATGGCTTAGTTGAATACTCGATTCTGATTGGTCAATTCAGAACACGTGACACGTTGTTAATCCAGAACAGACAGACCGCTGTCAAGGACTTATTGACCGTTGTTAAGGACGCTCACATCTGCAGAAAGAAGTCCGGTCGATTTAACTGCATACAGTTGGGCTGAAAAGCAAACTGTATCGAACTGGGACAAGAAAACAGCGGAGAAGTAACGGGGCAGAAACCCTCCTTTTTACGCAACGGTCCAGACATAGACATCAAATGGCAAAACATATTCAGTTGCCAGTTACTTTGGCATTAGGGCAGGGATATCTAGATACTTCCCAAGGTTTGACATCATGAATTGTGCTACTTTTAAAGCAAGCAGCGATGTTTTCAAATCTGTAATCAAAAACATTTTCTAAATCTATAAAAGCATTTCAATTAATATTGGGAGTCATATCGTTACTTTGTTGAGAATGTGGCCTTGTAATAAGCGGGATAATGTGCAGCGACTTGGTCATTATCGGTAAAAGAACACCCTTCATGCAGATCAAGATCCCATAATGACCGCCTCGCTGCACATTATCCCTTACATATTTTTTCTATGACATACGACAACCCGGAGGTATTTATAAATAATAATCAAAAGCACGCTTGTCATTTAAACCACATCTAGTTGTACAGCTGCAGGACTCCTGATTACACAGTTAAGATACACAGCAAAACTGCATGCAACAGAAAGAATGTTAGGTGTACTTACCGTAGAGATGTGTGTGATCCTCTGAGGCAGTGCTGCAGTTTCACAGGATTTATTGTCTCTGAGAGAGAAACGCCCCCAGATATTTATTCATTAGAGGAGGCGGCACTGAGGAGAACCACACTGTAAACCCCAACAGTACTACTAACTCATAAGTATTATGGGTACTGAAATCAAAACCAAATATCAAGTCAACCGAACAATAAACGTATACGTTCTTTTAACGAAAAGTGCTGTTTAATTTAATGTGGATCATAGTTTATGAGTAAATATTCAAATTTGAATTATAACTTCTGAGTGAACAGTCACGCAGCGTCTGACGTCATGACGTTGCGACGAATCGAGAAAAATCCATCCAACATGGCGGCTCTTGCAAGCGAAGGGATTCCACACATGGTTTAACATTGGTTAAATATTGTAAGGATATACCACCCGAAGATCATATTTGATCATTAGACCCCATTGTTAAATTCAGAGTTACGTGCACAGCGCCGCAGTCACCGGCTGCTTCGCACTATTTTTTGAATGTCGGACTGCCCGTTATGTACTGTAAGGACGTTAACGTTAGAGCAGCAGCATGTTAACTTTAGCTAGAAAACTCCAAGTCAACGGCAGCCCCACTGTTTAAAAGTGTGTTACTTACTGGTGCTTATTAACGCTATTATCTGGTAAATGTGATGTCATTCCTGAATACTCCTGAATTAAGCTAGTAGCTAGCTAGAGCTGTTTTCCACAATTACGTTGATGCTAGTGACAGTAAGCTAATGAAAACGGCAAGCTTGTATTAAAACTCTGCACATTTATTTTTGCCGTAGGGTGAAGCTGGTGCATAGCAGTGAGACTCCTCAATATTCAAGGTAACTTATTGCTAACCCATACTGTGTTCTGTTTTTTCATTTCATTAATTTAGAACTTTTTTCCAGTAACTTTATTTATTGAATTAGGTATTCAGAACATTGAACAGAACTGGCCTTTCTACAGTAATCCGATCATCATGCTTTGTTGAAGTTGCATGGTTGAAATGGTTCAATGGAGTGTAAGGACGTTAACGTCAGAGCAGCAGCATGTTAACTTTAGCTAGTAACTCCTATCAGTCAACGGCAGCCCTACTGTTTATAAGTGTGTTACTGGTGCTTAATGTTATCCGCTATTATCTGGTAAATGTGATGTTATTCCTGAATTAAGCTAGTAGCTAGCTAGAGCTGTTTTCCACAATTACGTTGAGGCTTACACACAGGCATGTTTGCTAGTGACAGTAAGCTAATGAAAACTGCAAACTTGTATTAAAACTCTGCACATTTCTTTTTGTCGTAGGGTGAAGCTGGTGCATAGCAGTGAGACTCAAGATTCAAGGTAACTTGAACAGAGCTGGCCTTTCTACAGATCCGATCATCATCCTTTGTTGAAGTTGCATGGTTGAAATGGTTCAATGGCGTGGAAGTGCAAATTGTGTGCTGTCTCGTCAGACACCCGGGCTCAGTTATTTAGGCACTATCGTTTGAAGCATAGCCAGTACTCAAGAGTTAGCCCTTTGCCATGTGTCTGACTCTTGCATTTGTACATTTCAATCATTTAATGCATTGAAAATTCATTTATCACGGCTTCACAAAAATGTGTGTAGTACTGGTGCAAGTGAGGGAGCACAAGGAGGATGTGCAATTTTCAAAACCATATTTATTTTTATAATATAAATAATAATACAAATTAAATGAATACTTTGAATATGATCATGTTGCAATATATTTTTACGGAAACAACAAAACAGGTTGCATCACTAATAATTTTACAGTTGCATATCCATTAATGATCTTTATACATTTGTGTGTTCCTGTAGGTTTGTGCCGAGTTTCACCGAATCACTAACGTCAACCTACGGAACCAGTTCTTTTCTGAACTAGACAGACACACCCTGCGACTGATTGCCTTGTACAGGCAGAAGGCGGCACGCACTGGCAAGGTATCTAGGCCCTGCGTGAAATCCTAAGGATTTGTGATCTCCAGGTGATGTGTTTGATAGAAGTTTGGTCCAAATCAAGTTTTTCCAATGACAGCCGAGGCTAAATTACTTGATTGGAACACACCATAGTATCAATGCTTATTTACTTTTACACAAAACCACATTCATTCAAATTCACAAATAATGAACAGATAATTTAAAAGATACTGGATTGTATTTGTCAGAAGAGTATCACAAATATAACAATAACAAATAGGGAAGAAAAAAAAGATTCAAAATTATTAATTGAATTGGACAACAATCTAAATATGTATATATTAATTTAAAAAGCCATTGCTTTTTAATTATGCTAGTTTTTGCTTGTCTTTCCAGGAAGTACAGGATGTCCACATGAAACGCAATGCAGCCCTTCGAGCCCTCCCATTATACCTGCGTGAGGAGGACCCACAGTTCTTCAAGTCTTGGAGCGTAAGTATTTAGTGCACTCAAAGTACTGCTAGTGAGGTCAGAATGTGTGCTTGTAAGAAACTGTTTAGCTATTCTACCCTTCCAGTTAAAAAAAACAAACAGACGGGAGCAATCATAAATATTTTCAGATATATAAAAGAAAGGTTCACCTAAACACATTTTTGAAATACCTTCCTATATACTTACCTGTTGAGTAATATGTGAATGAGATTGTTTAGTTACTTCAAGTCAACCTTACAGTTGGAATCTATGCATTTCCAGGCAGAGGAGATGGACCGGCCAGACATCACCAACACACCGGTTGCTATTGTCAGCATGGTCACCGAGGGCACTCCAAGTCAAGTTGATCTCAGTCCGGCAAGTACTGCTATTCTGGTGGAAGGTGGTTTCGTCATCAGCAATATCCCCAGGATGGCGGATTCCTTTGCATTGTTGTTTGGCTTGATGTACGTGTTACATTTGGACTACCCCAAGAAACTCATCAACACTTTCACTTTCATACAGAAAGTGCTGATGGGCCTTGATGATGGTAAACCACTGAAACCCTGCCAACTCAATCTAAAAAATGACCTGTTACTGAGAGAGTAGGCCGTGTTACAGGTTGAAACGTTGTACAAGCCAATGTTTGTGTTGCACAGTTAATTCGTTGCTTAAAGCAGTTGAATGATGTTTACATTTGGTAGAATATGTCTAAATCTACCTCAGTTGTTCATGTTTGCACTGAAAGTGCTGATGGTCCTTGATGGTGGTAAACCACTGAAACCCTGTGCCTACAGTTGTTCATGTTTGCACTTTAACGCCTATGGCACGCCGTTTGAGTATTTATTTCATATCCTTGATATCAGACAGCAATTACCTACACTAACTGGCTCTTTTATTGCACTTGTTAGATATATGGTCACACTAGTTTGACATTCTGCTTTACTAGTTGTATAACACATTATACTAGTCACTCTTTTTCAGCCACTAGTGGCACTTTTGTCTGACTAGGTACTACATAAGCCTTACTAGTGACGCCAGGAGCAGCAGTAGTAGCACCAAAGTCCCAACTTGTAAGCTTTTTTGATGAACTAGTGACCCTCTGACCGTATTAGTGACACTAAAGTGAACTGCGCTGCAAAAACTCTGACAAGTTGGGACTTTGGTGCTACAAGTGCTGCTCCTGGCGTCACTAGTAAGGCTTATGTGGTAACTAGTCAGACAAAAGTGCCACTAGTGGCTGAAAAAGAGTGACTAGTATAATTTTGTATTCAACTAGTAAAGCAGAATGTCAAACTAGTTTGACCATATATCTAACAAGTGCAATCAAAGAGCCAACTAGTGTAGGCAGCTGCCGTCTGATATCAAGGATATGGAATAAATAGTCTTGCAAAACTCCTTGAAATGTTTCTTTTTACAAAATGAAAATATAACTCATTTGTATTCATTTTACTTTTTTGTCAACAATAAGTACCTTTTGAAAAATGTATTTTCATTTCTAATTCTTTTATTTTGAAATGTAACTTGCAGTTTGATGGTCTTTAAAAAACAAAACAATTGTTGCAGTAAGAAATTGCATGTTTTAGAATTCATGTTTTGATTGGATGAACAATTTAAGACTGAATAAATAAATGAAACTAAAGTCTACAGAAGTTGTGGAAGTTCTTTGAGTATTTTGTACTTAAAGAAATAAATAAGAAAATATTGGCCAATGAGTTATCTAGAAATATATTTGTTGATTTCAATATTCATGCAATTAAGTACTTTTGCATCAAACTAATTAATTATGGAGAAATTAATTTTTTTAAATGTGTTAAACAATGTTTATAAGTACAGTATACTTAAATAATACAAACATAATAATTAAAGTTTTAAGTTTAAGTAACTTATCATTTTTGATCAATCATTTACTCTATAGTCTTAAGTTAGTTTACTTAAAACTTTGGTGGTAATCAGTTTCCACAAAAGTTTTGAGTACTCCGAACTAATCGGATTTTACAGTGCAGGCTGATTTACAAGAAATGGCCTGACCTGGAGTAGTGCAACACGTCTACAACTCTGCGATGAAGCAGTTTGGATTAAATAAATAACACACTATTTATTTGGTATATGTTGGTTCCAATGAATGTTTCTCAAATGTTTCTCTAGATTATTCAGAGTAACTGACGGCCTGTGGGACACAACAGCAGAGGGTCAGGGAGCTCGAAGAAAATGAAACTCAACTCTAAATGTCTTTTTTTGTGTTTTAACCCTTTCATTGTTTTAACACACTGTTTTATGTTATTTGTTAACATGTTTTATCTTTTTATTTGCTAAATTTGAATTGCTCAAATGTTTGAGTAGGCTGAACAGAGAACCAGGCTGATTTCCAGGTGGTGTATCCAAAAGCAGCCATTTAGGTAGCTGGACTCAAATTGAATGGCACACTAAACAATTGTTGTACAAATAATCACATTGATTCTTGTGGGCATATGATGTTAAAACAGCTTTTGTTACACTCAAATTGGGCTCAAGCAAGTTTTTCTTTATGACATTGTTCCTGTTTATCAAGCCGAAGTATAATATTTGTAATGCAAAACTCTCGAACTACATTTAAAAATTTAAAATAGTGTGATTTTAAAGTAGATGATCTGATGATCAGCTCATTCTGGAATAGCCTCCCAACTGATGTACGGGATTGTCCCACTCTCAATAGTTTTAAAGCTCAACTCACACTTTAATACAGGGGTATCTTCTCTTGCACTTTATGTATCGATGCTGCTATATTGTATTACCATGTCCTAAATACTTGGGTATTCTACTCTTACTCTTGCATTTTTCTTGCATTTTATGTATTTGTACTGCTATGTTTGTAATTTTCATTTTTCTTAATGTTTTATGTGAGGGAAGGCGGATGGAAAGTAGCTCAAAGCTAAATCCGGCATATTTACACTTGGTACATTTAATGATTTATAAAAAAGTCTCTTCACTTTCAGGTGAAAATGTGGGGTTTCTGAGAAATGCTCTGACTTTTTAAGTCGTTAATGGGCGGAGGCTGATGAAACAGTTGTAAAGGTCAGCAGTTTGAAATAAAAAGAAGATCATTGCACAATATTTTATAAGTTCTGAACCTTTTTTTTTTTTTACAAACCTCAGCCAAGAGTGCAAACAATACAAGATACTTAGTGACAGTCAGATTACTTATTTAGGCAATATATTTGCATTTACTCCTTATCTATTCCTAATCACATGATTAAGTGCAAGGCTATCTGTTTTCAATAAAAAGCAGAACTGCAGCAGATTTACTTTCACAATCATTTACTGGTGTATCTGGCATTTCTTGGAAATGGTTGTGTGTATAAGTGTGGGGGTGTAAGTTTGTGTTCGTATGTGTGTGTGTGTGTGTGTGTGTGTGTGTGTACACTTTACTATATAAGTAGAAGAAGCAGAGCTCGCCTTCTCATCCCAGTCAAAGACATCCTGAGTGGTAAGTGGCTTAAGAAACTTGTTTGTTAGTCTACACTTTTTATGTTGCAGTGTTTAGGTGATAGCAGGGCCGTCCCTCCCTACAGGCCGATCATGCAGACTGCGTGGGGCCTCACCTTGCGGTGGGGGCCGCATCTTTCGGAGGGAACCTCAACCGAGCCACAAATGCGGCACACCTATGCGCTTGTGTGGCACAATTAATGTGACGCGGCAGGGTTTCGCCGCTGCGAGGGTCCACTAGCACCCCCCCGTCAACGCTCGCGAAAAAGAGGGCCTCATCATATAACTTTGCGTGGGGCCTCAAGTTGGCCATGGATGGCCCTGGGTGATAGTGTATAGTTGTATAGACTTAATTGCATGATGAAATTCAATTATTTATGTTTATTTTATATATGTTTATTTATATATGTATTACCAGAACAATTTTTCATGGTTGATTCCTTATGTAAAAATATTGTGTGTATTGTGTCTTTGAAGGTTTATGGCATAAAAATATGACTTTTCACATTATTTTGAGCAATTATTATAACTTAAGATAAAACCCAAAATGTGTTAAGACCAGATTTTCTGTAAATATTTTATCATGAATACAATAACTCTCAAATAAGGAATAAAACATTTACCAGGGAAAGATGCACAGCTAACATCAGTTTAGGCTGGAAATCTGTTTTGATACTGGTTTGATCTTTATTTAGCAATACTATAAATGACATTATTTCAGTGTAAGGTTTGTTAGCTACAGTGCAAGCATATACATCTTCTGTAGGCTACTAATGCTGTATCATAATTATTATTTCATCACATTAATTGAATTGAATGATGAATAAATGTGGCTGTAAGCTTGACTTTGAAACTCATTATCAGAAACTTTGTATTTGTTTAATTTCAGGAACGAACTGTAAATCCGAGGCAGCATTTCAAACTATCAGCAGCTGGATCCAAAGCGGGCGAGTGGACTGAGAACAGCCAACAGAGGTTTGTTGCAAATCATTAACAGCAACAGTTTGTTTTTATATTAGAATTTTCAGGAGATTTCTGATATTTTTTTTCATGGGGATCATGTATCAATTTTTTCAAGGGGCATAGTTTCAAATCTTGACAACAAAATTACCTCATCACGAAGATAGTAAATTAAAGTATTAAATAAGATAAAACATCAACTTTTAATTCAGATGTGTCAAACAACTGGAATATCATTTAAAAAACACTTCATTACAGTTTGAGATGTATTTGAGTCCTTTTATAAGCTGTCAGAAAGAATATGACTCTTATCTCTTAGCTTCTGGACCATATTATGTAGCTGTATTAAATGCATAGCTGACATTTCAATTTAATATTCTGCCAAAACCTCATCCCCTCTGTTCCTTCATACAAACTGATAATGACCCAGTTGGTTGTCTATAGGGTGTTTTTACAACCATATTTTCTTCATCTTATTGCACCAGATTTGTATGGGCCAAAGGTATGGTTAGTTACTATCCTCTATTTGGAGAGCGGTATAATACAAGATTACTTCAATATGACCAGTGTTGGGTCATATTGAATGAGCTGTAACGCCGTTATTTTTGGCAGTAACTAGTACTCTAACGCATTATTTTTTAAATTCAGTAACTCAGTTACCGTTACTACATGGTGCGTTACTCCGTTATTTTTTTTATATAGTCTCGGCTCCCAGACGTTGGTGAGCGGCGCCAACAGCGAGGCGAACAGAGATGAGAACTGTACTTAAGTACTGTACTTGAGTAAATGTACTTAGATACTTCCTGTGTCACATGCGGAGACGCGCTGTGGGCGTGTGTCAGGGTTTCCGCTAGGAGTTTTTCTCGCCGGTCAAATGTCCGGACAGAATTTATTTTACCGGACAAATTTGAAACTTACCGGTCATGTTTCAATAATAATAATAAGAATTGTGTAGCAGAGTTTCCGTTAGCAGGTAATTACCGGACTATGACCGGATATACTGATGTTTAAAACTCAGTTAATGGGAGTCATTTTTATATTGCTTCAGTTTATAATCGTAACAGATCGAAAAGTTCAGATTCATTTTTCAATAAATGATTCCACAAACAACAACAATATCATTATTACATTCAAACAAACTACTTGTAGTAGATGAAGTACATTATTCAAAAGTTTACATTAACTTTGAATAATAACACGGGAGAAACGGATCCTCTCTTTTCCCCTCTCCCTCTCTCTCCTGACTGCCCGTCAGTTTCTCATGCAGCTCGCTAAGCAGTGGGCGGGGCTTCAGGTGATCCTGCAGAGCTGCGTGTCTCCGTCAGACTCAGCAGCTGATCTGATCTCTCTCTCTCGTCCGGTTATACTTCCCTCTCGTTTATGTCCATATCGATCAGATCCAGCTCTCCTGATCGGCCTTTATAGAGAGCACCGATCAAACTATTAAGAGTGAATATCGGCCGATCGATCGGAGCATCCCTAATTATTACCGGACATTTTGACCGGCAGGTTTTGAATTAACCGGTTTTTAATAAATGTTACCAGCTAAAAACCGGTAATTACCGGCTAACGGAAACCCTGGCGTGTGTGTGTTTACTAACAAGACTATCATGGCGGCGGTGGAGGTCAAGTCGAGTTTCTCCGCCTGGAGATATTCTCACTATTTCACTTTTGTCGCACAAAGAAAAGAACGTTTTAGTTAAATGTAAGTTGTGTCTTGGCGGGTCAAAGATCCTATCTACTGCCCAAAACAGCAATTCAAATCTGTTGAAACATCTGCAGAAACAACATGCTGGGACGAAGCTAGTAGCTAAGACTTGATAGATTGTATTATTCTCCAATGCAATAACAGTACTGAAATGAAGGCTATAAGGGCATTAATGGGAGCCCTTTTTTTAAGTAACTAAAAAGTTACTGTTCACAGTAACGCATTACTTTTTGGTTTAAGTAATCAGTAAAGTAACTGAGTTACTTTTGAAATGAAGTAATTAGTAATGGTAACTAGTTACTGGTTTTCAGTAACTAGCACAACACTGAATATGACACACAATTTTACAACTATACGCAAAAATAACAGGAAGAAAAAGCATACAGGATTGAAGCTGTCTTTGCAACAACTTATCAGGCCTGCAGCTTTAAATGATAAAAGGTCACTTTTTTTTGTTTCCTGTCTTTGAACCAATACTCTGTATTTAGGATACACTTCTGTGAGTACAATCAGATAAAGGAAAACACTGATCTTACACTCGTAACTTTTTAAAGAGCAAACCAAAGACAGGAATAGCCTTATATAATATATACATATTATTATAAATAGGGCTTGGAAATGAAATAACTAAACAGTTAGGGAATGCAAAAGCTACACATTACATTGCCATGATGACAGAGGCAAAATTATACAATGCCTTGATTTAATTGTTTTGCAATTCCCTTTGTATATTGTAATTGTCCCTATGAAAATAAGCATGAACTGAGTTAAGTAAAACCAAGTCATGGTCGGCTCTGCCAAGGTTTGCTGTGCTTAAAATGTTTAAGATAGAATGGTTCAAATCCCTTAAATCAGCAGAAAAAAAAAAAAAAAAAAAAATCTTAATTATGTTTTTGTTTGCCACTTGCTTGGAAACATTTATCTTTGATAACATTGATAATAATAACCTCCAAGTCCTGCAATATAATTCATTTTTAGTACAAGTATAAAAGGAGAGGGAGGGGTCATCGGGCAATAAAAGGTCAGATAAATAACTTGGAGTGAGGCCTCTCAGGGCTTTAAAAGTCAGCAAGTCAATTCCAAAAGCAACATCTAGCCAGTATAGGGAAGCAAGGAAATGTGTGATGTGATCATATTTCCTAGCGTGAGTTAAGATCCTAGCAGCAAAGTTTTGGATTAGCTGGAGGCGGGAGAGAAACTTGACAAAAATGACACCAAGGCTGCTGCTTTGCTTGAGCTATGGACTGGGACAGGGAACCAATACTTTTTTTAATTTGGGAGATGGCAGTATCAACTTGACCTATGATCATTACTTCTTTTTATCAGAATTTAGCTGCAGGGCATTTTGTGACATTCATTTGCAGATATTTAGTTATGAATACATTGAGTAGATCTCAATAATGTATTTTACTCATAATCTCATTTCCCCATATTTCTGCATTGTCTTTTTCTTGCAGGTTTCCTTTCCTTCCTGATTGTGTTAGACGGCTCACTGGTGCTCACTTGGCTTCCCCAGGCAGGTAGGCAGCAACAGCCTCACTATTAGTTTTAAGTTATCACTGTGTAAATTGTATATCATATGGATTTTTTCAAGATATTAGTTCTGACGCAGGGAAAGCGCAGGTGTAATTAATAATAAAACATGGATCCCAGTGTTAATCAGGTTGGGTCATTGCTTGCTAGGTCAATTAATGAAACATAGCCAGTATATAAAGATAACTGTTCCTGAAATCCTCTCCTTTAAAAACAACATTACATTCCATATATTTCATTCCTTTACTAGAAGAATTGAAAGCAAGCTTTATCTTTTGTAAAAATGCCTACCAACTAGATGTGCTTTACATGCAGTCAAAGAAAAACTATTATAAAAAATATGAAAGAGAAGATCAAATGTATGATTATATTGAACTAATGAAAATAATGATATCCATTCACAACAAACATGCAAACATACTTAAACATATTATTACATTTCAAATGATGAAGTTTGCATTATTAAGAAGGTTTAAGGACCTCAGGTAGAAAACTAACGATCTTTGCCAGATTTGAAATTGAGCCTCAGTACTGCAAGTGTACAACTTTTACATTATATCAGAGATCTAAATGACAGATAGATTTGTATCTGGCCACCTAAGAAATCTGTATCAGAATCAGCAATCTTGCATTAGTCCCACAGCGGGGACATTTACATTTGTTACAGCAAAAGTGGCATAGATGCAAAAGTGACTTTCATTCAAGTTTACAGGATTTGAATGTTCCAAAACCAATTTAGATTTTGGAAGAGTGGAAATTCTTTCAGCCATTGTTTTCATGTTTGCTTTGATATTTGTTATCAAAATAAATGTTCCCATTGTAATATAGGATAATGCTTATAAGTAGCTTTGTTGACAACTGCTAATTATTATTTGAATATTGAACAAAGATACATTTTACAAAAAGGTATAAAAAGGAAAACCATTTTATTTTTGCTTTTTTTTTCTGTGGTCTACTTAAAATATATATACGTCAAGGCCACCTGTGCCCATATTAGATTTCATGATGCACTAGTAGCAATAGGGAACACAATAGTAGAACAGAATAGTGCTGCAGCTGAGTACTAAATTCTTATAATTTTCTTTTGTAAATGTCATCTTTTGCAGACGTGGATCTGAGAGCACTTAATTCACTTGAAGAACAGAAGAGATACTATTGTGCACAGACTATAAGTCTGAAAGGTTTTCTGATTAGAGCTGACCTGGTCCAGGTATCATCTGATTTTAAATTAATTACTTCAAAAACAAAAATAATGTTTGGATTGTTGTCCAAGAGACCCAGCCGACTTGCTGATGCTATAAAAGCAAAAAGCAAAGTGTTAAAATCCGAGACAGGGCTTCTACCTGTTTACAAAATTAAATTGGAAGATGAAGAAATCAATGCAGATGGGTGCAGACGATTCAGTTTTGGGAAAAAGTCCCCACCTGGTCAATCTAATCGCACCATAATGGTTCTCGGAGCAACTGGGGCTGGGAAGTCAACTCTCATCAATGGGATGATCAACTACATTCTAGGTGTTGAATGGAAGGATGCATATCGGTTCAAGTTAGTTGATGAGGATCAGTCGAAGACACAAGCTGAGAGCCAGACCTCCGAAGTCACTGTGTACGAAATCAACCACCAGGAGGGTTTTAAAATCCCCAGCTCTCTAACGATTGTTGATACTCCAGGCTTTGGAGATACAAGAGGCATACAAAGAGACAAGGAGATCACAGAACAGCTACGTAATCTCTTCTCTTCCGAGCATGGCGTCAGTGAAATTGACGCTGTGTGTTTTGTAGTTCAGGCTTCTTCAGTTCGGCTCACACCATCACAGAAGTATGTGTTTGATTCTGTGCTCTCAATCTTTGGCAAAGATGTGGCAGAAAACATCCAGGTTCTGGTGACATTCGCAGACGGCCAATGCCCACCAGTTCTAGAGGCGATCAAAGCTTCAGGCGTACCATGTCCTCAAACACAAGACGGGCTGCCAGTTCACTTCAAATTCAATAATTCTGCATTGTTTGCACAGAACCAATCATCTGCTGCTGCTGCTGACTCGAGTGGAGAGGAGGAAGATGGAGGCTTTGATCAGATGTTTTGGAAAATGGGGGCAAAAAGCATGAAGAGGTTCTTTGTTGCTTTAAATAAGATAACAACCATAAGCTTGACCATGACAAAGGAAGTCCTCAGAGAAAGAAAGCAGCTCGAGAACACAATTGAAAGTTTGCAAACACAGTATAAAGTTGGGTTAGCCAAGATTGAGGAGATAAATGAGACCACTGCCATTGTTAAAGATCACGAGGCAGAGATTAACAGAAATGGGAACTTTGAGTTTGAAGTAGATGTCATAAAGCCTATTCAAGAAGATATTTCTCGTCTTGGAATTTTCATCACCAACTGTCAGGCGTGTCATTTCACCTGTCACAAGGAATGTGGAATTCCTGATGATGCAGACAAACATCAGTGTGTAGCAATGGGATCAGATGGAAACTGTGAAGTGTGTCCAGGTAAATGTCATTGGAGTCAACATTTTAACCAGAAGTACAGATGGGAGTATAAGGAGGTTAAAGAAAAGCGAACAGTGAAGGAGCTGAAAAAAAAGTTCCTGAAGGCCTCAAAGGCTAAGGGAACTGTTCAGGAATTGATCGGCCAGCTCGAGGTTGAATATCAGCGTCTTCAGGCTGAAGTGAGGGAGATGATGGAGAGGTCTGCCAAGTGTCTGAACAGACTAGGAGAGATCGCACTGAAGCCAAATCCTCTCTCCACTCCAGAGTACATTGACATGCTTATTGAGGGAGAGAAAGCTGAGGGCAAGTTAGGTTGGAAAAAACGAGTCGAGTACCTGATGGAGATGAGAGGAAAAGCAGAGTTCATTGGTAAAGTAGGCAGAGGAGAAAACATACTTACAAGACAAGAATCTCAAGCTAAAGGAGAATCAAGATCAGTGCCAACTTAGACCAAGACAAAGAGCTGAAAACAATATAAATTCTAATTAGAGATTCAAGCCATGATACTGACCCTGACATTTGATTTACTATAGATAACCAAGGGTTGGGACCAATGAAGGACCATGTCGATTTTTCTTTGCTTACACATCGTGTTTTAACTTTATTTTTCTAAATCACCATGGTTTCAATTTTGGAAAAGATGTTTTATGAATGTTGATGAATCTAAAAAGTAATCCTTGAAAGAAATGCTGAATAAGAGATTGACCTGAGTTATAGAAGCCAGAGGAACAGAGGAGTTAAGGCAGGATATTTTGTGTCTACGAACGGCACGTGTGATTTTGTTGTTGATTTTTGATGCTGTGTTGTAACGCCAAACTAATGTTGTTCAAGTCATGTCAATAAAATGGACAGAGTTTGAAGCCTAATATTTCCTCCAATCCAGAGTCCATTGACCTGCTTGCTGAATGAGAGTTACCTGAGGTCGAGCAAGGTTGGGCTCAAAGAGTTCAGTACCTGCTAATCATGAGAGAAAAACTAGGAGTCTCGACCCTTGAAAGACTTAAAATTCAATAACTTTGCCAAAATGTATTTTATATGTTTAAACAATTGTATTTCTGCAGAAGTTATTTTATATTTTTGTTAGGCTAACCAAACAGGAGATAACAGATTAACCATGTTTGTGGGAACACATTTTCTACATGTACTGTTCGGTTTGCAGTTTTTGTTCCTGTTATGATCATTTACATATTTCATGTATGCAGTTTACATTGTTCAATACATTACATTTAGCTGACGATTCTATCCAGAGCGACTTACCATACAATTTTTTAAAATGATTTGTAGTGTTTCTTATCTTCTCTTCAGGTATATCTTCTTTTTTTTATATATACCTAATGTGAAAACTTTTAAACAATTATACTGATGTTTACTGAATTGCATGTTATTGTCCTGTAGATTTTAGGTGAGGGATGAATAATGTATGAAATGATTAAAAACCTGTATCGTATCTCCCTTAAGAGTTGTGTGTTTTTGAATCATTATTCTTCTACAGCTAACTTTCACTGCTTTCATCAACCTCCACACGATCTTTATTTTCTCAAATAGTCCAACATCTTTTCGACTAGACTAGATTTATGTATCACGATTTCCAAGAACTAATTTAATGACTGACTATAGACCCTATATATATATATATATATATATATATATATATATATATATATAAAGCTAGTGGGGCTGGTTAAGCTGGTTGACATATTTAATGTATATTTAATATTATATTCAATATAACAAATGCATAAGAATAATGGTAAAAACAACTGAAAAACTACAATTTACCCGAAAAGTTACAAAATATAACTGCAGAAAGAAAAAGGCAAATATATACACATATTATTAGAATGCAAACCATAAGATAAATACTAAATATGTATTTGCCAGATGTGGATACACGGGACATTTCATGCTCTGAGGATATACACACAAATTCCCATTGTGTTGTATATATATTTTTTTCCACATTAATTCATTATTTTGTTAGCAACATTTATTCTGGGATTTGCCAATGTCTTCTTATTTTGGCTTACCTCTCTTACCTAGGTCAGATCACTTTTTACGAGTGGTAGAGCACACTTACTAAGATTAGAAAACATTTCTTCATTTTAAAGTCCAAAAGTTCTTGTTTAACAGAGAAACCCTTAAATAACATTAAAAAAACATTGAATATCATATATTCACATTCATATGTTTAAAAAGTATACATTTTAATTATAATGATGGAATTGTCAAAAAACGTTTGGTCCATTAATTTCAGTTAGGCCATAAGAAAACCTGCATGGCCTACTGTACTGTACATATAGCTCTGAGATGCTTCTGTTATTTTCATGTAACATCAATACTGACGCTTTGGAAAATCACATGCTCACTTTGTGTAAGTTTATTAAATATTACCTCTATTTCACTATTGCTGAACTTCTTGATACTGACTTGCAGGAGGCCTTTACTAATAATTAACAATTGATGATAAAGTGGATTTATCATTCAACACAGTTGGCTACAGGCAGATGTAGATGGTTATGTTTGGTGCATTTGGAGTGGACTTCTTCGCATTATAATAATTATAATTATTATTTCTCTGGAAGATTAAGAACAACTCATTTTATTTGACAGAAAGTAGCTGCATGGCACCAAATATACATACACATAAATATACTTACAGCTAAAAACACAAGGACAACAAAGATGAGCAAGGTAAACATGTAACCAAGTCTGTTTACTCAATGTTGAAAAGGAGGCCTTCAAGAAATAGTTTGGAACGAGTGCATTAAAAGACTTATCTGAGTATAAACTCTGTCCACAGGGTGGCAGCAAAACCTTTGCTATCATGATATTTTAAAAAGCCTCCATCAAGAAGGTGGTGGACAGTCAAACTATCAATTAAGAAAGCTTTTTGTCATGTTTGGGAATATACCTTTTTTCACAAAATTACAAAAAAATCTAAACTATTTCATGACGCAAAACATTTTTTTAAACCCATAGTCTCGAATTTTTTGAATTGCAAGTCACTAATGGTGCAGCTGATGCTTTTGGAATACATATTTAAATGTAATGAATTTGATACCTAATTGTGAAAATATGATAACACTTACCAGAGTTATTGTTCAGTTCAGACTGCAGCTGGAGAAGATGGAGAAGTTAGTTTTTTGATATATTGTATAGCAAGATTACTTATCTTCATAATTTGAACTATGCAATAAGAATTTAAAATGTTTCACAATTGCCCGTATGATGTAATACCATATTTACAAGCAACAAGAGACAAGAACAATGGAGACTGCTTAGTGAGGATACCACTGATATGAAAAACAGCATTTGATGACACACTACTTTACTTTACCATGGTGGCCTTTAGAATATTTCTTTTTTCAAAAACATTTCAATTACTAGATTTCAAAGCAGAAATTGCTCACTTTATTTAATTTAATCGGCAAATATTGTTGTAAATACAAAGGGATACCATAGAGCCACATTTACCAGCTAAAATGTGTGAGCAAATGCTTAAGTTAAATATACATTTATAAATTATGCAATGTTAACTAGCTTGGACAACATTTAAGCCTTCTGCTTCTGACTGGTTTTGCTCAAATTAAAATCTTATTTTAAGAGACTATTGCCTCGAAGAACCATAGCCGATATAGATTTATTACAGTCTGTGTCAATAAAGTAGTCTTCTAATTACAGAGTCACTTGTTTCATATATAATTGTGATAGAATACTTACCGTTAAAATATGTAGAATCAAATAAAGAAAATGTCGACATTACAAATAGGCTGTGTCAGTGTTGGCTTAGATCGCAAGATTTCACCATTCACGACAAATCGACACGATACGGGCAAACGGGTGTTGCTCGTGATACGGTGAACAACACTTAAAGCTACACGAATATACACAATGACACAAACACTGAAAGGTAATGATATAAATCGCTTCACTGCACTTTTTCTGTCCATTAATAATAACTATCCGACTATTTCCACACATATGTTCACTAGAGATACGTTTTATCAATCATTTATCGGACATTTTGATAACATTACATTACATTACATTTAGCTGACTCTTTTATCCAAAGTGACTTACAATAAGTGCATTCGACCAAGAAGATACAAACTTGAAGAAAACAGAATCATATAAGTACATCAGGTTTCATAGAGCTAAAACATTTCAAGTGCTACTCAACTGGCTTTAGATAAGCCAGTCCTTGATTAGTATAAATCAGGCCTATTCAACTAGCGGCCCACGGGCCGTATCAGGCCCTTCAGAACTTTTTTCTGGCCCGCAAGAGGTTGCCTGCCTGCAAATCGAAATGACATATGTGTAATGGCATAAATAAAACTAATGTCTATTCACATTAAATTCGACGATGCGGTGAAAACGCTGGTTTTTCCATTCATTTGAATTATTTTGAATCCGTTATTTTGCTCATTAAAAAAAAAACAGCCGCACTGTTTCCGCACTTGCCATTGGCTCATTCAAACTCACGTTACACACTAGGTTCGCGGGCCACAGATAATGTACTTTAGTTAATAACAACAGCTTCTAACAACAGCTTCAAGATGTCTCTCTCCAAGCCCAAGAAACGTAAAGTTGATTCGGAAAATCGCCAATTCCAGAATGAATGGACTGACAAATATGTATTTACTTTGCCAGCCGCAACAAGTAATAAACCGGTGTGTTTATTGTGCAACGAAAGTATATCCGTGATGAAAGAATACAACGTAAAGCGACACTACAACTCAAATCACGGCTCGTTTTCTGCCAGTTTTCCCGTGGGCTCAGAGGAACGGAGAAGGAAAGTACAGGGACTGCTAGCATCATTTGAACGGAGTCAAGTGGCTTTTAGTCGCTTTTGCACGGAACAAGAGAGAGCTACGATAGCATCCCTGCGAGTAGCCTGGACACTAGCCAGACAGAAGAGGCCCTTTACCGACGCGGAGACCGTTAAAGAATGCATGCTTGCTGTCATCGATGAAGTGATTATTGACCCAAAGGTAAAAGACAGCGTCACTTCAGCCATTAAAAAAGTACCTCTCTCAGACACAACAACCCTTCGCAGAGTGGAACTACAAAGGATGTGTCGGGGAAGCTTTTGGAAAACCTTCGAAAAGCGGAATTTATATCAATCGCTGTGGACGAATCAACTGACTACTGACATGGCCCAGCTGTGCATCTATGTGAGGTTTTTCGATGGAGATCGCTTTAGGGAAGAACTTCTGGGGCTTATTCCGTTGGAGGGACACACTACAGGTGAGGTTATCTTTCAAAAGATAGTCTCGTTTTTTAACGAACGTCAACTGGATTTTAAAAAAGTGTGCCTGTTAGTCACTGATGGCGCTCCGGCTATGATCGGCAGAGTGCAGGGGCTGGCGGCGCGTCTATCTGCCATAGCCCCACACATGCAGTATTTACACTGTATAATTCACCAATCTGTGTTGTGTGCAAAGCTCAGTGGTGATTTGAAAAACACCATGGACACTGTCATGAACATTGTGAATTTCATTCGCTCAACCTCCAGCCTACAACATCGCCTGTTCCGTCAGCTGCTTGCTGACACGTTTGCTGAACACACGGACTTACTCGTCCATAACGATGTCCGATGGCTCAGCAAAGGAAAGGTCCTGGATCGTTTCTGTGAACTCCGCCAGGAGATTGTGTCTTTCCTTCGCACATGTAAGCACAAACGAGCTACAAACGAGCTACAAACCTCTTGGAGCGCATGTTAGATGAACAGTTTATGGCAGAAGTTTACTTTCTGTGTGACATTTTTGGACACTTGAACACTTTGAATTGCGAACTGCAGGGTCGCGAAAAGTCTATCGCTGATTTGGTTGAAAGACTTTGTGCCTTCAAGACAAAGCTAACGATCTTCAAAACAGACCTGACAACAAAACTGCTGCACTTCCCAAAACTCCGTGCATTTATGACCACATCACCTGGAGCAAACATAACGCCAGTCATGACAGACTTCATGACAAAATTGACTGATAACTTTACTGACAGATTCCAAGGCTTCAGCATTCCAATTGAGGTATTGCAGTTTGCTCGTGACCCGTTTACCATCAAGCCTGATGCAGACTTCTGTGTAAAAGTAAAAGAGGTAATATCTTGCATTGATGAGAGCCTCTTTCAGATGGAGCTGGTTGATGTGCAGTCTTCCTTTGCTTTAAAGCAGCTCCTGCAGTCTGAGGGTGCAGTGGACTTTTGGTCTAACCATGTTAGCCAGTATCAGTACCCCACAATGAGGAAGGTGGCCTTGCTTATACTGACAATGTTTGGATCTACCTATACTTGTGAGTCTAGCTTTTCTCATATGAATGCCATCAAAACAAGGGCACGTTGCTCCATGGCCAATGAGAAGTTGCATGAGTGTCTCAGGATTGCTCTTACCACTTATGAGCCAAGCTATGCTGAAATAGCTAAATCAAGGCAGTGTAATTTCTCTCACTGACTCAAACAGGCTAAACATGACAGAAGTCTGATGCATGGTATGTAGGCAGATCTGTTTTATGGTCATTCATTTTATGGTCATTCAAACAAGCCTACTTACAGTTTTGCAAATTGTAAAAATGTTTCCAAGATATGAATGTTATTGTGAGTCTGATGGCTATTGTTTTACTATGTTCTATTTGCATTTAGTATTACATTTTATGGATTTGTGTTGTCTTCAAAGCACCTTATGTATGCTTGGAAGTGTTGAGGATATTATAAACAGGGCTACTTACTGTTAATGTGATGAATACTGTTTTATTATATTCATCTTGTTTTGCACATTAGTGGACATGGAACTGTTGGGTGAAAAAACCTCATGTCTCCTTAGTTTTAAAGATGCAACATTTTGCACTTTTGTGTCAAGCCTTGTAACCGAAGCTTTCCTACTTTTTTATGGACTGGTTGCTTTCTGTAATGATTTCTGTTGATACAATTAAAGTAAAACAAAAAGGGATGCACTTGACTAGTTCATTTCATGTATTAGTATCTATTAACACTACTGTAAGCAAGAGTTATTTGTAGTGACTCCTTGAAAAAAGTATTGTGTGGCCCACAAACCCCCAGTGATTTTCCTATTTGGCCCACTTGCTAATGAAGTTGAATAGCCCTGGTATAAGTGCTTTGTTAGTAATTCTTTGTTAGTAATTCTATCGCTCGAAGAGATGAGTTTTAAGTCTGCGCCGGAAGATGTGTAAGCTATCTGCTGTCCTGATGTCAATGGGGAGCTCATTCCACCATTTTGGAGCCAGGATTTCAAACCGATGTGTTTTTGCTGATGGGAACTTGGGTCGCCCTCGCAGTGCGGGTGCAGCGAGCCGTTTGGTGGGGATGGAGACAGTGAGAAAGCAAAGGTGGTTAAAAGAGATGTTAGTTCAGCTATCTTCCCTGTCTGGAGGTTGAAGTCTCTGAGAAGTACAGCGGGAGGGCCAGTTTCAGGGATGTGTGAGAGGAGATTATCTAATTCCTCCAAGAAGTCCCCCAAGGCGCCCGGTGGACGGTAGAGAACAACAATGGTTAATTGTATAGGATGGGTTACTGTGACGGCATGGAATTCAAAGGTGGAAGGAGTGAAGTTAGGTAGTGTGAAGAGGGAAAAGCTCCATTTGGGAGAGAGCAGGAGACCAGTGCCACCTCCTCTGCCAGTGGGTCTGGGTGTATGGGTGAAGGAATATGCTGTGGAGAGAGCTGCTGGGGTGGATGTGTTGGACGGTGTAATCCAGGTCTCAGTGAGAGCAAGGAAGTCCAGAGACTGCAGGGAAGCGTAGCCAGAAATGAAGTCAGCCTTAGGAACAGCTGACTGGCAGTTCCACAGGCCACCTGTAACTAGATGTTGGATCTCAGTGGAGCATGAGGGATAGACGAGAGCAGGCCGGTTATATCGATTAGGAGATACATGGGGCCAGTGATAATTGCGAGAAGACACATGAACAGGAATGGAGAAAATACACATGATTATAGCACGAGGGGCTAAAAACAAAAAAAATTAAAACACCAGCGATACTTAGCTCAATCAAAGTAGGATTTGCCTCCTCTTTGCCTCCCTCGTGACTCCCGCAGGACTCCAATGTCTTTGTCAGTCTTAGACTCCCGCAGGACTCCAATGTCTTTGTCAGTCTTAGACTCCCGCAGGACTCCAATGTCTTTGTCTGTCTGATGCTGGAGCTGACGCTCGAGGAAAGTGCTACCTAAAATGGACACCTGATTGCTGAGTTCTCACAGCTGTGGGGCCACGCCCTTTTAATTAGTTAACTCTGCAGCTGGTGGGCCTCAATAGGAAATCGAGACTGGCTCACTCCTGATTTGTTATTGAACCTTTTTAGTGGCACAATAGTTTCAGTTACATGAAACCCTAAGTTATAAAGTTATGAGTTTAACCCTTAATACAGTTACCCCTACTCAATAAAGCTCTTAGTATTCTACAAATGTTTAAATCAAAGTTAACCCGAGCAGCCAGTTAGTTTAGTTTTAAGGTTTCGGTCAAACTGATTGTCCCAAATTTCTGCCTGAAAATACTGTAGCGGTTTTGAGATTAAAATCACAATTTCAATCAGATCAACTACAGAGCATTTATACAGAGTACACACACTGAAACAGAGAAGTCTAAAAACAGAATGTTACTCACACAATTCTAGAAGTCATTAGTTGTTATCCTGTCACAATCGAGTTGCACAAGCTAACACACGGCTGCTAGCTAAGTTAATAATATGCATGCACAGCTAGCTCAAGACGCAAACACAACTCACATTAACACTAACTAATGTGAATTATATAAGCTAGCAGTGGAAAATAATCAAGTACTGAACTTACTTAAAATGTGCAAGTACTTAACTTGAGTATTTTTAACACTAAGTAAATTAAAAATAATGGAGTACTTATTCTAGCTTTATAGATTTAAATGAGATTCAGTGTGAGCTACTTGAGTAAACAGACTGGGTCAATATAGTAGTCTTCTAATTACAGAGTAACTTATTTTTGTATATATTGTGATAAAATACTTACCGTTAGGCTACTTACCGCAAAAAATATGTAGAATCAAATAAAGAAAATGCCGAAATTACAAATAGGCTGTGACAATGTGCGCCTCGATGGTCAATGTCACCATTCTCGATAAGTTGACACGATACGGGCAAACGGGTGTTGCTCTTGATACGGTGAACAACACTTAAAGCTGCACAAATATACACAATGACACAAACACTGAAAGGTAATGATATAAATCGCTTCACTGCACTTTTTCTCTCCATTAATAATAACTATCTGTGTATTTCCACACGTATGTTCACTAGAGGTACGTTTTATCAATCATTTATCTGATAACCTCACACACGGCTGCTAGCTAAGTCAATAATATGCATGCACAGCTAGCTCAAGATGCAAACACAACTCACATTAACCTTAACTAATGTGAATTTTATAAGCTATAAGACTATTGAACTTGTACATTTGCAAGTATGTTTACACTAATTAAAGTAAAAATATTAGAGTTCTTCTTCCAGCTCTGTACGATTGTTAGCTTTAAATTTGATTCAGGGTTACAAGAAAGACAAATCAAAGTCAGCATTACAGTGTAAAACATGCTAACGCTAAGTTAGCAGAGCTACTTGAGGTTTAACTTAAAGGGGACCTATCATGCAAAATGCACTTTGTGATGTCTTTTATACATCAACATGTGTCCCCGGTGCGTCGGGGAACTCACGCAGCGTCAGATAATAAAACCCTCTCTTTTCCTCCGTACCCACATCTTTTAAAAACGGGGGTACAACGAGCGGATACAGATTCCATCCGCTGTGACGTAATAGCGGCGGCGGACCCACAGAAAGTTGCTATCAGAAACAATGCCTGACGTGTTTTGGACATCTTTGTTTACATTAGCAAGCCTCGCTAACACTCAGAGCTAACCTGTACTGGAGAGCACATGTGTTTAAAAAGCAGGAAATAAAAAAAGGAACTCACCTTGTGATAAACCTGCAAGAGAAAAAGCATTTGAGCTTAAAGTAACCTGTATAACCTGTTTCAATAATTATAACTTTGGCCCGACATATCTTAGGCGCCAATAGTCTGTGTAAAATGTATGCTTATGAAACTAGGGCAAATGTTCTCATGATGGTATTATTTTGCTTTGCTTGCTGTGCTCAATTGTGTGTGCGTTGACTTAGGAATGTAGAGGATCCAGTCGGGCCGGATAGGAGCGTGGGGGGGTTGCATGGGAAAGTGCTAAAAGTTGCATGAGAAAGTACTAAAACTGACAACATTGAGACTACGCAGAGATTGTGCAGAGATGAAGATTGGGATACGGAGAGGTACTGCCAGGTGCCGAAGATAAACGAAGATAAGGATTGGTACCTCACCCCACGTTCACCCCAGAATTGTTTATTTCATGGCTGCCATAAAGATGGCCTGGGACTTATCAGCGGCGCAGTAGATCCAAACCTCCCACGCTATGGCTGACTCACTCTGATTAGCTGCCTAGGGCTCGCCCAGGAGTGAATCCACCAGTAGATAAACACCTAGGGAGGAGCAACCGACACAACTCCTCCCACGCTATGGCTGACTCACTCTGATTCGCTGCCTAGGGCTCGCCCAGGAGTGAATCCACCAGTAAATAAACACCTAGGGAAGAGCAACCTACACAACTCCTCCCACACAACTCCTCTCCGTTTGTGGGCATAAATATTGTGAATTCTGTACACTCGGGGCCTCTGTTCGGTCTGACTGTCTGATACGTACATCGCACGGTAGTAGAACTAAGGCCCGAAGTACTTCGTTATATTGTACTGTTGTTTTTACCATTAAATCAGCTTATTGTTAACCTCATATCTCTGTGTCTGAGCTCTTCCTTTTATAGCAGACCACTCATCAAACGAACGGCGCGGAGCGGGCTCGAACCTTCAACCACTCCAAAAGGTGCCCCAATCCAACAAGCTCCATACTATTTCAGAAATAATCCTTGACGTGGTTTAGAACAGGATGGAGTTTTATCACAGCAGAATTTAACTTTATCTCCGGTAGAATTCTGATCAGGCATTAGCTCCGCCTCCTCTTATTTATTTTTGTTCAAGCTAAGGACCCAAAATCTGCGTTTCTCTAACAGGGCTGCAAAAGAGGGGTTTGAGCAGTAAGAGGCATGGCTACAACGGGGGACAGTTTGGGATTTTGAAAAAAACACTTCACAGACATGTTTTATATAGGTATGGCCCTACAATATATTTTTCAAATATAGCATGATAGGTCCACTTTAATATACTTACCGGTTCTCTCTTTAGTCCGTCTTTGAGGAAATTGGACGAATTCCATGTCGTAGGGAAGTAAACGAAGTCATCCGACTTCATAAAATTCAGCAAATAAATCATTAAATATTCTGTTAGCTCTCTCTAACGAAAGTTACGCTTAAAAAGTGTTTTGCACATTTAGAATTGAAAATAAATCAAACAGTATCTTATTTTACTATAGGGTGCTTGCCTCTTTATTCTACTGTATTACTCTACTGTATGTTTGCCTTATATCTGCACTGTCACTGTCACTTTGCTGTTATTTCGCCGCTGTGAGTTGAATAAAGGATTTTTTATTCTGATTTTAATCTTCTAATACTTGTTTATCTTAAACCCTGAATTCTCAGACAGTCATAATATTATGCTTAACAGTAGGCCTTCCATTCACCTTTTGTATTAGTAGCTAGTTAAATCACCACATTGCACATTTACCCTCTTTTGACAAATGTCTTTTTTTATTTGGCAAAATAATCGGTTGTGTCTTCTTGTGATAATGTAACAGGTTAGTTTCAATCTGCCAATGACATGGTGAACACAGACTTAGTGGATTAACCCTTTTATATCTATTTTATTAATGTTGAATCGCACAAATTCCTTCTGAATATTTTCCTGACATTGCCTTAGTCAGTAGCACAAAGATCAGCCACTCACCTTTCAGTCCCTCCGTTTCTCTGGATCTTACCTTTCCATCTGTGACCTCGGTCGGATGTCTATAGTCTGAATCACCGGAGCTAATCTTTATTCCACATCTGCATTTAGGACAGAAGACAGAAATAAACGGTCGTCTGTGTTGACGAACATCCTCTGTTAATTAAAGAATCTTCAAAAGGATTACATTAGCACATTCAGCACATAAAGTAAACCATTTATGTTATAGGTGGAAGAAGTACTTGGATATGATATTTAAGTAAAAGTAGAAATATTACATTAGAACAAAAAACAATGCCGGGTAGCTTGTGAATTTACTCAAGGTGGAACTAGAGTCTTATTTAAGTGTTGATTATATTTCACATCATTAATCCAGATCTGTAAAGTAACTAAAGGGATTAAATACATGTAGTGGAGTAAAAGTACACCATTTACCCCTGAAATATAGTGGAGTAGAAGTACAAGTACTTCAGAATAGTACTTAAGTACAGTACTTGAGTAAATGTTACTCCACACCGCTATAATCTGGGACAAACAGCGCATGCTCCGTCTGAAAACATCACGCTAAGGTTAGCTTGTTAGCTAGCTACATTAGTGAGATTTATACCATGAATAAAACAAATAACGAAAAGTCAATTTAACAAAAACATGGCGAATTTAATCCTAAACAGTTAATATTCAACCAAGTCAAGCCAGCTTAACTTTTATGAGCCTCCCAAGCAGTGGCGTAGCCAGGAATTATTGTGTGGGTGGGCCTGGAGAAACGTAGGTGGGCCAGGGGGAGACTTATTAAGCGTGGGGTCTGAGCTGAAACTTCATGATTTTATTTATTTTTTAATGCACTAATTGAACATAAGCATAAACTAGCAGTGAAAACAAAAACATAGGCCTCAGAATGTGAAACTGACTTCCACATGACTGGCTCGTCGGTTGTTTATCCTTGACAGTCACTCAGAGTCTTTACATATTCAGAAAATGTGTGTACGCTTCACTGCAGACCTCAAGAAGAAATAAGACTTTTATTCACTCACGGCAAAACTTACTTTACTTACTAATTAACTCACGGTAAAAAAAATGCACTCCCTATTCCATTGTCATGAAGATGGAATCTAAATATATCCAGAATAAGTTTTATTGGATCCAGGCTAGAAACATGTTTATTTCTGCTGTAAAGTTGGGCATTTGAACATGGGGGTCTATGGAAATTGCTCCTTTCTGCATCCATCCCCTGTCGGCCACTAGATGAACTGCAGTTTGTGGCACTTCCTTCTGGGCTTCCCGGCTCTGTGCTATGACGCGCTGATTGGCTGTGGGTGGACCAGACGTGCATGTTGGTGGGCCCACCCACAGCTACGCCACTGCTCCCAAGTAAATAAAACTTTATTTTATCAGCAGACATGTGAGACACCTTACCTCAGAAGATCCTCCGTTGCTATGCGGTTACTATGCTGTTGCTATGCTGTTGCTATGCTGTTGCTATGGGGTTAACCCGTAATCCCGATGCAGATACACATTTAAAACAGCAGGCGGCATAGTTGTCCCATTTAAAGCATAGAGTAAGACTGTATAAAAAGCGTTTAACCTGAATAATACATGTTGAATAAATATATATGTTTAAAAAAATTAATGGAATTAAAAAAAAAAAGTTTAATTGCAATAAATAAATAGCATTCAAATAAAAAATGTATGAGTACAAAACATTTCTTTCTTTTTTTAATATATTTAAATACATTAAAAAAAAGAAAGAAAGCTTTTTATATATTTCTAAGAGTCTAATATACCTCTTAAAACTATCCCAGAAAAAATATATAAAATGTTTCACACTGGTCCTGTTTTTAAAGTATTTGTTATGTTATTTTTATTTCATTATATTTTTTACCATAGATTTTGTACACATGTGTTTGCCTCTTAATTTAATATGATAGTGTACTCATTATATTTGGCCTTTCATTCCCCTATTTAAGAATATATATAGGATTAAAAGACTATTGTCACAGCAGGATTTAAAACACTTGTCCATGCTTTTATCTTCAGTAGACTCAACTACTGTACTGGTGCAGACCCGGCGCCAGAACTGATCTACAGGGAGGGCATATGATTTTCATGGGAGGGCACACAAAACCGTCATGTGCCGCGGCCAGTATCGGCGCCAGAGATGTTCTTTTGGGGTGCTGTGGGGTAGCTTGACGTTTCATAGAGGGTGCTCAAACATGTAGGGTTTCCCATGAAGGTACCGGGCGCTACAGTGGAATGTTCTACTGCAACACTCCCCACACACATTCACAGTGTACCCGTGACTCGAAGGCTCGATAATCAGCTCACGGCATATCGGTGTAGGGGGTAGGGGGTAAAGTGCTATTTTTTTTTAAGTGGGGGGTGGACCTAACCTTCTCTAGGGGGGTCCGTGGGCATGCTCCCCCGGGAAGATTTGTTTTTTTAATATTGAAGTTAAAAGCATCAATCTGGTGCACTTTGAGAGCAACATGAAGAGATCTATGGAAACCTCTCTCAACACCCAGAGGAAACAGAACTGTAAACAGATTTACTTTTGCTTTATGGATATTTTACAAATCACTCCCCTTTGAAACTGTATTCTTGTTTTAATGTCCTATAGTATTTCATACCTGTTTTTCATGTATTACTCTTATATTACTATCTGACATCACATACATCATAGCCTTAAAGTTCACAGTTTCTTTATAATTTAAAAAATAAAAATACTTTTTTTTCAAATTGTTATAAATAAAATAAAAATACTTTTTTATGCAGGAGGGCAGGAATGTCAAATGCAGCCTGGCCCTCCCTGGCCCTCCCTGGCCCTCCCTGGCGCTCCCTGGCCCTCCCTGGCCCTCCCTGGCTCTCCTCTGGCCCTCCCTGGCCCTCCCTGGCCCTCCCTGGCGCTCCCTGGCACTCCCTGGCTCTCCCTGGCCCTCCTCTGGCCCACCCTGGCCCTCCCTGGCCCTCCCTGGCGCTCCCTGGCGCTCCCTGGCGCTCCCTGGCCCTCCCTGGCGCTCCCTGGCGCTCCCTGGCCCTCCCTGGCGCTCCCTGGCGCTCACTGGCGCTCCCTGGCCCTCCCTGGCGCTCCCTGGCGCTCCCTGGCGCTCCCTGGCCCTCCCTGGCGCTCCCTGGCGCTCACTGGCGCTCCCTGGCCCTCCCTGGCGCTCCCTGGCGCTCCCTGGTCCTCCCTGGCCCTCCCTGGCGCTCCCTGGCGCTCCCTGGCCCTCCCTGGCGCTCCCTGGCGCTCACTGGCCTCCCTGGCCCTCCCTGGCGCTCCCTGGCGCTCCCTGGCCCTCCCTGGCCCTCCCTGGCGCTCCGTGGCGCTCCCTGGCCCTCACTGGCGCTCCCTGGCGCTCCCTGGCCCTCCTTGGCCCTCCCACGACGCCAGGTCTGTACTGGTGTCTTTACAGGTTTAAAAAAAAGATATATTAGATCGCTGCTGCTTTTACGCTGGCTTCCTGTCTGTTCTAAACACTGCTGCTGGTTTATAAAGCTTTGAATGGTTTAGGCCCAAAATACATGACCTCCTGCTAAATGATGAACCATCCAGATCTCTCAGGTCTTCTGGTCAGCTTTCTGTCCCCAGAGTCAGAACTAAACATGGAGAAGTTCAGTTAGTATGCTCCAAACATCTGGAACAAACTCCCAGACTTACTCTGCCCTGTAACCTTTATTCATGTGTTTTATATATTAGCTTGTTTTATGTTTATTTAATTCTCTCTGCTTTTTAATGATTGTTTTTAAATGCCATTTTATAAAGTGTTTCTGCTGCACTATTTCTTAATGCTCTCAATGTCTTTCTTTTATGTAAAGCACTTTGCATTGCCTTGTGTTGAAGGTGCTGTATGAATAAGCTGGCCTTGTGTTGAAGGTGCTGTATGAATAAGCTGGCCTTGTGTTGAAGGTGCTGTATGAATAAGCTGGCCTTGTGTTGAAGGTGCTGTATGAATAAGCTGGCCTTGTGTTGAAGGTGCTGTATGAATAAACTGGCCTTGTGTTGAAGGTGCTGTATGAATAAGCTGGCCTTGTGTTGAAGGTGCTGTATGAATAAGCTGGCCTTGTGTGAAGGTGCTGTATGAATAAGCTGGCCTTGTGTTGAAGGTGCTGTATGAATAAGCTGGCCTTGTGTTGAAGGTGCTGTATGAATAAGCTGGCCTTGTGTTGAAGGTGCTGTATGAATAAGCTGGCCTTGTGTTGAAGGTGCTGTATGAATAAACTGGCCTTGTGTTGAAGGTGCTGTATGAATAAGCTGGCCTTGTGTTGAAGGTGCTGTATGAATAAGCTGGCCTTGTGTTGAAGGTGTTGTATGAATAAGCTGGCCTTGTGTTGAAGGTGCTGTATGAATAAGCTGGCCTTGTGTTGAAGGTGCTGTATGAATAAGCTGGCCTTGTGTTGAAGGTGCTGTATGAAAGAGCTGGCCTTGTGTTGAAGGTGCTGTATGAATAAGCTGGCCTTGTGTTGAAGGTGCTGTATGAATAAGCTGGCCTTGTGTTGAAGGTGCTGTATGAATAAGATGGCCTTGTGTTGAAGGTGCTGTATGAATAAGCTGGCCTTGTGTTGAAGGTGCTGTATGAATAAGCTGGCCTTGTGTTGAAGGTGCTGTATGAATAAGCTGGCCTTGTGTTGAAGGTGCTGTATGAATAAGCTGGCCTTGCCCTTTGCTTTAACAATGTACATTTCATTTACAATAAAAAGTACAACACTGGCTTCCATGTTCTAGAAGTCTTAAGTTAGGGGTTATTCAAGTATTTAAAATGACTGTTTTTGTGAAGTGTCTTTGTTTCTGAAATCGCTATAATAATTACATTTATAATGTTGTATTATTAATGAATGAAAGTCAAATGTTTCATAGATTATAAATGAGTTTACCATGAGTTTAACGTTAAGAAAATGATGATTATAATAATAATAACAATAATATTATTAATAATAATACAACATTATAAATGTAATTATTATTATTATCATAATCATTGACTCCACATTACCTGCAACATAATTTAATTTTAAAATAGCAAACATAGCTGAACCTAATGAGTCACATGTCTTCAGATTCTGTATCAAACATATTTTGAATAACCTTAAATTACATCTCAAAATGTGTCTGAACAACAACATGAAAGAAGTACGCACATTACCTTTAAAACCTCATTTATTATGTCATACAGACTTTATTCAGATAGTATTACAGTCAAACAGAATTACACAATCATTAACAATCTTCCCCAACATTTAGATTTCAGATTTCACGTCAAAAACTCTTTAGAAAAATAAGCAAACACAAAAGGACGGAATACAAACGACATGTCCATATGTTAGTGTGTGTGTGTGTGTGTGTGTGTGTGTGTGTGTGTGTGTGTGTGGTGTGTGTGTGTGTGTGTGTGTGTGTGTGTGTGTGTGTGTTTAGACGTATGCTCTGGCTGAAGAATCTGGCTCAGACTTGGCTGTTGCCGTGTAGACTTTCTGAGGCTTGTTTCCATAATAGCCGCTGCGGATACAAGAAGAGAAAGTCATGAAAAATGGTACAATTTGAGAAAAAAGAAAGATAATGTTTTCAAGGCAGACATTTCGGACTCTTAAGAGCAAAAAATAAATAAAGATAATCTAAGAAATACATAATTGCGATAAATAAACATACATTTCTTAGAAGAAAGAAAAACATTTGTTTAAAAGCTTTAATTTTGAAAGTAGGTCCAATATTCTATATATATATATATATATATATATATATATATATATATGTATATATATATATATATATATATATACATATCCCACAAAAACCTGATGAAATGTTATTTAACTAGTTATTTATAATAATGAGTTGAACATGACAATAAAGACAAATAGTAAATAAATCAGAGAAAGGAAGCTCAGGTGAGGGGGCGGGGCTTACCCTTTCTTTCCTGCAGGTGAGGCTCTCTTACAGGCCGCGCAGAGCAAAGCTCCGCCCAAGATGGAGAGACTCGACCCCCCCCACCCCATGTAGAGACCGGTACTCAGCTCAAACCTGCACACACACACACACACACACACACACACACACACACACACACACACACACACACACACACACATTATTACACGTTTTCTGCATCAACTTCAGCAACTTTTCAATCGTTGTTGTTTTTCCTTCATCATTTCGACTTAAATATATTTAATTATTTCTCTGAAACATTCGACCGACCTTGAATTATTTCCTCTGTATTATAATTACATTTTTCCTCCAAATATTACAAAATGTTTCTATAAAATGTTTGCATTTCCTTTTTTTGACCCCATGTTTTCTTCCCGCCTGAACGGCTTGTTTTTTACATGTTGTGTTGAAAAGTGTATAAATAGAGTGTATAGTATTGTCATGTGTTTCTGGACTCACTTCACGCCCCCGGTGAACGGATCATTGAAGTCCTCCACGATTCTGGAGGCGTACCACGAAGCTGCGGTCATGCAGCACAGACCTGCAGACACACAATGACAGAAACACAAAAAGGTTTTAGTCACTCTTTAGTGTCCCCTGGTCTCCCAGCTGTGTGCGTCACTCTTTAGTGTCCCCTGGTGTCCAGCTGTGTGCGTCACTCTTTAGTGTCCCCTGGTCTCCCAGCTGTGTGCGTCATTCTTTAGTGTCCCCTGGTCTCCAGCTGTGTGCGTCACTCTTTAGTGTCCCCTGGTCTCCAGCTGTGTGCGTCACTCTTTAGTGTCCCCTGGTCTCCCAGCTGTGTGCGTCACTCTTTATGTCCCCTGGTCTCCCAGCTTTGTGCGTCACTCTTTAGTGTCCCCTGGTCTCCCAGCTGTGTGCGTCACTCTTTAGTGTCCCCTGGTCTCCCAGCTGTGTGTGTCACTCTTTAGTGTCCCCTGGTCTCCAGCTGTGTGCGTCACTCTTTAGTGTCCCCTGGTCTCCCAGCTGTGTGCGTCACTCTTTAGTGTCCCCTGGTCTCCCAGCTGTGTGCGTCACTCTTTAGTGTCCCCTGGTCTCCAGCTGTGTGCGTCACTCTTTAGTGTCCCCTGGTCTCCCAGCTGTGTGCGTCACTCTTTAGTGTCCCTGGTCTCCCAGCTGTGTGCATCACTCTTTAGTGTCCCCTGGTCTCCAGCTGTGTGCGTCACTCTTTAGTGTCCCCTGGTCTCCCAGCTGTGTGCGTCACTCTTTAGTGTCCCCTGGTCTCCCAGCTGTGTGCGTCACTCTTTAGTGTCCCCTGGTCTCCAGCTGTGTGCGTCACTCTTTAGTGTCCCCTGGTCTCCCAGCTGTGTGCGTAACTTTTTAGTGTCCCCTGGTCTCCCAGCTGTGTGCGTCACTCTTTAGTGTCCCCTGGTCTCCAGCTAGCTATGTGCGTGACTCTTTAGTGTCCCCTGGTCTCCAGCTGTGTGCGTCACTCTTTAGTGTCCCCTGGTCTCCCAGCTGTGTGCGTCACTCTTTAGTGTCCCCTGGTCTCCCAGCTGTGTGCGTCAGTCTTTAGTGTTCCCTGGTCTCCAGCTGTGTGCGTCACTCTTTAGTGTCCCCTGGTCTCCAGCTGTGTGCGTCACTCTTTAGTGTCCCCTGATCTCCAGCTGTGTGCGTCACTCTTTAGTGTCCCCTGGTCTCCTTTAGTGTCCCCTGGTCTCCAGCTGTGTGCGTCACTCTTTAGTGTCCCCTGGTCTCCCAGCTGTGTGCGTCAGTCTTTAGTGTTCCCTGGTCTCCAGCTGTGTGCGTCACTCTTTAGTGTCCTCTGGTCTCCAGCTGTGTGCGTCACTCATTAGTGTCCCCTGGTCTCCAGCTGTGTGCGTCACTCTTTAGTGTCCCCTGGTCTCCCAGCTGTGTGCATCACTCTTTAGTGTCCCCTGGTCTCCCAGCTGTGTGCATCACTCTTTAGTGTCCCCTGGTCTCCCAGCTGTGTGCGTCACTCTTTAGTGTTCCCTGGTCTCCAGCTGTGTGCGTCACTCTTTAGTGTCCCCTGCTCTCCAGCTGTGTGTGTCACTCTTTAGTGTCCCCTGGTCTCCAGCTGTGTGCGTCACTCTTTAGTGTCCCCTGGTCTCCCAGCTGTGTGCGTCACTCTTTAGTGTCCCCTGGTCTCCCAGCTGTGTGCGTCACTCTTTAGTGTCCCCCTGGTCTCCCAGCTGTGTGTGTCACTCTTTAGTGTCCCCTGGTCTCCCAGCTGTGTGCGTCACTCTTTAGTGTCCCCTGGTCTCTCAGCTGTGTGCGTCACTCTTTAGTGTCCCCTGGTCTCCCAGCTGTGTGCGTCACTCTTTAGTGTCCCCTGGTCTCCCAGCTGTGTGCGTCACTCTTTAGTGTCCCTGGTCTCCCAGCTGTGTGCGTCACTCTTTAGTGTCCCCTGGTCTCCCAGCTGTGTGCGTCACTCTTTAGTGTCCCCTGGTCTCCAGCTGTGTGCGTCACTCTTTAGTGTCCCTGGTCTCCCAGCTGTGTGCGTCACTCTTTAGTGTCCCCTGGTCTCCCAGCTGTGTGCGTCACTCTTTAGTGTCCCCTGGTCTCCAGCTGTGTGCGTCACTCTTTAGTGTCCCCTGGTCTCCCAGCTGTGTGCGTCACTCTTTAGTGTCCCCTGGTCTCCCAGCTGTGTGCGTCACTCTTTAGTGTCCCCTGGTCTCCCAGCTGTGTGCGTCACTCTTTAGTGTCCCCTGGTCTCCAGCTGTGTGCGTCACTCTTTAGTGTCCCCTGGTCTCCCAGCTGTGTGCGTCACTCTTTAGTGTCCCTGGTCTCCAGCTGTGTGCGTCACTCTTTAGTGTCCCCTGGTCTCCCAGCTGTGTGCGTCACTCTTTAGTGTCCCCTGGTCTCCCAGCTGTGTGCGTCACTCTTTAGTGTCCCCTGGTCTCCAGCTGTGTGCGTCACTCTTTAGTGTCCCCTGGTCTCCCAGCTGTGTGCGTCACTCTTTAGTGTCCCCTGGTCTCCAGCTGTGTGCGTCACTCTTTAGTGTCTCCTGGTTGTCCGTTGTGTTTTGAGCTTCTTCAGTGTTTTGTATTTGCAGCGTTTGGTTTCTGCAGCTTTTAGTAAATGCTGCTCATGTCTCCTCAAGTTGCTGAATGTTCTCTAGATGCTGCATGTCTCCTCAAGCTGCTGAATGTTCTCTAGATGCTGCATGTCTCCTCAAGCTGCTGAATGTTCTCTAAATGCTGCATGTGTTGTCAAGTTGCTGGAGATGTTTCTTCATTTGTACATTTGTGTTTTTATATCTGCATCGTTTCTGAAAGTCAACAGGGATCCTGAAAATAAAGTGCTTAAAATGCCTACATTTAGAATGATTTGCCCCATCTCAGGTGTAAATGATTACACCTGAGATTATCTTCTGCAATAATCCAAAATCACATGGAGAAATCCCATTAGATTTTTGTGGCGGGGATGCTGCCTTCAGGGTCCGCTAAAAAACTACCGTCATCCCTGCAGCTCTCTATACTCCCTCCACCTCTTGTGAATGGAGACTTTTCGCCGTCTTTGCCCAGGGTAACTGTTGGGAAAATAGTGAATGTCCTCTTCCAATGTGAGAGTAACATGCTAACAAAGGTATCCCAACTGTAGCTGTGAACATGACAGGATGTATGATTACCTAGAAGAGCATCAGGACTGTTTGAGGCATATGATAGCTATGTGATTAACATGATGATTCAGCCTCTATGGAGAGAGACATGTGACAAGCATGATCATTTCTGACGTGGAGCTAATCTGAAGTAAACATTTAATACTGCTTTCTATTCCTCCATCTTGTGACTGTGTAACTCCCTCTCTTGGATATCAGCATGTGAAGGACACTGTTCAGGAACTAGTTGATGCTCTGTATGTGATGACTACTTCCATTCTGGAGAGGATCACAAATACATGGATCCTTAGATTGAAGCTCAAGCCGGGGACCAGAGAGATTTTTCGAACAGTAACTCACCACCGAGGATACTCAGGATTCCCCCGAGGACAGCCATCTTGGCCTTGGTTTGTTCGGTGGCCGATCCGATCTTGATGCACTTGAGTCCGAGCAGAGCGACGACCAACGCTCCGAGTCCGAGCATCAGAGAGATGATCATCAGAGCGCGACACGCCTGGATGTGAGCTGCAGACAAAGAGAGAGATATTTAGAAAATTCAAATTCAAAAGAAGCTTCATTGGCATGATCATATAAAAAACACAATATTGCCAAAGCATGTTGAAAAAAGTGTTAAAACACGTAGTCCTATAAGGGATATATATGGGGTTTTGAGAGAGAAATTCACAAATTTGCATTGTTGATTTATCAAAAGGGATAAAGTTAAACCCTAACACACATTTTAAACTAACTTTTCTTACTTTGTAGTCCTTTAAAGACAATGTGCGTATCAATTGCAAAGTTCACATTTAAACTGACTTTATACTGAATATGTATTTAAAGAAGCCCTTTCCTGCTTTCCTGCAGTGTTTTCTATAGGTTTTAGTGCATGTAAATGGTCTGCAGAGGCTAAAATCCCTCAAAAAGCGCCTGGAACGCCTCCATTGGACTCCTGTGTTTACTTCCGGAACATAGTGACATCACTACCATGACACTGGCGCTCCTATTGGCTAGCGCTCCAACACATTGTACGTGATAGACTAAGGGGCGGGGACATCTCTAAGTGGTTGACCAATCACAACAGAGCCGGCCAGCTAACCAATCAGAGCAGACTGGGTTCTGGTTTCAGACAGAGGGCAGTATGAGAAAAATAAAGAGCTTTTTGAACATTAAAGCATGGAGACCTGGAGTTTAAGGGTCACTCTTCATGGAGAACGGGGTTCTGGGAGATCACAAATACAATTATGGGAATCAGATTAAAACACAGTAAACTATTAAAATATACCATAACCTTTAGTGTTTATCCCCCGACATGAGACCATACTGAAGTAGAAAAAGGGAAGGAGGAAGTGGAAGTCACATTATATGATCCAGAGAGTTACTGCTGCTGTAACTTATTGACAAGATGACCTCTAATGATCATAAAAACCTGCCGCACCTTTTTATGATCCTCACAGAGTTTCAGCGAGCTGGAGCCAGAATGAATCATGCCGTTTAATAACCACACTGACGAGCAATACTAAAGATCTATAGGTTTCCTATTGTGCACCAAATCAAGTGTTTCCATGTCTACGTTGGGGGGCCTTTTTATCAACAAACTTAAATACATTATCATAGATGTCCCTCAAAGGCCAGAGACCTTTTATAAGTAAACCTGTGAATTAAGTTCATTCATAAGGAAAAATAAAGGGATTCAAAATAAATCAATTACATATAATAATGAATAAATACAGATAGAAAAAAAAGTTGTTTATATGCCACTTGAGATTAAATTAAAAGCTTTGTTATCATTTAGTTGTTCGTGTTTTTTTCCTCTTGACATTTTATTTTCCACTTGTTTGATGTATATTTATTATATTATTTAATTTCAACAATTATTTCATATTTTTGTCAATGTATACTCTTGTATGGCACTCCTTTGACTGAATATGTTCTTAAATCCATATCAAACTAAATGAGTTTAACCAGACTGAAGTGAAAGTAAAGCGAATGTAAAACATCGAGACGGAGTTTCCCTCCATTTTATTGCCAGAGGAGGATGAGACTTAAAATGGCGCCCAAAAGATAATCCTGCAGAAGCATCAGGAGAGAAACAGTCTCGCTGTAAAGTAAATTAACTAATATTTATAATTAAACATGCTATGTATAAAGTCTTCTTTGTAATAAGCTATTACCCGTAACCAGTGACTTCGTTCAGTTTACGGCGGGAACCTTGTGGCTGTAAATCGATCAACCTTTGGACGAGTCGTGCCACATGGCATGCTGGCCTATATTTCTGTACCAATGCTTATATGCAGCAAAAACTCATTTTAGAAGTTTTAGAAGCTCCACTGATCAACAAGCTTAATTGTAATTATGTTTTTAACCTTTTTTTCTATCAGAACCTGAAACCTGGTGATTATTGACTCCATTCCTTGTGACCCCATAAATCTATATATATATAAATCCAATAGAGTTGAACTTGAATCACCTCATCAGTTTCAAATTATATATTGCTGAAAAAATAAAGAAGTAAAGAACAGGACAAATTAAAAACACGATCGTTTAAAAAGAAGGAAAAAAAGATCGTTAAGAAATAGAAGAAATAATATAAATTGTAGACAATTTAATTTCCAAGTTCCAAGTTTGAACCAATTATTTTAAAAAAGTGACAGATGATGAAACTCCAGCAGGAAGACACTTTATTTAGCCATTTCCCCGGCCTATTAACTCATTCTTTTTTTCACAGTCCCTAAATTGCCCAAATGTTACATTTGAGGCGTAGCTACATCGTTATTGAATCTGTCTTTGTCTTTTTAGTCCGTATATACTGTTTTATTTTATTCATTTGACCAACAACAGTTCCCAACCTCTCTATCCTCTATAAGACTCGTGTTTTCTTTCTATTGGAACTTGGAAACAATCACTCCTTGCACACTAGCAGCTCTCCTTTTACTGTAATGAGTTTTATTTGTTAGTGTTGGGAAACTTTTTTACCAACTTGTAAATATAATTGGTAGGTTCCTTATTTTATTCTTTTAATCCCATGTGTGTACTATCTTTGATTCTGTCTTGTTCTGTTGCTGCGATAACACCTTAACTTCCCCACGGGGATCAATAGAGGTCCATCTTATCTTATGTTCTCCATTTTATAAAAGGGTCTGTGTCCTGGTCTTAAGTGACTGTTATTTTGTATATATTGATTGTTGTGCTTATATTTATGTCTTAATGTGTGCAAATGTATAAATGTGTCTGTTGATTGTGTATAGGATATAAATATTTGTTTACATCATTTTATATATATTTGTATTTGGGATTGTGGGAAACGGTATTTCGATCTCTCTGTCTGAACACACAAACTGAAAGATTGACTTTGACTTACTGGGGAGGGCGAGCAGCGACTCGAAGTCTCGACACTCGGCGATCCCGCCGCTATTTTCGGCGCAGGCATGCCACAGGTTCTCAAACTGCCTCTGAGAGATGATGACGCTGCCGGACACCGTGGAGATCTTCCAGTAGTCGTTGGCCAGCGCTGATCCGGTGATCAACCAGCTGATGATGCACATGATGAACCCGACCGCTTCCACAGCCGTCGACATGGTGGCAAAGAAGAAGAAATCCAAATAAAATAAGAAAAAAAGCCTTCAACAATGGCAGGTCGCAGGGCCTTGGTTTGGTGGTGAAGCCGGAGAGGGAGAAGTCAGTCTGTTCCTCTGCCGTTGTTAATGTGACGTCTGTATCTCTAACCGGAGAACTTTACCCTCTCTGGGGGCCATAAATGAGCCGCTCCCTAGTTCCCCCCGCCTCCCACTCAGTATTGATTATGAGGATGGTGATGCAGTCTTCAGCCACGCCTCAGATCACCTGTAGAGACAGAGTCCTGCTGCTTTTCACACCGAAACCTTAAGAAACAAGCATGGCAGCTAAAATACATCATAATCTGAAACTGCAAATGGGTTCAGTTTATGGAGAAACATTTTCAAATGCTTAAAAAAGCGTTTGCTAGTGACTTGTTAGAACAGTGTTAGTCAGCATTTTACCACTTCCTGGCCTGGAAGAGAATGTTTTTTTCTGAAAGTGTTTTTGGTTGTACGTTTGTAATACGGTCTGTGGTTAACACACGCTGAAGAGATTTTAACGTTTTGTCCTACGACATAAAATACGTCAGTAAACCCCACTGGTGAATTTAAAAACAGCGGTTTAAAAGAAACGACTAAACATCATCACACCCAACATTAGCCTCCTTTAGCTTAGCGGTGGTGATGTGAAGTCATGTGACCGTGCTGTAGTTCCTTTATAGCCCAACATTAGCCACCTTTAGCTTAGCGGTGGTGACGTGAAGTCATGTGACCGTGCTGTAGTTCCTTTATAGCCCAACATTAGCCTCCTTTAGCTTAGCGGTGGTGACGTGAAGTCATGTGACCGTGCTGTAGTTCCTTTATAGCCCAACATTAGCCACCTTTAGCTTAGCGGTGGTGACGTGAAGTCATGTGACCGGCTGTAGTTCCTTTATAGCCCAACATTAGCCTCCTTTAGCTTAGCGGTGGTGACGTGAAGTCATGTGACCGTGCTGTAGTTCCTTTATAGCCCAACATTAGCCACCTTTAGCTTAGCGGTGGTGACGTGAAGTCATGTGACCGTGCTGTAGTTCCTTTATAGCCCAACATTAGCCACCTTTAGCTTAGCGGTGGTGACGTGAAGTCATGTGACCGTGCTGTAGTTCCTTTATAGCCCAACATTAGCCACCTTTAGCTTAGCGGTGGTGACGTGAAGTCATGTGACCGTGCTGTAGTTCCTTTATAGCCCAACATTAGCCACCTTTAGCTTAGCGGTGGTGACGTGAAGTCATGTGACCGTGCTGTAGTTCCTTTATAGCCCAACATTAGCCTCCTTTAGCTTAGCGGTGGTGACGTGAAGTCATGTGACCGGGCTGTAGTTTTTTTGCAACACATCTAAACAATAGAAATACACAATAAAGGACAATAGACGTTTAAATAAACAAGTGAAATTAAAAGTAGAGCTTATTAGAAATAAAAAAGATTGTTAGATTATTGGTTTAAAGAACGTCACGAGAAAGACATAAATTATAAGACAAATAAAAAGAAAACTATTTTTTAGCTCTTTGTTTTTATTCACTTTGGGCCCAATGCAGGAAGAAAAACACAAACACACGTCCTCTTATTTCAGGTCTGTATGCACAGCTTGATTCTGAACAAAATGACAAAATAAATGAACAAAAAAACTACAGAATGGTTTTGTTTGGCACTTTATATTTTTATGTGAATAAAGTTATTGAGATTCAAAAGAGAGAGAGAAAACATACACTCGGTATCTCTGTATTGTGAGACTGAGAAGAGGAGAAGTCTGCAGCAGGAAGTGGACGGATAATAACAATTTTAATGTCCAAATAAGGAAGTCCAGGTCCGGCCTCCTATTGGCTGATGAGTGAAACTCACAGAACGCCTGTGAGGCTGAAACTGGTGCTATAAACAGGTGTGTTGTGGAAACTAAGATATATTTACGTCATTTATCGATGGATGGATTAATGCCTGACACCAGCAACCCGCAGGACAAAGGTGAAAGAGACACAAACACTCTACAAAGACACACAAAAGGGGGGAAAATACGCAATTTGACTATGAAGACACCCAACAATTTATCAAAAAGAAAAACAAAAGAGACAGCTAATCACCAAAAATGACCAACAAACACAAGAGACACAAAAACAATTACAAAGACACACAAAAGGACCAAGAAACATGCAAAATGACTACAAAAGTACAAAGAAAGTCAACAGAAAGAGGTTTAACTACAAATACACAACTAACTGCCACAAAATCACAAAAATGATCCCACAGAGACACAAGAAGACACAAGAACAACTACAGTGAGGAAATAATCACCAAAAAGATGAAGAATGACTACAAAGGTACACAAAGAGACACCTCTACAAAGAGTCTATCATTTAGCACAGGTTGACACAAAAAGACTCAAAATGATCGAACGCAGACACACAAACACATGAAACAACAAAAAAGACTCACAAAATAACTACAAAGAAACAACAAATATGCAAAATGACTACTAAGGTACAAAAAAGACAACAGAAAGGGGCAAACAGCGACCAAATGTTATTAAAAAAATTACTACAAAGGCACAAAAAAGAATACAAAAAAGGACAAAACAACCACAGACACAAGGTGACCAAAAAGACATGCAAACACAACAAAAAGAAGAGAAACCCCACACAGACACACAGACACACAGAAACCCCCCACAGACACACAGAAACCCCCCACAGACACACAGACACACAGACACACAGAAACCCCCCACAGACACACAGACACACAGACACACAGACACACAGACACACAGACACACAGACACACAGACACACAGACACACAGACACACAGACACACAGACACACAGAAACCCCCCACAGACACACAGACACACAGAAACCCCACAGAGACACACAGACACACAGAAACCCCCCACAGACACACAGAAACCCCACACAGACACACGGAAACCCCACACAGACACACAGAAACCCCACACAGACACACAGAAACCCCACACAGACACACAGAAACCCCACACAGACACACGGAAACCCCACACAGACACACAGAAACCCCACACAGACACACAGAAACCCCACACAGACACACAGACACACAGAAACCCCACACAGACACACAGAAACCCCACACAGACACACAGAAACCCCACACAGACACACAAAAGGACCATAAAAGGGAATAACAGATGTGGATGTGTGTTATGTTAAAGAAACACGTAGAGGGTTGAACGTTAGAAGGTGTTTGATGTCTGATGGTGTGAAAGGCGGGCAGCTCCAGGTTGTGTGAGTTTTATTTCTTTATGGTGTTTGGAGGTTAATGATTGGACATCATGAGAGTCCAAAGTCTGTCCTCTCTCTACAGAAACATCAGTATCATCAGATCCACTCTCAGGAAGAACAGGAGGAACAGTTCAATATTAGAATGTATATTAAAAGTATTTCTGATGAATACATTTTGTGATTATATGATAACATGCAGTACTTATATATTATAATATAAATGTGAGTTAATTGCCTCCCCAGTTAAAGAGGCTCTATTCTGCCGATGATCTGCTCTGATTGGTCAACAGATGTCCCTGTGTGTACCTGTATGTATCTACGGTATGTGTGTACCCCTCAGGTGTGTGTATATAAGGTGTGTGTACCCCTCAGGTGTGTGTATCTAAGGTGTGTGTACACCTCAGGTTTGTACTTGTATGTGTGCGTATGTACATCATGTGCATCTCAGGTGTGTGTACCTGTGTGTATCTCAGGTGTGTGAACCTGTGTGTATCTCAGGTGTGTGTACCTGTGTGTATCTCAGGTGTGTGAACCTGTGTATATTTTAGGTGTTTCTACCTGTGTGTATTTTAGGTGTGTGTACCTGTTCTGTATCTCAGGTGTGTGTACCTGTGTGCATCTCAGGTGTGTGTACCTGTGTGTATCTCAGGTGTGTGTACCTGTGTGTATTTTAGGTGCGTGTATCTCAGGTGTGTGTGTACCTTTGAAGCACTTCGGGATTTGTCTTGGCAAATGAGAAGCGCTATATAAATTCAATTTATTATTTTACTATTTTGTGTTACTCAGGTGTGTGTATCTGCTGTATGTATCTTAGGTGTGAGTTTATCAGGTGTGTGTATCTCAGGTGTGTGTTACTCAGGTGTGTGTATCTGCTGTATGTATCTTAGGTGTGAGTTTATCAGGTGTGTGTACAAGCATGTTACTCAGGTGTGTATCTCAGGTGTGTATCTCAGGTGTGTATCTCAGGTGTGTAACTCAGGTGTGTATCTCAGGTGTGTATCTCAGGTGTGTATCTCAGGTGTGTAACTCAGGTGTGTATCTCAGGTGTGTATCTCAGGTGTGTAACTCAGGTGTGTATCTCAGGTGTGTAACTCAGGTGTGTATCTTAGGTGTCTAACTCAGGTGTGTATCTCAGGTGTGTATCTCAGGTGTGTAACTCAGGTGTGTATCTCAGGTGTGTATCTCAGGTGTGTATCTCAGGTGTGTAACTCAGGTGTGTATCTCAGGTGTCTAACTCAGGTGTGTAACTCAGGTGTGTATCTCAGGTGTGTAACTCAGGTGTGTATCTCAGGTGTGTATCTCAGGTGTGTAACTCAGGTGTGTATCTCAGGTGTCTAACTCAGGTGTGTATCTCAGGTGTGTAACTCAGGTGTGTATCTCAGGTGTATCCGGTCTGACTGGTTCTTGAGCCTCAGCTTTGACACTCGTCTTTTCGCAGCTTCTTCACACTCTAACCTGCCGTCTGTTCAGAGGCTGGATTGTTTTAAGATCGTGGATCTTTCCCTCCTGGATCCGGAGAAGATGTGGACTAACGTCTTGGTTCTGCTGAACACCAGGTTCTGGACATGCTGGACCTGAAATCCTGGTTCTGGAGACCGTTACCCTCCGGTTATGAATCTGCTGCTGATGGTCCTGCTGCACTTTACTCACTGTGAGTTCAATGCCATTGTCTTACTGTATTTTTTCCGTTTTTGCTTTTATTTAACATTTTTTATTTTATTACCAATTTAATTTCTTGTCAGCCTTACTTCAAGTTCAAGGGTCATGGCTTGTATTGGTCATACGTGCAGAGCTACAGTGTAGTTATGACGATGAAAACCTTAGGTCACAGGCTCCTCCAACAGAGCAACACAATACAACTGAAAAACAGCAAGTAAGTACAAAGAGAAAAATAGTAGAAAAGTGAAATAGTGAAATAGTGAAATAGTGTCTATACACAAGTGATTGGAATATGATATATTAGATAAATAATGTCTGAGTTGCAGCCAGATTAGATTGCATTTTTCAAAGTCCACTTTATTGTCAATCTTTCAGTTTGTGTGTATCTGACAGAGAGATCCAAATACCGTTTCCCACAATCCCGAATACAAAAACAAATATATATAAAAATATGTATGCAATATGTATATACCCATATATGCACAATAAAAGACACATTTATACATACATACACACAACATTAGGATCACTGTTGATGTTTTATCTTGTTCTGTAAAGCACTTTGCTTTGTGCATGAAAGGTACTATACAAATAAAGTGTATTATTATTATTATTATTGTTAGGGAATAATTTGCTTAGGTATTCAACCTTCGACACAGTTCATCGTTTTCTTTCTCTCTTCACCACGGCATTGGTCTACGGCCTTGGGTATTGCTGCTATCTCTCTTAAGGAGAGGCAGCTTGGGTATTGCTGCTATCTCTCTTAAGGAGGGGCAGCTTGGGTATTGCTGCTATCTCTCTTAAGGAGGAGCAGCTGGGGTATTGCTGCTATCTCTCTTAAGGAGGGGCAGCTTGGGTATTTTTGCTATCTCTCTTAAGGAGGGGCAGCTGGGCGCATTGTTGTTGCCAGGCTATGACCGAGCACAAGCCGCCATGAGGTAGTTTACTGTTCAGGGACGGAGGTTCCCTGGCGCACATTCTTTCCGATGGACGAGAGCTCTAGTTAGATTCAGGGTCCATAATGCTTTAGTCTCGCTGATGAAGAATATTGATTATTACACTCCGAACTAGTTAAAACCTCGAGCTGCAGAAAGAGTTCTTCAGAATTGGTTTGGCAACCGCTGTGTCAACTCGTGGCCCGTGACATGTCTCCTCGTGTCTCTCTGAGTCCTGTTTCCAATTGCTTCAGAAGTTTCCCCCACAATTATTATTATTATTATTATTATTATAATGTTCAATGCAAACAATATCTCTTTTTTTCATTACTGCGCATATTTTATTCCATTGTATTTCTATGTCTGTTTTACTATATTTAGTATTATTTTTTAATGTTATTATAGTTTTCTTTATTCGTCCCGCAGCGAGGAAAGTTACAGCAGCAAACACAGTGCGGAGAAAAAGCATAAGGAAATACTTATAGATTAAATAAAAAGGCAAAAACATGTCTTTAAAATATAAACATATACGCTTGTTGTTATTTATAATAATAATAATAATAATACATTGGATTTTTATAGCATTTTCCTAATGCTCAAAAACGCTTATTTTATTATTAATAATTATATGTATGTTTATAACACATGTTTACTCTCTTTATCTGTCTGTGTTTATCTCTCATTATGCTGCTGCTTTAACACCTGAATATAATCTATATAATAAAGGTCGATCTAATCTTATCTTTAAAAACGTTGTCACACATCGTAGCGTCATGAGGGTCCATATCTCATGAATAGAACACATGTTTAACGATGAGTCTCCTATTTGGTTATTGAAAATGAAATGTCCTCTGTCTGCAGGTGTGTTTACGCAGCTGGCTCCCAGCAGAGTCTTCATGGAGTCTGTGGACATGAGGCACGTCCTGAAGTGGCGCCCCCTGCAGGCGTCCTGCAGCACTGCAGTCCTGTACAGCGTCCAGTTTCAGGGGTGAGTCATTCACTGAACACACACACACACACACACACACACACACACACACACACACACACACACACACACACACACACACACACACACACACACACACAAACACTCACTAAAGCAACGCAGTGTCAGCTTCTGTCTGTTGTTTGAAATGTACAGAGGGAGTGCTTGTAATATTAAATTATATTTTTGCGCTAGATATTTCTGAGTTAAATGTCGCCTCCTTTGCTTTCCATAAAAAAATTACAGTGGAAAGTTAGATTATGTTTGTTGTTGCGTCCATTATTTAAACTGAGAAATCATTTGTTTTAGATATTCAGCCGTGTTTGCTCAGGTATAATTTGACCTTGTAAAATATGTGAAATATGCAGCTACCTGCGGCTAAATGTGAGGGAAACAGATCCAGCAGGTTTTTCTTAAGGTCATAATTGCCGCCCAATGAGTAATTGAAATGATTAATGACACACCTGTCCTAATAATTATACTCAGCAGGTGTGTCTGTTTTCAGATGTGGTGGCAAACCCTTTGTCATGTTCACTGTCAGTCAGAGAGAGGAGGATTTAATTAAAGCTGAGGAACATTCCTGCGGCTGGTTAGAAGTTTTTAAAAACACGCCACTGTTCAAGAGGTGACCAGAGTTCAGAGTTTCTCAGATCAGATGCATGTATCGTTAACTACTGCTAAAGAGGCACAACGCAACCAACAGAAGACACAAAAAGACTACAAAAAGAAACAAATGGACTACAAGAAGACAGAAACAACTACAAAGAGACAAGAGAAAACTTCAAATGGACACAACATGACTTGGACAGATGCAGAATGACTGCAAAATCACATAAACAACTACAAGGAAATCAAAAGCACCACTAAAAGAGACAAAATACTTAAAAAGACGAAGAAAGGCAACAACGTGACACTAAACAACAACTTAGAAATGCAACAAGTCTTCAAAGAGATCCAAATATCTACAAAGACACACAGGATAACTAGATGCAAAATGTCTACACCAAAGACACACAGGATAACTACGAGGAGACACAAGGTAACAACAAGACAAACGACTCACATCCCATCATCAGGCCGACTTTCTTTACCAAATATTTCGTTTTATTACCAAAACCCTGCAGAAGAAAGGACTTCCCCACAGACCTCAAACGTGTTGAAAGCAGCAGACAAGTATCTGTTGCTGCGTCATCTATGGCACCATGGGGGACATTTTGACAGTTTTGAAATACCTTAACTTAAAGTAAGGAGTTCTGTATGTTTGCAGAATACCTGCAGTGAGAGCCGGATAACATAAATCAGTCAATACTTTGATAAATGTCACCGAACAGGTCGGCTGCACCTCACTGTCAGCAGCCGAAACGCTGAGTCATGTTTAGGTCATGATAGCAGAGTAGGTCGGGTGAAGCGCGCGCCAAGGAAGAACTCTTTAAAGTTTGGCGCTGATTCGGATAACGGGGCGAATAGACCCTGTCTTCCATCTGGAGGAAACAGGAGGGATTTCAGCCTTTGCAGACCATTTACATGCACTAAAACCTAAGAACACACCAGGGACGTGCACAGACATTTGGAGGGGCTATAGCTCTAAACTGGAAAAAGGGCCTCCCCCCCCCCCCCCCCCCCGAATTCTGTTTTAATGTAGTCTGACCATTGTAACTGCTGTGCAGACATACTGATGAAATAGGGCTTCTAACTAATTACCTTAAATAATTCACTAATCAATGAAACCAGTTCAATACGCATTATTCTTATCATTCTTTATGAGCGCAGTAACGGTACGGTATCTAATTACTTCTTTATTTAGTATTCCATAACTTCATATCAGAGATGCTCAAACTAAAGGAGACATGGCAGAAATCCTACAATGAAGCGGAAAGTTCTCCTGTGAGAGGGCGATCAAGAGAAGAGAGAGCGGGCGATCAAGAGAAGAGAGAGGGAGTTTACAGAGTAAAAGACACAGAAAGACAGAAGCACATTAACAAGTGTATTTAGGTGTTCTTTTGTAAATAACCGACGGTGTCCAGAGGAAGTAAAGTCTTTAACTGCCATGAGAAAACTCTAAATCAATTAAGCGTGGTCTTAACAAACCGGCACCACAGTATAACCAATATTATATATAATACGTAACGTGTAATCACACACTTAGCGTTATAGAACATAAATAATAAAAACGTAGCTGGTTTAAAACACTTTTGTGGTCATACTGTGGAATGAGTTCACACTGAAACGAGATCTTCATTCAACATTTCGGGGAATTACATATAAGAAGAAGGAGAAGAAGAAGAAGAAGAAGAAGAAAAGAAGTAAAATAAGTAGTAGAAGAAGAATGAAACTCTAAATGCTAACGCTAAGGCTACAATAATTGTATTGCTGTGAACGAGCACCACGCCATTGAAACATCAACTTTGTTACAATTTTATTTCACCTTGCTTTGTGTTTTTAAAGCATATTTAAAAACGGGGACATTTCCGGGGACAGATTGAGCCGGGGATTGGCCACCAAAGCCAGGCAGGCACATGATCACCATAGCCATATGAGGCCGGAGGGCTTTCCTTTGCTTCCAGCTGTCAGATTGTAAACAAAGTCACGTGACTGGGGCAGAGGACAGCGCTGACAAGGTGCGTTTCCCGCAGCGAGACGCTACAATACTAATTGTGGGCTTTCATGTTGATCCGGCCACAACAGAAACCGTCTCTCCAGAGGGGCAGGTCAGCCAAAAAGGGCAAGCGGGCCGTTGCCCGGGCAACATTAGCCCGTACCTGGCCACATCCCTGGTACACACTAGTGTAATGGAAAATGGTATCATGCTGAAGGGGGAATTTCAAGTTCACCATCTGTTCTTCTTTTACAAGCTATTTCTAACACCGGGCAGCAAATGTCCTAAATGAGTCGTGAATGGTGTTAGAGCAGTTTATTGTTGTAAGGTTAATGGTCCTCTGGACAGTAGACATGATGTTTCTCAAGTTTAAAAGAATCCTATATAAAGTATATTTCTCTTTTATGTTTGTCTCAGCCCCTCCTCTTCTATTCTTGGTGTGAACATGTGAATATAAGACCCTCTGAAGACCTCCTGATCTTTTGTTATTGTTATGTATTTATTTCAAAGAGGACCATGCATACAAATACATGAATCTCAGATAAATAATGATTGATTGATTGATTGATTGATTGATTGATTGGTTATATCTGCATTTAGTGCAGATCTTGAGTTTCTGCAACTCTGCTCACGGCGAAGCTGAAAAAATGGTATTTCGCGGCAGACTGCTTGACTCTGTAACGGTTTACCTTCTTGCAAGAATAACTCCCTAAAAGACCGTCTTATTCCAAGAATCCTCATTTCAGTATAACGGAAAGTTTCCTCACCATTTTATTATTATTTACTGGTTTGCCTCGATACATTTCCACCACACTGCAGAGGAGGGAACCCCAAGAAGAAGAATAAGGACTCTTTAAAGTGATCACAGCGGGTCTATGTAGCCCTCTGTAATCACTATTATGTATCAGTGAGATAGGATAAGATAAGAAGTACTTTATTGATCCCAATTTGGTAAATGTTTGCATTGCATAAACAATACAAAATGTAAACGTCTGAAATAGAAATAAAATAGCATTAAAAAAATATAAAAAATTGATAATATACATGTGGAAATACACATTTATGGATGTTACATATACATTAATTGTGCAAGGAAAGGATTAATAAATATTATAATGTATGTAAAAGTGTACATATGTATGTATATATAGAATTGTGTTTATCTGTGTGAGTATTTAATCACGGAATTATCTTTTAGTTTTCTTTATCCTGCAACTGGACGACTAACGGGAGGGCGACCTCTGTATAAACGATGCTTTCTGTCCTCCCGCTGCTACTCATTGTGTTTGTTTCTCAGATGTATAAACTGTCTAATTGTTGAAATTGTAGAATAAATCATTTTAAATAAAAAAAAGATTGAATTATAACTTCATCTCGTTCTTTGTGTCGCCCTCAGAGAGTTCGAGCTGTCGGTGCTGAACGACAGCTGGGTCGACGCCCTCGAGTGTCAGCTGACCTCTGACCCTCGCTGCGACCTGACAGATGACCTCGGCTCCGACTCGGACTACAGGCTTCGGGTCAAAGCAAAGTGCGGAGCCGCCACATCAGCCTGGACCGAACTCAGCCCTCCGTTCAACCGCAGAGACAGTGAGGCGCTTTCTAAATCCTGCGCAAAATCTCCTTTATCACGTCGGCAATTAAAGGGAAAACGCGATTGCAAAGTTAGCAAATAAATATCTCAGAATTTGTGATTTATTTTCCACTAAATGTACCTCTTTAATCACAGAGAATATCTTAATTAGTTTTTCTAAATTAACACATTTGATTCACTTAATTTCAGAAATGTTTTTCCCGCATAATTTTGCTGCTTTAATCTCAAAGATTCTGTTTTCTTTTTCGTTAATTATATGTTTTTATCTGGTAAATTTACAACTTCAATGGAAACTGGATTATTTTAATGTAAACTTAACTCTTGAATCCAAGACATTTATCAGAGTAAAATTCGATAATTAAGAAGAAAAAAAACTTCAATATTCTCTGAGATTCAAGTGGTACATTTCCGTGAAAAAAAACATACAAATGAATATAAAATAATTTTAAAAAGATTTGTTTATGGTTATTATTTGGTAATTTAGAATAAAACATAATCGTGATATTCTCTGTGATCAGTCAGTCGTTCAAAAATCACAATTTCCAAGATTGCAGTATATAAAAATCAGGATTTATGTAATGAAGTGTAATTTCAGTTTCGTTTCATAGAGAACTAAAGTGAATTGAATTCCTCCAATCAGAGCTTTTTAACAAAAGTCTTGATGCTTTTCTTTCATTATAACCTGAGCGTTTGTCCCTCAGCGGTCCTGATGGCTCCGGAGATGTCGGTGATGGCGGTCGGCGACTCTCTTCAGGTTTCGTTCGGAAAACTTCCTCTCAACGCCGACGTCCGTGTGACGGTGTGGAGGAGAGACCAAGAGGTCAGAGGTCACGACACTAAATGTTCCCTAATAGTTCAAAGTCAACTTTATTGTCAATCTTTCAGTTTGTGTGTACAGGCAGAGAGATCGAAATACCGTTTCCCACAATCCAGAGGAGTACAAAACACAAATATATATGAAGATATGTATATACCTGTATACACACATCAAGAGACACATTTATACACATGCACACATTGAGACACAAATAAAAGCACAACAATCAATATATACAAAATAACAATAGATGAGCTGAAAGCAAATGCTTTACAAAATGAAAAAACATTAAGAGACAGTGCAGCGGATTCATTTAAAGAGCAAAGAGAATGAAATAAACATGAAACAAGCTGATATAGAATTACACAGGTATAAATACATGAATAACAGTTACAGTGAGATGTGTTACATTTGAAGCAGCTGCAAAAGTGTGAGGTCTTTTGAAGAAAAGTTCATTTGTTGCAGAAAATAGTAGAAAAATCTTCTTGGAGGTATCTTGCATTTGAATATGCTAAATCATGCGCAAAAAAGAAAATGTCTTCTATTTTTCTTACAAAATAGTACAAAGATATAAGTTGGAGTTACTTTGCTTAAAAAAAAAAGTAAATTTCTGGTATCAGGTATCTTGCATTTAAGAAGTGCATTTGTTGCACAATATAGAAGTAATACATTGGAGGTATTTTGCATAGAAGAAAGTTCATTTCCTACATAAAACCGTGAAGAAAACATCTCTAAATGTGCAGTTTTTCTTTCACAAAAAGAAGGCTGTGGAGTACTGGATGCCAGCGGAGCAGCGCGTGCTGTCGGTCTCCGGCCTGCAGGTGGCGCAGTACTGCGTCCGGGCTCAGACCGTCCTGAAGGATCAGAATCGGAGCGACAGCACCAACGAACAGTGCATCTCCATCACAGGTCCGTGCTTTTACTGTGAAAAATGTCCTCTTGTCCAACGCTGTCCTAACTTTCCGATAATGTCCTCTTGCTCGATATTCTTTCCAAATATATAAGTAAATAAAAGCCGCCGGCAGTTTGTAAAGTATTAGATTAATAAAGGATGTAAGATAAGATAAGATAAGATAAGGAAATTGTTGTGCCGGAGTTACAAAAATACAATAACACAGATAACACAGCAGCATAATAATAAAACGGTACAGTAACAGTGCAGCAAAAGAGCAATTAAATAATATATTAGTAAATAAAATCCGAGGGCGGTGTCCTAGTTTGTAAAGTATTAGATTAAAAAAGGATGTAAGGTTCAAGGTTCAAGGTTAGTTTATTTGTATAGCACATTTTAAGACACAGAGGCAATTCATGAAAGCAATCAAATAATGGTTGCAGCTAAAAGTGCAATGATAAAAAGAAAGGTTTTTAAACTTGATTTAAAAGAACCCAGGGTTGAAAGCTGCTCAGCTAATGTAGTTGTAAGGGATAACAGAAGATCTCTCTCCAGGTGCAGACGCCCCCTGGAGGAAACCGACGGCGGTGTTGCTGAGCGTCGTCTTCACGGCCGGCTTCCTGCTCGCCGTCTTCTGGGGCGTCGCTCACTGCCATCCGGATCGCTGCAGAACCTTTTTCCGTAAAGAGCCTCTGCCGCACTCACTGGTCAGTCACCTTTAAATAGATTACAAATATATATACAAATATATGTAAATGAGAAGCAAACACTGTATGTGTGCCATAAAAAGGGGAAAAAGCTAGACAATTATTTTTAAAAACTGTGGAAATAAAAGGTAATGAATCAAAGAAGAACTAAATATGGGAATATAAAACAAATAAACACATTTTTTTACTTATTTATATTTCCATCAGTTTTACTCTCCATTACACGATTTAGAATGCTCAAAGTAGTGCAGTCTGTTATTGATGTAAAATGAATCTTGTAGTGTCTTACGAGAGTAAATCTAAATGCGCCCTCTGTTGCAGAAAGCTGATTGGGTGATTCAGATCCCGATTAGCCCCGAGGATGCGGAGCTCTGTGAGCTGATCCAGGTGTGCAGTGACTGCCCTTCCGAGGACCTCTGACCCTGAAGAGACACGGCACACCTGCAGTCCAAAATGCAGATTCGTGGATTTGGTGGAGAACGTTTTGAGTCTGTGGTGCATTCAAATCTTGTGGGAAAAAAGACAATTGAGGGCTGGTTTTCGTTAGCGTTAGCTGTTGGCAGTTAGCAGTTAGCTGTTGGCAGTTAGCAGCAGTGTTGGGACTAACGGGTTACTGTAACGCCGTTATTTTTGGCAGTAACTAGTACTCTAACGCATTATTTTTTAAATTCAGTAACTCAGTTATTTTTTTTATATAGTCTCGGCTCCCAGACGTTGGTGAGCGGCGCCAACAGCGAGGCGAACAGAGATGAGAACTGTACTTAAGTACTGTACTTGAGTATATGTACTTAGATACTTCCTGTGTCACATGCGGAGACGCGCTGTGGGCGTGTTTCAGGGTTTCCGCTAGGATATTTTCTCGCCGGTCAAATGTCCGGACAGAATTTATTTTACCGGACAAATTTGAAACTTACCGGTCATGTTTCAATAATAACAATAAGAATTGTGTAGCAGTTTCCGTTAGCAGGTAATTACCGGACTATGACCGGATATGCTGATGTTTAAAACTCAGTTAATGGGAGTCATTTTTATATTGCTTCAGTTTATAATCGTAACAGATCGAAAAGTTCAGATTCATTTTTCAATAAATGATTCCACAAACAACAACAACAACAACATCATTATTACATTCAAACAAACTACTTATAGATGAAGTACATTATTCAAAAGTTTACATTAACTTTGAATAATAACACGGGAGAAACGGATCCTCTCTTTTCCCTCTCTCCCTCTCTCTCCTGACTGCCCGTCAGTTTCTCATGCAGCTCGCTAAGCAGTGGGCGGGGCTTCAGGTGATCATTCAGCAGCTGATCTCATCTCTCTCTCGCGTCCGGTTATACTTCACTCGCGTTTATGTCCATATCGATCAGATCCAGCTCTCCTGATCGGCCTTTATAGAGAGCACCGATCAAACTATTAAGAGTGAATATCGGCCGATAATGACCGGCGGCCGATCGATCGGAGCATCCCTAATTATTACCGGACATTTTGACTGGCAGGTTTTGAATTAACCGGTTTTTAATAAATGTTACCAGCTAAAAACCGGTAATTACCGGCTAACGGAAACCCTGGCGTGTGTGTGTTTACTAACAAGACTATCATGGCTGCGGTGGAGGTCAAGTCGAGTTTCTCCGCCTGGAGATATTCTCACTATTTCACTTTTGGCGAGCACAAAGAAAAGAACGTTTTAGTTAAATGTAAGTTGTGTCTTGGCGGGTCAAAGATCCTATCTACTGCCCAAAACAGCAATTCAAATCTGTTGAAACATCTGCAGAAACAACATGCTGGGACGAAGCTAGTAGCTAAGACTTGATAGATTGTATTATTCTCCAAGGCTAAAAAAAGAGAATTGGACAAAGCTGACCTGTACCGTTATCGAGATGTGTTAAAATGTAGTCTTGTAAAATTAAGTTTTTGAAAGGAAATGTGAAAAAGTACAGTGTTTCCAGTAGTGTTGTAGTACTCGAGACCGGTCTTGGTCTAGATCAGGGGTGTCCAATTTATGACCCAGGGGCCAAACATGGTCCGCGGCCCATTTTGAAACGGCCCACAGCTAATTAAAAAAGTATAATGAAATATGGCCCACAAATTAAACTTGTGTTTGTCATATATCCTACTTCTGATATATATGTAAAAACATATTACACAGTGTTAATGTGTTAATAAGCCCACTTTTCAAATACATTTAGTTAATTAAAGTTGGAAACATTTTCAAATAAATCTTAGTTGATCAAAAAAAAAGCCCAATAACTTATTTACATAACAAGCTTGAAATCTACCCTTTAGATTTCCTCTTTTTATAAGCAATCTGAAGATTCTGTTTTCAGGAATGAGCTAATAATGAAACCCTCTGGAGAGCTGTGAGCTGCTTTGTTCTTAAAGCATTTTCAAGTATCAAGCATGATTTACCTACATTTGATTGATTTAGCTAACTTATAACTTTACTGATAAGGCAGTATACCTCACCTCTAGTGAGCCAGCCCTTCGTATATTTTTCTGTATGTGGCCCTCACTGAAAAAAGTTTGGACACCCCTGGTCTTGACCTCTAAAAGTCTTGACTTGGTCTTGGTCTTGTTACACTCCGGTCTTGCTCTTGACTTGGTCTTGGTTAAGGTGGTCTTGACTAGTTTACAGCAATTAGAAAATACATATCAGAGAGGGCATTATGACCTCATTAACTTCCTAATCAATATGCTTTCAGTATTATATAAGGAGTGTATGTTGAAGTATGTATTCTGGATTTTAGATATTTTGATTTCATGGGAGTACATCCAAAAGTTTTCCAGAAGATGCTGATGAGCTAAATATGTAGTGCATTCAAATCCTGTGCGAAGGGGTTATGGAAAGAAACAAAAGGAAAACTGCATCAAAACAAAAACTGAGGCCACATCTACGAAGAAAGATGAACTTTCCCATGATTTCTTTCTGTTATTAGGCTTTCTAAAAGTCTGAATCAGATCAGGGACGTCCCAGGATCCGTTACTGTGGTACCAAGTTGATGCCAAAACTCTACAGACTAACTTCGTCCTGTTGCCCAGGGACAATAGAAAAAACCCTATTGTTCATTATGATAACAATGTTATTTTGTATATTGAATGTTGTGCCTTTTATTTATGCCTCCTAAGGTGTGCATTTGTATTTATTTGTCTATGTTTGATTATTTATGTGTCAGCGACGTGCAGTCAGGGGAGGCAGAGCCTCACCTGTCATACTCCAATGTAACGGAAAAACAACTAAAGAAAAACTAAATAGTAATAATAATAAAATGTCTCCACTGATCTGTGTTGTAAGTGTGATTTATGTATGATTCTAATCGCTTCTTATAGTCAAAATCAGCAAATTTGCCGAGCTCCGCTACAACTACGGGGAGCGATGAGAAGTGAGGCAGGGACGAGCTCTGCCTCACGTAAGCCCACAGTAACTGGCTGGAGCGCGGGCACTAATTTTGCGCGGGCACTTATTTTGTGAGCGCGCTCAAGCCAGTTACTGTGGGGTAAGGTGAGGCACAGATGAGGTCTGCCTCACCTCAGAATGCGTCACCCCACAGAAACTGGCTGGAGCGCGGGCCCTAAGCGCATGCCTGTTATACCATCTCACTGTAGGTCACCAATGTAATGTTTGTAGATCCCTTTATTACATTTATCCTCGCCATCCATAGTCTCTAAATAACTTATTTCACGTATATATGATATTATTTAGGCTCGCTGGTCTCATCGTACAACGGCAATGAAAAAAGCACCAGGGGAGGCAGCCATAACCTCTGCCGCACTGAAGGGGGCGCACGTGAGCCCACAGGTTCTTGTTGCTACTGTTATTCTACGCAGAGACGGTAGACGCAAACAACAAGCTAGACTTTTGAAACTAGAGGAAGATAAGGAGGACTTTTACAAAAAAGTAATAGAGATTGTTGTCCAGAAGGATAGCATGGACTTCATCTTCAAGTCAAGGTAAGACCACAATTGTAATGAAAATGGGATCTTACTAAGAAAGAACAATCCAATATTTAGATTTTTGGGTATCCTTTTGTTGAACGGTCTGTTTAAAATGAATCGAAGCATCAGACTAAAAAAGCTTTTGAAAATATCCGAATATTTCGATTAAGGTTAAAATATAATATTTGTAAATCTGACTCTGAAAGAGTCAGTGCCTCACCAGCCATGAACCTCACCGCACGTCACTGGTATGTGTGTATATACGTGTATATATACACAAACTGTATACTATACAGTACAGCAGGGATCACCAACTACATCTGTCCAAGGGCCAACATTTATCCAATAGACACTTTCGCTGGCCAGCGATTTTTATTTATTGCCCAACATTTGGAAGTTGTTGACCGGGGGGGGGTGCTAGTTGAGCACGCTCAGGTAGTGCGGAGCGCATAAAGCTTAGCAGAATCTTGACGCTAACGAAGGATCACTTCTAGGCTACTGTCCCACAGCTCCTGCCTCTCTGTTGGACTCTGTCACAGCGGGGCCACTGCTGCGGAGCGCATAAAGCAGACTCTTCACAAGGATCACTTCTTCTTCAAGGCAGGGAAGGCTACGCAGTGCGCAGTCTACTGTCCCGTTGCTGCTGCCTCTCTGTTGGACTCCGGTACTGAACATTACTCACGCGACGTTGTAAAAAAAAAAATGAGTTGGGGGCGAACGCACTAACCACTCCACCGACGCCACAGTCACCCCCGTTGTGCGGGCCGGATGAGAATGTCTGGCGGGCCGGATGTGGCCCGCGGGCCGCCAGTTGATGGTCACTGCTGTACAGTCTACGGTTAAACCCTGCTTAAATGGTACAACTACGCCGCCTGCTGTTGTAAATGTGAGATTACGGGTTAAACCCATAGCAACCGCGTAGCAACCGCATAGCAACCGCATAGCAACAGCATAGCAATGGCATAGCAACAACATAGCAACCGCACAGCAACCGCACAGCAACCGCATAGCAACGGAGGATCTTCTGAGGTAAGGTGTCTCAAATGTCTGTGGATGAAATAATGTTTTACTAACTTGAGAAGCTCATAAAAGTTAAGCTGGCTTCACTTGGTTGGATATTAACTGTTGAGGAATAAATTCGCCATGTTTTTGTTAAATTGACTTTTCATTTGATGTGTTTTATTCATCGTATAAATCTCTTTTATAAGTGTTTAAATTCATTATGTAAAATTAATATTCCTTTAGTTCAAAACGGAGAAACACTTTTCAAATAAGCTTAATTGTTATAAAAAAGAAAAATCCTTAATTATACAAAATAAGCAAAATCTTTAATGTGACAAAATTCAGCAAAAGTTTTAACAACACAATTTTGTTAAATTATCATAAAATAAACTCTGAAAAAATGAAATCTTTAAAAACCAAATTAATCAGAATCTTTGAGTAATATTAAAATCCAAATGAAAATATCCTTTAGTACAATGAGCTAAATTATTATGAAATAAGCCAAAAAATAAGAAAATATCATTAAAAAATGTAGTAAATGTGTTAAGAACAAAATGTAGCATTTTTTTTCCTGAAATAAAATCAAAACCCTTTCTCATGAAATCAGATCAATTCCTAAATTAAACAGAAATAAGGATTCCTTATTTACAAAACTCAAATCCTCCTAAAAACAAGCAAAAACAAACAATTAAGCAAAAACTCTAAAATGCTTATTCGGTCACATGTGAGTAAAAGTCTTACAATTATAAAAGCAAAAGCAAATATAGTAAAAATGTAAGCATCATTGTCATATCATTTTAAAACAAGCCTTCATCACAAATTAAACAGAACTCAAAAGTAAAATTCTGAGATTTTTAGGAAAAGTCCGAATTTTTGAGAAAAGGCCATCATTTTGAGATTTGAGAAAATATCCAAAAATGTTGACATTTTCATGAAAAGTCATATTTTCGAGTGAGTTTGATGAACGGCAGAGTTTCTGATGTAATCTCATTATAATAATTCAGTAGCCTGGATCCTGAATTGTTCTGGTTTGAAGCTCTGAAGTTCTGCTATCAGGACATCTGTGCTCTGAGCAGGGGCTGAATCATCATATGCTATATATTATATGTGAGAGTCGGGAGGAGCTGCTACTCTTCCTCTGCAGGAACAGCCAGGTTAACTTCCTGCAGCTCCATGTCCTCCTGTCTGCGCTGCCCCCTGGTGGCCTGCAGAGACATGACAGCACAGAGGTGACTTCGGATATCATAAAATGGACCTTTATTAATCCCCGTGGGGAAATTCAGTATTTAAACAGCAACAGGGTCAGAATGAAAAACAGGATTGCAAAGATTCACACAGATTAGAGATTAATACAATTAAAGATGAAAAAATAAGAAAAAGTAAGAGTAGTGGGACAAAAATAAAGAAAAGACAATTAAAAGTGGAAACAAAGGAGAGCTGCTAAACAGGCTGCCACTCACGGCGGCACCAAGTACGCTTTCCCCCACTTTTTCCCCTTAAAAGGATTTTTAACCATTATTGTCATTATTAGGGGGCTATAGAACACACCTGTGCCTGATTTTGAGCAGCCCTGCACAGGGTTCTATTTGAATATGATTGAATGCACTTTCCCCCATTTAAAGATGTTTTTCCTCATTTGTAATCCATATTATGATGACCCCTAACCCTCAGCCCTAACCCTCACCCCTAACCCTCACCCCTAACCCTCAGCCTAACCCTCAGCCCTAACCCTCACCCCTAACCCTCAGCCCTAACCCTCAGCCCTAAGCCTCACCCCTAACCCTCAGCCCTAACCCTCAGCCCTAACACTCAGCCCTAACCCTCACCCCTAACCCTCAGCCCTAACCCTCAACCCTAACCCTCAGCCCTAACCCTCAGCCCAACCCTCAGCCCAACCCTCAGCCCTAACCTCACCCTAACACTCAGCCCTAACCCTCACCCCTAACCCTCAGCCCTAACCCTCACCCCTAACCCTCAGCCCTAACCCTCAGCCCTAACCTCAGCCCTAACACTCAGCCCTAACCCTCACCCCTAACCTCAGCCCTAACCCTCACCCTAACCCTCAGCCCTAACCCTCAACCCCTAACCTCAGCCCTAACCCTCAGCCCAACCCTCAGCCCTAACCCTGGGACCAGGAGCCTGCTGGAAGTCCCAGGCCGAGCTGTGGGGGCTCACAGGCCGACTCCCCCATGTTGTTGGACCTGGGGTGCTGGAGAGGCTTTTCTCAGGCCTTTTTACACACTTTTCCCCCCTTAAAATGATTGTTAATGTCTTCAGGCCCACATCACAGTCCTCTGAACACATGCCTACCTTACAGCAGAAGTAAAGGTTGCTGGCCAGAAGCAGCAGAATCAGCAGCAGAATCCAGCAGCAGGACGACGGCTCAGAGATCAGAGGTGGGGGATCTGAGGGAAACATCAGACATCACAGCATGAGGCCAACAGTCCCACTAACTGCACTCTTTAGGCTCTCATATGTTTCCCAGAGTGGGACCTCTTTAAAAAGCTCTCAGTGAGACACAGACATGATCCTCTTCCTGTGAACACTGAGCTTACCTGAGACAGTGACAGAGAGACAGGTGAGAGACAGACAGAGACAGACAGACAGGTGAGAGACAGACAGGTGAGAGACAGACAGGTGACAGACAGACAGGTGAGAATCCAAATCAGAAACAGGTTTATTGCCAGGTAGGTTCGCACATACTAGGAATTTGACTTGATGTCATGGTGCATACATAAAATATAAAAAACAAGAAATCTAATATAAAACACAAAATCTTTTACACCGTAATAAAATACAGTTAAATAGCAGTAAAAATTAAATAAAGCAGTAATTTACATAAATAGAATGCTATGAATGAATTTTAGAATATAAACTATGAAATGTGAAATCAGAATATGTGCAGAAAGGAGTATGACATTGTGTGCATTAATGTAATGCATATAGTCTATGATGTGGCAGAGGTAAAGTGTCAGTGGGGGGCCGGGCCTTGTTTAAGAGGCGGTAGCGGAGGGAGAAAACTGTTCAGGTGGCGAGAGGTTTTGGTCCCGATGGAGCGCAGCCTCCTGCCAGAGGGGAGGGGGGTGAACAGTTTGTGTCCAGGGTGGGAGGGGTCGGCCACTATCTTCCCTGCCCGCCTCAGGGTCCTGGAGGCGTGCAGGTCGTGGAGGGATGGCAGATTGCAGCCGATCACCTTCTCTGCAGAGCGGATGACACGCTGCAGCCTGCCCTTATCCTTGGCTGTGGCTGCGGCACCAGATGGTGATGGAGGAGGTGAGGATGGACTCCATGATGGAGGTGTAGAAGTTCACCATCATCGTCTTTGGCAGGTTGAATTTCTTCAGCTGCCTCAGGAAGAACATCCTCTGCTGTGCTTTTTTGGTGTGAGAGCAGATTTTTCTGCTCCCATTTGAGGTCCTGGGCGATGATGGTGCCCAGGAAGCGGAAAGACTTCACAGCAGTAACTGGGGAGTCACACAGAGTGATGGGGGGTCACACAGAGTGATGGGGGGTCACACAGAGGTATGGGGGGTCACACAGAGTGATGGGGGCGGGTGGGGCTGCGTTCTTCCTGAAGTCCACGACCATCTCCACTGTTTTTAGGGCGCTGAGCTCCAGGTGGTTTTCCCCACACCAGGTCACCAGATGGTCCATCTCCACCTGGAGGCAGACTCGTCCCCACCAGAGATGAGTCCGATGAGGGTGGTGTCGTCTGAACTACTTTTGCATGACTAAAACGAGACGATGACGAGACGGCACCGACGTCAGTAAACAATAACCGTAACGAAATCAACATGCAATATCGTTGACGAAAAATGACGAGACGAAAATGTATTTTAATAAATCAAAACTATGCCAAAATCTCTCTTTACTTTCGTTGATGAAAAATGACGAGACGAAATATTATCAAAGATAACGTTACATCTCTGATAGTCATTTTTTCCCCAGCAGTTCCATTTCCGGTGCTGCGGCTGCGCACCAGTTGTGTGTCTGTTCTACGCGCGGTACTTTTACATTTACTGGATGATCTATGAACAGAAGGAAGACTCGGATCCATGCTCGGATGTAACGAACAGAAAGGGAAATTGCTAATAGAGGGCTTGGGCGAAAGAAACGTGATGATCTCTGGGCCCATTTTGTGTACAATGAGGCGGAGAAAAAACTCAATGCATTGCTTTAGATTCAGAAGGGAAGCAATGTGGCCATAAATCCGCGGTTTATTGCAAAGGTGAAGACATGACAGGAATGAATGACATGACATGCCATGAAGCAGAGCAGGTTGTCCTTGCTAACATGTTAGCGCTCTCCCGAGTGTGTGTGCTGGTGGCTGACTTAACCTGTGGTGCACTGATTAACCAATGCCCCACAGGTTTGTAGACCCACCCCAGCCTCTAGCTGAGCCGGGTGAGGCCAATTAAGCCACCAACCCACACTCCCACAATAACATTAAATTATTATATATGTTTAATGTTATAAACAGAGTGCAGTCTTTTTCCAAAATGCAGTCGGTACAGGAGTTGTTGGGCTCAGTCTTTATAAAAGTTTTTGTAGCTCACTGGTTCAAAATCCATGTTTTTCAGTTTTCAAGTTTCAACAACAAAAACAACACAGACGCATACTTTTTATTTGCACCTTTCCATATGGTTGTTATTCTAGCCATGGCTTGTTTACACTTTAATTTATTAAACCTTTTTAATTTATCTATTTATTTTATTTTGCAATTGGTGTGTGTGTACACTACCCTGTATTGTTGAGTTTTGTTATATATTTAAAATAAATATGCAAATCAGATCATGTTCCATGTCTGGATGTAATCCTTAAATTGATACCATCAAACCACCAGATGCTCTCTGCAAAGCTGCATTCTTAATCATTCAACCTGTGTTTTTCATCAAGTGAGGATAACATATAATCTTATTGTGAAATAAAATGGCAACTTTTGGCTAGCCTAGTTTGACTGAAATGTTCAATATAATTTGATGACAAAAATTAGACTAAAATGCTCAGACTTTTAGTCGACTAAAACTTGACTAAATTAAAAACAGGATGACGGTGACTAAATATGACTAAAACTAAAAAGGACATTTGACACATGACTACGACTACGACTAAATACAAAAATAGCTGACGAAATTAACACTACTTGACAGACTGGTGACTGGAGGTGCAGCTGTTGGTGTACAGGGAGAAGAGCAGAGGTGAAAGAACGCAGCCTTGAGGGGAACCGGTGCTGATGGTCCGGGGGTCAGAGACGTGTTTCCCCAGCCTCACGTGCTGCTTCCTGTCAGACAGGAAGTCTGTGATCCACCTGCAGGTGGAGTCGGGCACGTGCAGCTGGGAGAGCTTGTCCTGCAGAAGAGCCGGGATGATGGTGTTGAAGGCGGAGCTGAAGTCCACAAACAGGATCCTGGCGTAGGTTCCTGCTGTGTCCAGGTGCTGGAGGAGGAAGTGAAGGGCCATGTTGACAGCGTCGTCCACAGACCTGTTGGCTCTGTAGGCGAACTGCAGGGGGTCCAGGAGTGGGTCTGTGATGGATTTCAGGTGGGACAGGACAAGGCGCTCAAAGGACTTCCTAACCACAGAGGTCAGGGCGACGGGTCTGTAGTCATTTAGTCCTGTGATCCTTGTTTTCTTGGGAACCGGGATGATTGTTGAGGTTTTGAAGCATGCTGGGACGTGGCATGTCTCCAGTGAGGTGTTAAAGATGTCAGTAAACACTGGAGACAGCTGATCAGCACAGAGCTTCAGGGTGGAGGGGGAGACATTGTCAGGGCCAGCCGATTTTCTGGTATTGAGTTTTCTGAATAGTCTGTTTACATCCCTTTCATCCATTGAGAGAGAGTGTGATGTGTCGGGGGAGGTCAGCGGTGTGGGGGAGTGAGATACTGAAGGGGAGGGGGATGTGGAGGTGTGAGACTGGAGCTGTTGAGAGGTGTCATGGGGGATGGTGTCAGGACTGAACTCTTTGTCTTCAAACCTGCAGTAGAACTGATTCAGATCGTTTGCAAGGCGTCGGTCGTTCATGGAGAGGGAGGCTTTTGGCTTGAAGTTTGTGATCAGAGGCCACGCCCAGTTTCCACAAAAATGGGTATGGAGGAGGGGTCTTTATGTTTTTCTGTCCCTGTTTTGAGCATAAAAACACTGGCTGAGAGGGAGAACGCGAGAGGGGGGGGGGTTTCCCCAGGTAGCTCTCTCCCTGGTAAGGTCCTCTCAACTTTGGTAAGGTTTTACGAATTGATTTGTTGAATGCTGAGTGAATTGTTGAATGAAAGTTTGAAACTGTTAGTTACCACTGAGGAGATTTTTTGAGGAGATGCCTCTAAATGTTGTCGGACTCTAGGTATGAATGTAGCACCGGCGATCCGTGAGGAGATTCCTCTGGATTGTGGCGGAAGACTTAAATGTCTAAAACTGAATTGGGCAGTTGAAGTTACAATTGAGTGTAATAAATGTAAAACTGTGAATTGAGGTTCCATATTAGAAAATGACCACAGCATGATATGTTTTGTATGATTGTCATGTTGTAACGAGAGAAGGTAGAAACCCTGTACAAATGTGGACCAATTTTTCTTCAAATAAACTGATCCCACCGTTTGGATTGGGACAACTTCAAATAAATCTGCGCTCTCCTCTCCTGCTTAAAAGGTAAGATTGCACACTGCCACACTCACGCTTAGGTAGGGCCACACCTCATTACTGATATCAAAAATCCTTCGGGATCGCTTAAACAGATTCAGAGGGTCGTCTGAATTGAAACAGCAGTTAATTGAACCTGGTTCTTCAGGAGTTAATAGAGGTGAGACCTTGCTGACGTTGGTGGATCTGAGCCAAGCAGTAAACCTACATAGACTCAATAGCTTCTGTTAGGTCAATTAGTAGGTCTGAGTAATTTGCCGGAATAAATGAACAGGCCTCCCGACTCCCACACAGAGAGGGGAAGTCCCGCCCCGGAATATGATATATTTGACAAATAATTTCTAAGTAGCAGCCAGATGAATGTTATGGATGTTGTTTCAAAGTTCAGGTGTTTAATAGTCTTCTGGCCTGTGGGATGAAGCTGTCCCTGAGTCTGGTGGTTTTAGTCCGGGTGCTGCAGTACCGCCTGCCAGACGGCAGCAAACAGAACAGTTTGTGGCTGGGGTGATGGGGGTCTTTTATAATCCTGAGGGCTTTCTTTAAGGTTAACCTGGTATTTTTACTCCACTACATTTATTTTAGTTAGGTTGCTGTAAAGATTAAGCAAATCTTTTTGTTCCTCCAGGTGGTGGACTTGGAGCGAGGAGTTCTTATGAACCAGGAGGGACGAGTTCTCCAGGACTCACAGGGCAAACCTAGGAGGTGGTGCTTGGAGCGGACGGACAAACAGTCTTTGGTAACATGCTTCAGTCAATATTTACATTATATTTAAACACACGGTATACAGCTTTGATATGTATAAGAATATGTGCTTTAATCATTCAAGACAAGTCATAAATATGCTGTTAACCCATCTCCTTGCTTCTCACCGAGGCACCAAGTCTTCCGTATTTCCTGCTTCTTCACACACATGCTCTCCAGTACAGGTTAGCTCTGAGTGTTAGCGATGCTAATGTAAACACCGACCATATTACGTCCAAAACAGTCGGGCATTGTTTCTGATAGCATCGTTTCTGATCGGGCCGTGGGTCCACATTTCAGATATTACGTCATATCGGATGCAAATCTGGATCAGCTCCGTTGTTCCCCGTTTTTAGAGATTTGGGTACGGAGGAAAAGAGAGAGGGTTTTATTTTCTGATGCTGCGTGAGTTCCCTGACACACCGGGGACACACCGGGGACACACCGGGGACACACCGGGGACACACTGGGGACACACCGGGGACACATCTTTATGTAGAAAAGACATCAAAAAGTGCATTTTGCATGATAGGTCCCCTTCAAGTTCAGCACATTTCTGATGGACTTTCTTTAAATCCTCTTTAGAGGGGAGATCATGAGCAGCAGAGGAGTTCATGGTGTTTTAGATGATTTAGTATTTATTGGGGTTTTGTTTAGGTTTACCATTTTTCTTATTTTTTAATAAAACATTTAATGACAACAAATATATTTTTTTAAATAACAAATACGTCTACTTTAAAGAGTCCTCTCCTGCTGATGTTCAGGTGTATATCAGTATGTAGTGTCTCCACTTTAAAGAGTCCTCTCCTGCTGATGTTCAGGTGTATATCAGTATGTAGTGTCTCTACTTTAAAGAGTGCTCTCCTGCTGATGTCCAGGTGTATATCAGTGTGTAGTGTCTCTACTTTAAAGAGTCCTCTCCTGCTGATGTCCAGGTGTATATCAGTATGTAGTGTCTCTACTTTAAAGAGTGCTCTCCTGCTGATGTCCAGGTGTATATCAGTGTGTAGTCTCTACTTTAAAGAGTCCTCTCCTGCTGATGTCCAGGTGTATATCAGTATGTAGTGTCTCTACTTTAAAGAGTGCTCTCGTGCTGATGCTCAGGTGTATATCAGTATGTAGTGTCTCTACTTTAAAGAGTCCTCTCGTGCTGATGTTCAGGTGTATATCAGTGTGTAGTGTCTCTACTTTAAAGAGTGCTCTCCTGCTGATGCTCAGGTGTATATCAGAATGTAGTGTCTCTACTTTAAAGAGTCCTCTCCTGCTGATGTGCAGGTGTATATCAGTATGTAGTGTCTCTACTTTAAAGAGTCCTCTCGTGCTGATGTCCAGGTCTATATCAGTATGTAGTGTCTCTACTTTAAAGAGTCCTCTCCTGCTGATGTCCAGGTGTATATCAGTGTGTAGTGTCTCTACTTTAAAGAGTGCTCTCGTGCTGATGTCCAGGTGTATATCAGTGTGTAGTGTCTCTACTTTAAAGAGTCCTCTCCTGCTGATGTGCAGGTGTATATCAGTATGTAGTGTCTCTACTTTAAAGAGTGCTCTCCTGCTGATGCTCAGGTGTATATCAGTATGTAGGTTCCTTAACAGATCCACTCCATGAACAGATAGTTTATTCTCATGTTACTCAGACACAGATCAGAAAGCAGAGATTCTCTCGTAACATTTCCTCCGAATGAACACCAACGAACAGCGAGTGAAACTACACACATACTTGTACAGTCATGTATATAAATATGTACATATCGTGTAATATTGTACATGTCATATACACAGTGAGGTTTTAAATGAATCTGCTCTTCGTACACTTTTTTTAAAAGGCTAGAAAAAAAATCGACTTCTTCATAACGTTTATAAAACAGTGAAATACAAAAAAAGAGATGAAAACTAAGCTCATAATGTGTAGTTCTGTTGTGATTGTATATTACTCTCTGGATGCCGTCAGCTGCCACATCAACTGGAACAATCAAACATACATATAAACACAAATGAAAGATACACAGTAACCAAACAGTGACGAGTAATACCAGGGACATTTGAGGGCCAAATCAGCTTGAGAATAACTCGCTAAAGTCAAATGTAGACGTGCCAAGAGATCCCCCCCCCCTTTAATTAACTAATGGAGAGAGGGGCTTTGCCGATTGGAGATAAGAACAAAGAGACTGAAAGGGCCAAAAAAAACACTTAATTTAAAGCAGTGTTCCTCAAATGGTGGCACGTGGTCCCCCTAGGGGTGCTTTGAGGTACTGCAGGAGGGACGCTTTAATGTTAATACAAAAATATCACTTAATGCATGAAGCTTAAATTATGAAACCATAATATATTCAATTAAATAGATTAATAAATCTTTGTTTGTATTAAATGTTCCCATCAATGCCAGAGTGAGCGCGACGCCAGGTTTGATATTAAATTAAGTTTTGGTCGCATCGCGTTGAAAACACGAAGAAAAAGGTGAAAAAGACGCCTGTGTTTCTCACTTTAAATGAAGCTGAAAACACAGAGTGAAAAAGTGAAAAAGATGCCCATAAAAAATATTAAAAAAAGGGTTACATTTAAAAACACACCGCTCTAAATCATTAAGCTCACCTGTAGAGACTGGCTGTTTTGAAAATTGAGAAATTTGCAAAACATTCACAAAGACGTTAAAGTAAATGCATTTGCCTATTTGTGTGAAGTGAAGGCCTGCTCGGTTTTCAGGTCATACCCGATCATTATGAAGCCCTGCGCCCATGATCCTCAACAGAACATCTTACTAAGCGGAGCCTTCATTTATCGTTTTACTAAATATATGGTGCCTCAAATCCTGGAGAAAAACACTGAGATTTGAATTATTTTCTTTCTTATCAAATATTCACCGAGTGACTGTCCGCCATTTTGTATCCTTCAATCAAAGCTAAACACAGCATTTTTTTAACTAATACGTTCGGCGCACCTTCTCCTTAATGTGTCCGAACTCTGTTTAATGGACGGACTTCCTGCCTAAAATGTTTTCAATATTTCTCCGTCTCTCTTGCCGCTTCGGGGACTCTCAAACGGCCTCTGCTGATTTACAAAGTGGCTTCAGGCGCTCCCATCGAGTCCCACTGTAACAGACCTTCCTGCAGGTTTTAACGGCACCTTTAACATATTAAACGTCTTCAATTAAACTCCAAAAAGCAGAATATTTGTATATAATTTGCCGTTACGAGGTTGGCCCTTACTGGGTTACACTTCTTTTTCTTACACCCCTTATAATTAAATGTACAAAAACACAACAGTACAAGAAGTCCCTCCTGTTACTTATGGCTTCTTTTTTCACATATTCTTCTTCATTAAATTCAACATCTTCTTTAAATAATATTAATGTCATTTTAGTCTTTTCCTGATGTTTTAGGGTATTTTTTTGCCTTATAAAAAAGACACTTAAGGCAGAGTCATCATTTTAGGATTGTGTCAACAATACTCAGGGACGCGGAAGTCAGTCAGGAGTTGGGGGGGGGGGGGGGTGCTAGTGGAGCCTCGCAGCTGCGAAACTGTGGCGCGCTTACACTGTAGGTGCGCCGGTTTGGGGGTGCGGGGGCTAGTGGAGCTTCGCAGATGGGGGTGCTGCAGCCCCCTCAGCACCCCCCTTCCCGCGTCCATGACAATACTTATCTTATTTGGTAATAACTCCATCAACAAAAACGCATTCATTTATTTCTGTTTCTAGAAAAAAAGGCAACGGTTTCAACATGGCTACTCCCAGCTGTTGTTATTATTTCGTGGTCCAATCGGATCGTCAAGTATACAGTCTCCCATAATCCTTTGCGTGCTAACCAAGCTCTCATGCTAAAGTCAAAGCTACTTTTACTCTTATCAACGAAGGAAAGCAGAAGCACTTCAATTAAACCGATTTTAACATCATTTAGTTTTAAGATTTCTTTCCACGGCATCAGTTTTTAATATCGTACATTTTTCAGATTCTTTAATCATGATTTATAATGTGATTTAAACATTATAAAACATCATAATCTGATATTACGGGAAGTTTCTTAATAGTTTAGTAAATATATAAGAAAATGGATCCAATCAGCCTCAAGAGCTTTTTATGTGGACTTTTATACTTACATTTTAAACTCTGTCCAAGAGAACAAAAAGCTTCTATCGGAGTCTCGAGAGACATGGCGACTTCCTGTGTAACAGTCCCGTGTTTGAACGGGTGCTCCTTCCCGCTTCATGTGGAAACACACGCTAAACAAAGCTGACTAAGGTCTAGAACAACAAATACAAAATAAAGCACTACACTTCTGACAGACACACTGAATACAGTGATGACCTATTTCTGTGTTGGACCCTGAAGCAGCATCTCCCGGTCCAATGGGATTCCTCCATGTGATTTTGGATAATTGCAGAAAGAAATGTCTGTGTCAAACTGAAGTTTATGATGCTCACACGTTTTTTAGGTCATAAAGGAACTACAGCACGTCACCACCGCTAAGCTAAAGGCGGCTAATGTTAAGTGTGATGATGTTCAGTCGTCTCATTTAGACACTTGTTAGCATCCTCCGTTTTTAAATTCACTTTTCCACACACCTTATTTCAGGCTAATAAGCAAAAACACATCCAGAAAACCATTGACTTCGAGAGCAGGGGACAGGAAGTGATGACATGAGTGATGTCAGGGTTTCAGGGGGAACCTCGTCTCCGTCAGTATCCCAGGTCCAGCTGGATTTTGTGCTCGAAGACGGCGATGAGCAACATGATGCAGAAACCCAGCAGGATGCCGGCGTTCTGAAGCAGGAAGAAGCCGCAGTGGCTGAAGCCGTGATCGCCCGCGTCGTTATGCAACATCTCAGGAACCTGCGGAGAGAGAAACAACATGAAGTCACACTGATCTGTGATTGGCTTCTGTTAGAAAACTCTCACTGCTCTCCGGCTTGAGCTTCAATCTCAGGATCCATGTATTTGTGATCCTCTCCAGAATGGAAGTAGTCATCACATACAGAGCATCAACTAGTTCCTGAACAGTGTCCTTCACATGCTGATATCCAAGAGAGGGAGTTACACAGTCACAAGATGGAGGAATAGAAAGCAGTATTCAATGTTTAGTTCAGATTAGCTCCACGTCAGAAATGATCATGCTTGTCATATGTCTATCTCCATAGAGGCTGAATCATCATGTTAATCACATAGCTATCATATGCCTAAAACAGTCCTGATGCTCTTCTAGGTAATCAGACATCCTGTCATTTTCACAGCTACAGTTGGGATACCTTTGTTATCATGTTACTCTCACATTGGAAGAGGACATTCAGGATTTTCCCAACAGCTTCTTAAAAACACATCCAAGACCAGAAATCTTGTTTTATGAAGTTTCCATAATGTCCACAAAGATCACCTTCAATTATTGCATTAATTACTTTTGTTTTAGTTCTTTTAAAATGCTGACTTGAACGTAAATGCACATTATAAAATCTGTTATAGTTTGTGAAAAATCATTCACATTTATATTTAAGAGCCTTGTATTTTACCTGCAGACTTAGATTAAAAAAGAGCTTTTTCACAGAGCGCAGTGCACATGTTGGCCACTAGAGGGCAGCACCGGACAAAATCAACTTTCTTGGGTTTTTCAGACAGCGGGTTGTGACAGCCTGAGTGTGTGTGCGTGTGTGTTTGTGTATGAGGGGAGTGTGTTTCTGTGTGTGTGTGTTTCTGTGTGTGTGTGTGTTTATGTGTGTATGTGTGTATGTGTGTGTGTGTGTGTGTCTGTGTGTGTGTGTGTGTGTGTGTGTTTGTTTATGTGTGTGTGTGTGTATGTGTGTGTTTTTGTTTCAGTGTGTGTGTGTGTTTCTGTGTGAGGTGTGTGTGTGTGTGTTTTTCTGTGTGTGTTCCTGTGTGTGTATGAGGTGAGTGTGTGTCTGTGTTTCTGAGTGTGAGTATCTGTGTGTGTGTGTGTGTGTGTGTGTGTGTGTGTCTGTTGCTGTGTGTGCGTGTATTTCTGTGTATGTGTCTGTTTCTCTGTGTGTGTGTGTGTGTATGTTTCTCTGTGTGTGTATGTGTATGTGTGTGTGTATGTTTCTCTGTATGTGTATGTGTGTGTGTGTGTATGTTTCTCTGTGTGTGTCTGTGTCTGTGTATCTGTGTCTCTGTGTGTGTGTGTGTGTGTGTGTGTGTGTATGAGGTGAGTGTGTCTGTGTGTGTGTGTGTGTGTATGAGGTGTGTGTGTCTGTGTGTGTGTATGAGGTGAGTGTGTGTGTGTGTGTGTGTATTTCTCTGTGTTTGTATGTGTGTGTGTGTGTGTGTCTGTGTGTATGTGTATCTGTGTGTCTCTGTGTCTGTGTGTGTGTGTCTGTGTCTCTCTGTGTCTGTGCGTGTGTGTGTGTGTATGTATGAGGTGAGTGTGTCTGTGTGTGTGTGTGTATGAGGTGAGTGTGTATGAGGTGAGTGTGTGTGTGTGTGTGTGTGTGTGTGTGTGTGTGTGTGTGTGTGTGAGAGAGACGAGGCCATCTGTTCCTGAAGGCATCGCTCTCTGAGAGACAGACAGATGCTGCTGACTGCAAACTTTCACTTCTCCCGACGCCCAAAAACAAACAGTTTGAGACCAGGAGACACGAAGAAGAAGAAGAAGAAGAAGAAGAGGAACCGTTTCTGATCCAAAGCCGGGCTGTTGTTTACATATTCTGATATTTGTCCTGGTTGATGTTGCTAATGTATTATTATTATCCGAGGTGGGAAGTAGTGGAGTACAAATACTTTGTTACTGTACTGAAGTACATTTCAAAGCCCTCTTTACTTTTACTTGAGTAAAGACGTTTAGTCAGTACTTCTACTTTCACCAGAGTATTTTTAAACACGAGTATCTGTACTTCTACTTGAGTAAAGGAAGTGTGTACTTGTACCCTCTCTGGTTATCATGTATAATTAAAGTATGGTGGTGCAGTTTGTCCTCGACTCACCATGTCCACCAGCGCCACGTACAGGAAGAGTCCGGCTGTGAGGGCGAAGACCCACATGGACACGTTCTCCGCGTAATGTCCGATCAATATACCGATCACCACGCCCAGGTACGCCATCAAGGCCGACAGCCCGTTGTAGAGAATGGCCTGACGCACCGTCATTCCCGCCTTCAGCAGCACCGCAAAGTCCCCTGGGAAACGTAGTCAACAGTTAAAGTACAGACGAGGGACGAGAAAAACGTGTAATACAATAATACAAACAATAATAATAATGAAACAAGAGAATCATGATACTGTACAAACTTAAGCCGTGTCAAATTGATAAACTAAAATACTTACAAATGATATATAAACAAATGATCGACCTAATTAAACATCCGGAAAGTTGTGGGAAGAAGTTTAAACTAATTTAATCCCACCCCTTCTCCCAAAAACTACATTATTAACTCTTGATATAAAAATGTATTAACGATAAAAACGTTCTCTATTAAAATGCTTTAAAAGAACCTTTGAATGAATCCTGAATGTATAAACAATGTCAGATACATCCAGAACACATGCGATCATGCCGGATGGGAAGGTGTTTCTGTGCAGCAGACGGAGCTCTTACCCAGCTCGTGAGGCAGCTCGTGGCAGAACACAGCCACGGAGGTGCTGAGGCCGCTGGACAGACCCTCCGTGAAGGCAGCGCCTGCAGAGACACGGGGTAACATCAATATATATATATACACCTATATAACATATATCATATACATCTATATAATATACGGATCAACGCTACTGCACTGCAGACACCAGAGGAAAACCACCAAGTAGGGATGCACAATTAATTACATTTTATATCACTATTAAGGTTTTTAACTTCCCCAATTAAATGCATTACACTTTAAAATGTACAAGATCTGAGTACTTCTACTTTTACTACAAGACCTGAGTACTTCTACTTTTACTACAAGACCTGAGTACTTCTACTTTTACTACAAGACCTGAGTACTTCTACTTTTACTACAAGACCTGAGTACTTCTACTTTTACTCAAGTACAAGATTTGAGTACTTCTACTTTTACTCAAGTACAAGATCTGAGTACTTCTACTTTTACTCAAGTACAAGATCTGAGTACTTCTACTTTTACTACAAGACCTGAGTACTTCTACTTTTACTAAAGTACAAAATCTGAGTACTTCTACTTTTACTCAAGTACAAGATCTGAGTACTTCTACTTTCACTAAAGTACAAAATCTGAGTACTTCTACTTTTACTCAAGTACAAGATCTGAGTACTTCTACTTTCACTAAAGTACAAGATCTGATTCTGATGATTTCCCGCCCGCCCAGTTTTAGATGTAACCACGCTCAGGGTCTCAGAGTTCCTTTATCACAAGCAAATGTCACAGAACCTAATTTCCCCGCAGGATAAATAAAGATTCCGATGATTTCCTGCCCAGTTTTTAATGAAACCACACATGTAATGTAACTCCCAGTTTGTAATGTAACTCCCAGTTTGTAATGTAACTCCCAGGATGTAATGTAACTCCCAGGATGTAATGTAACTCCCAGGATGTAATGTAACTCCCAGGATGTAATGTAACACCCAGGATGTAATGTAACTCCCAGGATGTAATGTAACTCCCAGTTTGTAATGTAACTCCCAGGATGTAATGTAACTCCCAGGATGTAATGTAACTCCCAGGATGTAATGTAACTCCCAGTTTGTAATGTAACTCCCAGGATGTAATGTAACTCCCAGTTTGTAATGTAACTCCCAGGATGTAATGTTACTCCCAGGATGTAATGTAACTCCCAGGATGTACTGTAACTCCCAGGAAGTAATGTAACTCCCAGGATGTAATGTAACTCCCAGGATGTAATGTAACTCCCAGTTTGTAATGTAACTCCCAGGATGTAATGTAACTCCCAGGATGTACTGTAACTCCCAGGAAGTAATGTAACTCCCAGGATGTAATGTAACTCCCAGGATGTAATGTAACTCCCAGTTTGTAATGTAACTCCCAGGATGTAATGTAACTCCCAGTTTGTAATGTAACTCCCAGTTTGTAATGTAATGTAACTCCCAGGATGTAATGTAACTCCCATGATGTAATGTAACTCCCAGGATGTAATGTAACTCCCAGGATGTAATGTAACTCCCAGGATGTCTCACCGATGGCGAGGCCGTCGCTGAAGTTGTGCAGCCCGTCCCCCATGATGACCATCCAGGCGAGCGCGGCCACGCCGGCCTGCTGGAAGTGCTGCTCGGAGTAGGAGTGCGAGTGGGAGTGGGGGTGGTGGTTCTGGGAGTGGTGGTGGTGCAGGATGTGGTGGTAATCATGGTGATGGTGGTGCTGCCGGTCTGCGTTTCCCACCGTGTCGTGGAAGTGGGAGTGGCATTTGTTCTCGCAGTCCTCCGCCGTGTAGTCCACGGATTCTTCTGGAGCCGAAACGATGGAAACTTCGGGCTCTAACATCACCTGCTGCTCCTCGGCCTCGCTGCCCCCCCGCAGGGCGAGGGACGGGGCGCCGAACATCGCCGCGCCGTTAGTTTCCACCTCTGGAGGAAGAGGGAGCAGCTGTTAAACTACACAATAAACAGCAAGGCTTTTATTGTCATGTGTGCATAGCTACAGTAGTTATGGCAATAGTTAATCGCAAATTATTCGCACATTTTTTATCTGTTCGAAATGTACCTTAGAGGTCAAAATAATGCGCTGTGATGTGCAGTCGACATGTTGGATGCGATCCGAATTATCTAACGCAGCCCCTCGTCCTCCACAATGTTAAGCTGTAGCCACACATTTAGCTATCGCTGTTGAAAGCTTGCTGCTCGTAGACGCCGTGTCCAGGCGTCTCCCCGGCAAACGTTCAAGCGCAAGCGAGCTGCAGGAGCGGGGCTGTCAGCATCAGCTGTGCTTGGCTTGCTGTTTAAAAACACCTTGTTTTGTATCCATATCTCTCGCTAGAATCTCCCACCATCCAACTAACAACAACAACAACAACGTCAAGCCTTCGGGCTCTGAAACTACGGGGCGGGCCGAGGACAAATACACATGCGTTAATCGCACGTTAAAATAATTAGTGGCGTTATTTTTTTTTTGCGTTAACGTGTTATTAACGTGTGCAAACAGATGAATGTTATGGATGTTCTTACAAAGTTACATTACAAGTCGCTTTTATCCAAAGCGACTTACATACTCAATGCTGTGGGCAATCCCCACAGGAGCAGTTTGGGGTGAAGTGTCTCAGGGACACAACGACATGCTGACTGCAGTGGGGTTTGAACCTGTGCTCCCCTGATCCGAACACCAACGCTCTATCCACACGCCTCCCTTTCAGGTGTTTAACAGTCTGACATACAATTCTAATTCTAATGTATTTAAATAACAAAACGCTGCTTTTAGTTTTTATGCACCCCACAAATGGAACAAACTTCCCGAAAACCTCTACATTACATTTATTTTATATAATCCATTCCCTGCACAACACATGAATATATAATATCCTGCTTTATATTTTGTCACTGAAAATTTCAACGAGTATATTTTCTAATGCTATTTAATTTCTATTTTCTAGTCTTTTGATGTCTCTAATGTTAATGCCTTATCTTTTTATGCTGCTGCAACGCAAACATGTCCCACATTGGGATCAATAAAGCACTTCTTATCTTATCGCTGAGTTCTTTTAAGTCGAGGCTAAAAACATGACTTTTTTCCTCTGCGTACCCAGAAGCCTTTTAACTGGTTTTAGCACCTACCGTATTCACAATGTGGTTTTTGATCCATCTCTTTTATGAATCTGTTCCATTGTGTTCATGTATTGTGTTCCTTTCTTTGATCTCATTATTAAGTGTTAATGTTGATTTAAAGCACTTTGTGTCTGAAAATGTGCTTTATAAATAAACGTACCTTACACAACAACGCAGCACATTTACTCGTCGACTTTCCAGCCAAGATGTTAACGGCCAACATGTCAGGATTTCTTCTAAGTGTTCTGGTTTTTGTTATTCAAGACTTTATTGTCATTAGCCACAGTGTAGATATGTAAATGAAAAACTTAGGTCAGACTGAAGCATCCTTTGTGCTCCAGTCTGACCTCTCAGTGAACACAGAGCTGACTCCAGATCAGATGCTTTGAGCAGCTCTCACTGATCCTGCTGTTATGTTCAATGTTTGTTGTTTGTTTCTCATGTATTGTGTCTTGATGTTTGTTGATGTTACCCATGGAGCTGCTGTGATGCAAGGAGCATTTCAGACTTGATCTGACCATTAAAGTATTATCCTATCGTATCGTAGGTCACAGGCTCCTCCAACAGAGCAACACGAATATATATAGGACATAAAACAAATAAAACTGATCAAATAGTGCAAGAAGAGTCTATATGTGGGGTGGGGAACCTCCGGCCTCCGGGCGTATACGGCCCGCGAGACCATTTGGTACGGCCCTCGAGACCATTTGGTACGGCCCTCGAGACCATTTGGTACGGCCCTCGAGACCATTTGGTACGGCCCTCGAGGTAATTTATAAACACACGCAAAAAAGAAAAAAAAAAATCTAGACCGCAAAATAATTAAACAAGCGAATGGCTATCCATAGATCTCTCAATGTTGCTCTCAAAGTGCACCAGATTGATGCTTTTAACTTCAACATTTAAAAAAAAAAATGCATGCCCCCCGGACCCCCCTAGAGGAGGTTAGGTCCCCCCCACTTAAATCATCGTCACATGGATAGGAAACTAAAACATTTGCACACATCTTGTGTCCATGTCTTTCTGTTGTGGTGGTCATGCCACACCGTGCACATGCATGCATGCGTGAGTCATGATATCTGGATTGAGAGGTTGCTCTTTCTTTGCACAGCATGAAAGAAAGGTGAAATGAATGGGCTGTGATTCTAGTATTTTTAAGCACAGGTCAATCATTTGTACGGCCCTCGGAGGATGTTGAAAAAATTGAAATGGCCCTTGAGAGGAAAAAGGTTCCCCACCCCTGATCTATAAACAAGTGAATGGAATAAGATAGCGTTATCCCCTCAGAGATGTGGTGTTTCTCCTCACCTTCAGCCGGCTTCAGGTCCTCCAGCGCCGGCTGCTTCTCTGGATCTGCTTTATCGTTCTGATCCCACTTCTTCTGGACCTGAAACACGAACAACCACAACACTAAACCTCCTGATGACCAGAGTCTCCAGAGGAACAGCTTGGACCTCCACTGATACCCAAGCAACATGTGCATTTTTAAAAAGTCCCTCAACATTTTAAAATGTGAGAATTGAATGCGTATAAAATGACATAAAAAGCTTAAAAATGCCATATTCCTAAGTCCAATCAAACGTACATTCATTTAGATATTGCTGGGTACTTAACTCCAATAGTTAATACATAAATGACAGAATATTCCTGGTATCAGAAGTACTAAAAGTTTTCATTTTGCAGATTTTTTTTACAAAGCATAATCCGTGTTTTGAATAGTTTAAAAAATATATATAATTCTATGTTTTGTATATAAATACAGTAGTCTGATTCCAACAGTTTTACACTACACCTTATTCAGTTATTTGGCAGTTTAAACAGGAACATGGAGCTTATTTCCCCACATCTGTGTCCAAACGTGACTTATTTTGTTATATCCCTTCAGTGTTGAGCAAAAGGGCTGCAATGCAACCCTTCATCAGTGCAATTACACAATTAAGTACATGTTTCTGGTATCAGTACTTTACTCCACTACTTATTCTGACGACTTTTTACTTTGACTTCTTACATGTTGAACACAAATACCTGTACTTTCTACTTCTTCCATTTTGAACCCAAATACCTGTACTTTCTACTTCTTACATTTTGAACCCAAATACCTGTACTTTCTACTTCTTCCATGTTCCAAACAGGCTGGTTCCTTTAGTCTGAATGTGTGTTTGGTGGCGTGATCATTATTATTTAGAGTCATTGCGTGCCTATTGATTTGAACACGATCCGTGTATCCATCATTTCCTGGTCTTCTCTAAAGAAGAGGGACCAATGCAAACGTTGTCATGTTGCCGTTGTTCAGCATGGAAACATTCATTAGCTAACAATGACATTATTGTTCTATTAATATAAAGGGAGGTCAGGTACTCTTTAAAACAGCTGGTAGTTATGGGTACTTTTTACTTAAGTACATTTCAAAGCCCAAACTTCTTTACTTGAGTAAAGATGTTTAGTCAGTACTTCTACTTTCACCAGAGTATGTTTAAACACCAGTATCTGTACTTCTACTTGAGTAAAGGGTGTGTGTACTTTGCCCTCTCTGCTAAATAAAGCCTTGAATCTGAACCGTCTCTGACCTTCTGCTTCTTGTCCTTGTACATCTTCCCCAGCGTGAGGAAGTGTTCGATCAGGAACATGATGTACACGCCGCTCAGAGCCGTCAAACCTTTCCAGACGCCGTCCAGGTTCTCCTCCTCGTGATGATCGTGTCCCGAATCATTCATCCCAGAATCCTCGTGGTGATGGTGGCCGCCCTGAGACTGAAGAAAAGACGGATATAAAGATGGATAAGACGCCGAAAGACTGTAAGCAGTAGGGCTGGGAATCCCTAGGCTCCCCACGATACTATCGCGATACTTAAGCCACGATACGATAGTATTGCGATATTGCAAATCACATGGGTCCTATCCGTCGTCCCTTCCTGGTTAAAAAAGGTATTTGCAATATGAATAGTTTATGTAAATAACCCAATGTGTGTTCTTTGAACCTGAAAAGGAGATGGCATTGTTTTGTTACTTTCATTGCAATTGTATACCTGTCTTAACTTCCTGTTTTATATAGACATGCTTTTATTTAGAAGGCGACTTTGCGCTATTAGCAGGAACAGAGTGCATCTGAGTGGCTGTTTACTGACTTTAGGAGCTGTATAGTGACTCACGTGTGGGATGAGGTGCAGGAAGGCGTCTCCGCTCAGCGTCCCTACGGCCAGCGCCACCAGGAAGCTCAGCAGGAACTTGAAGAAAACTTTGTTCATCAGCGGGATGAGAATGACCCCAAGCAGCGAGAGCAGGCTGATGACCGTGATGGAGAGGAAGCCCCCGACCCACGCTGCACACACACACACACACACAGTCACCAACATATCACTTTAATGGGACTGTAGCTGGGAAACGGTACATTTTAAAGGTGCTGTGTTTGTCTGTGTGTTATGTGCGTGTGTGTGTTTGTGTGTTATGTGCATGTGTGTGTATGAGGTACGTGCATGTGTGTGTCTGTGTGTGTGTGTCTGTATGTGTGTGTGCATGTGTGTCTGTATGAGGTATGTGTGTGTGCGTGTGTCTGTATGAGGTGTGTGTGTCTGTGTGTGTGTGTCTGTATGTGTGTGTGCATGTGTGTCTGTATGAGGTATGTGTGTGTGCGTGTGTCTGTATGAGGTGTCTGTATGAGGTATGTGTGTGTGCGTGTGTCTGTATGAGGTGTGTGTGTGTGTGTGTGTCTGTATGAGGTGTGTGTGTGCGTGTGTCTGTATGAGGTGTGTGTGTGTGTCTGTATGAGGTGTGTGTGTGCGTGTGTCTGTATGAGGTGTGTGTGTGTGTGCGTGTGTCTGTATGAGGTGTGTGTGTGTGTGTGCGTGTGTCTGTATGAGGTGTGTGTGTGTGTGTGTCTGTATGAGGTGTCTGTATGAGGTATGTGTGTGTGCGTGTGTCTGTATGAGGTGTGTGTGTGTGTGTCTGTATGAGGTGTGTGTGTGTGTCTGTATGAGGTGTGTGTGTGCGTGTGTCTGTATGAGGTGTGTGTGTGTGTGTGTGTGTCTGTATGAGGTGTGTGTGTGTGTGTGTCTGTGTGTGTGTGTCTGTATGAGGTGTGTGTGTGTGTGTGGTGTCTGTATGAGGTATGTGTGTGTGCGTGTGTCTGTATGAGGTGTGTGTGTCTGTATGAGTGTGTGTGTGTCTGTATGAGGTGTGTGTGTCTGTATGAGGTGTGTGTGTCAAATGCTTTTTGTCACCGTCCCAAAAAATAATATATACATGTGTATATACAGTATACATAAATACACACCTGTACACCCACTAACATATATTATGTGTGTCTGTATGAGGTATGTGTGTGTGCGTGTGTCTGTATGAGGTATGTGTGTGTGTGTCTGTGTGTGTGTGTCTGTATGTGTGTGTGCATGTGTGTCTGTATGAGGTATGTGTGTGTGCGTGTGTCTGTATGAGGTGTCTGTATGAGGTATGTGTGTGTGCGTGTGTCTGTATGAGGTGTGTGTGTGTGTGTGTGTCTGTATGAGGTGTGTGTGTGCGTGTGTCTGTATGAGGTGTGTGTGTGTGTGTGTGTGTCTGTATGAGGTGTGTGTGTGCGTGTGTCTGTATGAGGTGTGTGTGTGTGTGCGTGTGTCTGTATGAGGTGTCTGTATGAGGTATGTGTGTGTGCGTGTGTCTGTATGAGGTGTGTGTGTGTGTGTCTGTATGAGGTGTGTGTGTGTGTGTCTGTATGAGGTGTGTGTGTGCGTGTGTCTGTATGAGGTGTGTGTGTGTGTGCGTGTGTCTGTATGAGGTGTGTGTGTGTGTGTGTGTCTGTGTGTGTGTGTCTGTATGAGGTGTGTGTGTGTGTGTGTGTGTCTGTATGAGGTATGTGTGTGTGCGTGTGTCTGTATGAGGTGTGTGTGTGTCTGTATGAGGTGTGTGTGTGTCTGTATGAGGTGTGTGTGTCTGTATGAGGTGTGTGTGTCAAATGCTTTTTGTCACCGTCCCAAAAAATAATATATACATGTGTATATACAGTATACATAAATACACACCTGTACACCCACTAACATATATTATATACATATAAATACTCATACATAGACATATATACTTTAATTTCAAGCTGCTTTTGTTATGTATAAAGTACATAACAAATGTTTATATTTTGGTATATAAGACTGTATATTTCATAATGTTTAAATACTCTTTTAATACAGGTATTTTTTCAGTGAATATTTAAATATTTGTTTATTAAGTTTGAATGTTTATTATTGTAGATTGATGCCGTGACAAAAATAATTAGCCAATTTAGGATGTGTGCATATGTATACATGTGTCTGTTGATTGTGTATGTATGTATATATATATATATATATATATATATATATACATACACACACACACATACATACATACATACATACATACATACATAGATATATACATATTTTTATATATATATATTTGTATTTGGGATTGTGGGAAACGGTATTTGGATCTCTCTGTCTGTACACACAAACTGGAAGAGAGTTGACTTTGCCTTGAGGACAGGAAACGGAGTCTAGTAGACGGATTAGTATGAATATTAACTCTATATATCCAGTAGTGCAAATAACTCAGATGTAGTGATTTGCCTTCTTACCGATGGCGACGTTTTTGACGATTTCTCCTCCGGGATGGTCCTCCTGCTCCGAGGCGTTTTGGTTCCCGTGGTGAACGTGAACAACATGTTTGTTGCCTTTAAATACAAAAAAATACACTTTATTTAAAGAGCTTTTCAGTCACTAGGAAAGCTTATTAAATATGGAGGAATCCCAGGGAGATGCTGCGTTCAGGGACCAACAGTAAAACACCACATCCCTGTACTGAAGAGATCACATATTATTTTACTACTACTACTACTACTACTACTACATTACATTTTACTTGTTAGACGCTTTTATCCAAAGCGACTTACATACTCAATACTGTGGGCAATCCCCACAGGAGCAATTTGGGGTGAAGTGTCTCACAACGACATGCTGACTGCAGTGGGGTTTGAACCTGTGCTCCCTTGATCCGAACACCAATGCTCTATCCACTGCGCCACATGCCTCCTACTACAGTTACTAGTTACTACTACTACTACTACTACTACTACTACTACTACTACTACTACTACTACTACTACTACTACTACTACTACTACTACTACTACTACTACTACTACTACTACTACTACTACTACTACAGTTACTATTACCACTACTACAGTTACTATTACTACAGTTACTTTTACCACTACTACAGTTACTACTACAGTTACTATTACCACTACTACAGTTACTATTACCACTACTACAGTTACTACTACTACAGTTACTATTACCACTACTACAGTTACTACTACAGTTACTTTTACCACTACTACAGTTACTACTACTACTACAGTTACTACTACTACAGTTACTATTACCACTACTACAGTTACTTTTACTACTACTAAAGTTACTACTACTACAGTTACTATTACCACTACTACAGTTACTACTACTACTACAGTTACTACTACTACAGTTACTATTACCACTACTACAGTTACTATTACCACTACTACAGTTACTACTACTACAGTTACTATTACCACTACTACAGTTACTACAGTTACTACTACTACAGTTACTATTACCACTACTACAGTTACTACTACTACAGTTACTACTACTACAGTTACTATTACCACTACTACAGTTACTACTACTACAGTTACTATTACCACTACTACAGTTACTACTACAGTTACTTTTACCACACTACAGTTTTTACTACTACTAACAGTTACTACTACTACAGTTACTATTACCACTACTACAGTTACTTTTACTACTACTAAAGTTACTACTACTACAGTTACTATTACCACTACTACAGTTACTATTACCACTACTACAGTTACTATTACTACTACAGTTACTACTACTACAGTTACTACAGTTACTACAGTTACTACTACTACAGTTACTATTACCACTACTACAGTTACTACTACTACAGTTACTACTACTACAGTTACTATTACCACTACTACAGTTACTACTACTACAGTTACTACTACTACAGTTACTATTACCACTACTACAGTTCCTACTACTACAGTTACTACTACAGTTACCACTACTACAGTTACTACTGTTACCACTACTAGTTACCATTACTACTACTACTCTTTTACTTGAGTAAAGAAGTTTAGTCAGTAGTACTTCTACCAGAGTATTTTTAAACACGAGTATCTGTACTTCTACTTGAGTAAAGGATGTGTATACTTTTGCCCTCTCTTATTATTATTATTATTATTATTATTATTATTGTTGTTGTTGTTGTTGTTATTACTTCTGTGCCGGATGCAGGCTCCGTCGTCGATCTGGTGGAGGAGCGCCGGGCAGAGGAAGCTGAAGTCAGCGAAGGAGACGCTTCCTCCTGAAGACATGCCGTGAGAGGAGAGGATCGTGGAGGCGTTCAGGCACTGTAGGAAAACACAACACCACCACCACCACCACCACCACCATCATCATCATCACCATCACCATCATCATCATCTCAAGAAAACTGGAGAGGCTGCTTTCTGCTTTTCTCGCCCCAAACTGTGGAAAAGCCTCAATTAAATGTAAGTAAAGTTTGAGTTTTGTTTACTCAAAATGAAAAGGGGGCTTATAAATAAAATGGATTATTAATTGGAATTTTTAAAAGTAAATTAAAAGACCTATCTTTTTAATTTGGCTTATCATTTTTTGTAGTATCACTGTTCATGTTTTAATGTGTTTAATCATTTGTTGTTGTTGCTGTTGTGTTGTCGTGCTCTGTAAAGCACAAAGGCTGCGTCAAGCACGAAAGGTGATATATAAATAAAGCGGTAACACTTTATATTAAGGTACACAAATTAACCATCAACTAGTTGTTAATTAACATGCATGTTAGCAGCATATTGGCTCTTTATTAGTCATTATAAAACACTTATTAATGCCTTATTCTACATGACCATATTCTACACGTAATAAGCCATTAGTTGAGAGTTTCTCCTCAATAACCCTCTAATTAGTGCTGATTGATTGCAAGTAAGGAAGTTGTTGTGCATGAAATAACTCAAAATGAGGTCTATCTAAGAACATGTTTTGGGGTGTTGACAGTTCAGCTACCAATAGCAAGGGGATATTGACCTACTAAAAAGTACAGGCTGCATGTGTTCTCAGCCTTGGAGAAACGTGACATGTTTTGGGATGTGTCTGAACCTCTCTTTAGTGGTTCATTCATAAAACAGATATTTCAACGTGAGCCTACTTTGTTCATGTGCTGTTGAGGTTCATTTCACTGTGTGCTATCATGTATTTACAAAGTGTGAAGAGGAGGCAACTTTAGAATAGGGAACCTGTTCAGGTCAATTAGAGTCAAACTACTAGCTCATTGGTTATGAACAAGACTTCCCTTTAAAATAGGGAACATGTTCTCAGATAGACCTCATTTTGAGTTATTTAGACACAATTAACACTTATAGTTTCATGTCTTGTTGCATAAGAATAGATCATATCTGTTAAGTGTTATTATGGGAGAATCACTATTCTTGTGGTACTGCTGCCTTATTAGGCCCATATTGAGCAGCGCATGTTAAGACTCAACAACTTCCTTACTTGCAATCAATCAGCACTAATTAGAGGGTTATTGAGGAAAAACTCAACTAATGGCTTATACTTGTAGAATACGGTACGGTCATGCAGAATAAGGCATTAATAAGTGTTTTATAATGACTAATAAAGAGCCAATATACTGCTGATATGCATGTTAATGAACAACTAGTTGATGGTGAATCTGTGTACCTGAATATAAAGTGTTACCAAATACAATATAACACAATATAAAACAATAATTTAAAAACAAGATAAAAAGCACAATAACTAGAAACATAAAAACACATACAACCTCCACCCTGTAGAAACATTATTTTGCAAAAGTCCCGCGTTGTTTAAAGTGTAATGATAGGAAGATACATGAGTAAAGTACCTAAAATGTGCCTTTAAAGTACAATACTTTTACCTATAACTGAGTACTTTCGCTGCTTTTACTCAAGCCAAGGATCGGAGTACTTCTTCTTCCACTGCTTCTTTATATTTAAAGTTAAACATGATCAATAATTAACCCTCCAGTATCACACACTGGACATCTCTGTCCTGAATGACTATTCTTTGCAAGCTCTTGCGGGACACATAAAATGAAGCTGAAGGAGTAGGAACACACCTGGCCTACGTCACTCCTTTGGTGATGAGGAAATGTCTCAAAGAAGAAGGAAAGAAAATCCACACTAATCCTAGCAATAACAGCTCTTACCTCCACACTGTAGAAACATTATTTTGCAAAAGTCCTGCGTTGTTTAAAGTGTAATGATAGGAAGATACTTGAGTAAAGTACCTAAAATGTGCACTTAAGTACAGTACTTGTACCTATAACTGAGTACTATTGCTGAGTTTGACACCCCTGGCCTACGTCATTTCATTGTGGAGATGTCTCAAAGAATAAGAAAAACATCCACACTGATCCTGGTAATAACAGCTCTTACCTCCACACTGTCCTCGCTGTGGTTGTGGGGAATATTCCGGTTTATTTGATCATGATCGTGGTCTTCAGGAGTCCCGTTTGTCTCCTGATTTTCGTCCGATTTCACCATCATTTGCGCGCTGAACACCGCCGAGGAGACGCCCTTCCTGTCCTGCAAACTGTCCTGATCTTTGGACACCTCCGAGGTCTTTGGAGACTTGTGTGTGTGGGAGTTGTTGTTGTTGTTGTTGTTGTGGTGATGATGATGATGGTGATGGTGGTGGTGGGGGTTTTCTTCCTGATGATGATGATGATGATGGCCAGGTTTCTCGTGATGTTGCACCGTAACGCTCCGGTTTCGATCCAAACCCACGTTCTGTAAGAGGAGCTTTAACCCGGCTAAAGAGATGCTGCCGTTCTCTCCATATCTGTTTATAAAGAGCAACAACATAGGGGCGGGAATTATTCATCGAATATTCAAAATGATTCAGGCATTCGAATATGAGGGACCAATGAAAACGCTGTCATGTTGCCGTTGTTCAGCATGGAAACATTCATTAGCTAACAATGACATTATTGTTCTATTAATATAAAGGGAGGTCAGGTACTCTTTAAAACAACTGCTAGTTATGGGTACTTTTTACTGAAGGACATTTCAAAGCCTCTTTACTTTTACTTGAGTGAAGAAGTTTAGTCAGTACTTCTACTTTCACCAGAGTATCTTTAAACACGAGTATCTGTACTTCTACTTGAGGAAAGGATGTGTGTACTGTTGCCATCTCTGGTAATACTTTCTTCCCTCAGCTCTCTTCTGTGTCTCACCTGTTGAACAGAGCCTCCAGGTGCTGCCTCTGGCTCTGCTCGGCCCTCAGAGCGTCAACCCCGGCGGAGAGTGAACGCACCGCGGAGCTGCTCTCTGTGGTGCATTCAGGGACCACCGTCGCAGCGCCGCAAAGACGCACGGCGAGAAGAAACGTCAGCAACAACAACATCTCTGCAGACCCTTCAGAACAAGAGAAACATGAAGTTGTTAATAACGAGATGTGTTTACATACTGATATACACCTGAACATCAGCAGGAGAGGACTCTTTAAAGTAGAGACACTACATACTGATATACACCTGAACATCAGCAGGAGAGGACTCTTTAAAGTAGAGACACTACATACTGATATACACCTGAACATCAGCAGGAGAGGACTCTTTAAAGTAGAGACACTACATACTGATATACACCTGAACATCAGCAGGAGAGGACTCTTTAAAGTAGAGACGATACATACTGATATACACCTGAACATCAGCAGGAGAGGACTCTTTAAAGTAGAGACACTACATACTGCTATACACCTGAACATCAGCAGGAGAGGACTCTTTAAAGTAGAGACACACACATTACACATACGCCTCTCAAGACTAAAATTAGAACGTTTCTCCGTGGAGTTTGGTTGTGGTTGGTTAAGATAAACATCACTGTGACGAGATACTCTTGTGCAATCTAAAAGGAACCACACAAAAGCGTCAACGTACAGACTACGGGATGTTTTAATTAATCATGTACCTGTCATACTTCATGTTGAGCAATTATCAAAAGTTCCCTAAAGTCCTAAAGATGACGCCACGTTGCTCGATTAAACAATTCTGCACCCGAAAAGTGACAAATCCTTAAAAACAAGAAGCTAGTCTGATGTCATTTTTTGTTTGAAAAATGACTTTTCCCCTCAATCGAGGCATTGATTTAATAATTGATAATTTCCGCTCCAGGACACAAACAGTTATTTATCTGAGAGGAGATGTTGTCTTCCTTAATACTTACAACACAAAGGCTTATTCATACAAGACTAGGAAAGTATAATCACACTTTACCGCTTCATGCTAAAAGTGATAATGGTATTCAAATACTTTAATTAAAAATAAAAATAAAGGACAAAAATGACTAAGTCAAGTTTATTAATACAGCCCCTTTCAAAGCACAGCACCCTCTCAGAGTGGTTTTAATGAGGGGAAATATGAAGGGTCTATTTCAAGCTTGTTACGCAATACGTTTTGGGGCTTTTTTTTGTATCAATTAAGATTTGTTCCAACACGTTTTCAACTTTAATTAATTGAATTTATTTGAAAGCAGGGCTTATTAGCACATGGACACTACTGTGTATTATATGTTTACATTTAAGAAGTACTATAGAGTGGTGCAGGAATGAGTCAGCACTTCACCACTTCCTGTTCCCTCGTCTCTGAGTCAACGGTTTTTGAACTTAGGAAACTATCTGGAACTAAGGTCTGTGGTTGAGACAAAGAGACGGATCACGCTTTGTTCTACGACATTAAATCATCAGCAGTGACCGCACTGGGGATTTCTGAAGAGTTGACGTGTCTGAAAAACGATGGTTGTTACCAAGTGGCTGAATAGGACTACAGAAGTCGTGGAGGACGTTGTACGTCATTACGCCGAACACGTGAACACTCCTCTAAGTTAGTTTCTGTTCTGCTTGAGAGCAAGTACCTGCCTCCTGCAGACTGTTCAAACAAACGCTTCAACTCGTACCATTTAGAATCTGTGTGTTTGAATATGGATCTGAAGTTGGGCTGAACGATTAATAGATTTTAAATCGAAATTTTAAATGATGTGATTATCAAATCGCAAAGCCTGCGATTTTTTTTAACATTTGTTTTTGTTCTTCTTGTGTGTCAGTCATCCACACCAATCAGAGGTGCTGTGCTCCACATGTACCAGCCATTGTTAACCAATCAGAGGTGCTGTGCTCCACATGTACCAGCCATTGTTAACCAATCAGAAGTGCTGTGCTCCACATGTACCAGCCATTGTTAACCAATCAGAAGTGGCCCATGATAGAAGGTGATAGACAGATTGAACCAATCACCTGCCAAGTATTTTTGAAAGTGCCTGCCCTTTCCAAATGGCTTCCAATGGAGCGTTCCTAGATGGTTTGGTGAAACACACCATCTGAGTCCGGTTAGTAATGCTCCGTCACATGTTTCTATCAGAGGGTGAATCTGAAACTGAAGCTTGACTTTAAAGCAACCCAACGGAAGTTTCATGTAAGTTTAGTTCTTTCACTCGTAGCTCGGGCTGCGGGGGTGCTAGAGACGGGAGCACGTTGATACGACCTTCCTAGCCGGAGATATGGCCGCATTTTAAAATAAACTTCCGTTGGGTCGCTTAAAAACAAATATCGCAAATCGAATCGCAATCTCTGTCAGAAAAATCGCAATTAGATTATTTCCCCAAATCGCGCAGCCCTAATCTTAAATTGGCGCGACGTTGAAGTCGTGCTGCTGGACTCGGCTGTAGTTCCTTTGTAGCATAACGTTAGCATTTAGCTTCTGGCCATTAGATTTAGAACATTATAAAAGTAGGGTAGACATGTGGAGATTATCCGGCTGAACAGGTTCGTTTTCCACAGACCTTATTTCCAGCTATTTTCCCAAATCCTCTGGAGAAATCCCGTTGCTTTTTGTCGAAGGAACCAGCAGCTTCCTTCAGGGTCGGCCTACACAAATACATCATCCCTGCACCGCTCTGTATGAGATAAGCTCAAGTTTCAGGTGTGGGCCATATTCAAATAAACGTATAGAAAATGGACAATGGGAGTTTGGACACACCTGGGTGTTGATGTAAACTAAGGGTGTACAAGATAATTAAAGAGCTTATCTTGTTTGTACGAGTGATGTACTTCTTCTTATTGTGATTCCAATAGTCTTGTTTGTTTATCTTCGGTTTTAGTAATCAAAGCAACTCATTTTCAGGTTCATATTAGTATTAAGGGCCGGATTGTAGGGAAGGTTACAACTAATTAGTTTCTAAAAAAAAAATACAGTAATGAGACGCTATCCGTTCTTTAAGGGGAACATTTATTAAACTTGTAGGTTTTCTGAATGGGGTTTGACGCTGACTCCATACAGGTAAATGTCATAAGATAAGAAGTATTTTATTGATCCCAAATTGGGACATTTTTGCGTTGCAGCAGCATAAAAAACAACAAAACAAGGTTGAAATTAAAAAGAGTAAAAATAAACAATACTAGCATTTAAACATCTCAAAATAGAATTAAAACAGCATTAAAAAGCAGAAGATATACGGTAGACCGTGAAGAAACTGAATAAATGCTGTTTAATGTGAAAACTATAACAATATATAGTTTAGTTTGTTTGATATTGAGACGAATTGAATGACAGCTTATAAAACAATAGTTATTATGAGATGCCATGTTCTCTTTAAAAAGGGATAATATATTACAAATTGTAGGTTTTCTGAATATCTTTATTTCTAGTCTTTTAATTTCACTAATGTACAATTCCTTGTCTTTTTCTGCGGCTGCAACGCAAAAAAATCCCACATTTGGATCAATAAAGTACTTCTTATCTTATCTGAACAGGGTCTGGACAGATGTTATTTATTCTTTCCATACATGATGACAGAGCTACAGCAAATATATATATAGTCTGGTTTGTTTTCATGCTTTTCCCAAAGAAAACACAACAGTAATGCGATCCTCTCGTTAAAGGGAAAATATGTGTTTTCTTAATGAAGTTTGGTGATTCACTCCATGTTACCTTCAGATTATGAGATATCTATCTTTACAAAACAATCAGCTCTTCTTCATTAGCATCACTAAACATGACCTGTTAAATATAATGAGAAAACTACATAATATATAGTTTAGTTTGTTTGATGTTGAGCCGAATTGAAGGACAGCTTCAACCTAATAAACCAGATTGTTGTTATTAGCATCAATAAATGTAAATGTATAATGGTATATATGCAGGATTGATTAATGCCGAATTGAAGGTAAGCTTCTAACTAAATGTTCCAACAACAAAATAAAACAGCATTGAGATGCTATCCTCTCTTTAAATGGGAAAATGGTTTTAAATTGTATGTTTTTTTGAATGGGGTTTGGTTCACAGTCCATACAAATGCATCCAGTTACTTCAGCAAGCACACAAAAACCATCAGATTGTCGTTATTAGTAGCATTAAATGTAAATGTATGATGTTTAATAGTCAATATATGTTAATGCCGAATTGAAGGGAGGGTTGTAACTAATTCGTTTCCCCAAAAAAAAACAGTAATGAGATGCTATCCTTCTTTAATGGGAAAATTGTTTTAAATTGTATGTTTTCTGAATGGGGTTTGGTGTAAATGCATCCAGCTACTACTATCCTAATAAATAAATAAATCAGCTCTTCATTATTAGAATCATTGAATGTGGCTGTTTCATAGTAAATATACAGGATTAATAACAGAAACACTACCTCACCTCTCTAACGTGTGTTCTCTGGATTAGCCACCGGGCTAACCGCGTTTATTTCCCGGGAGAATGTTAACGACAGACGGCCTCAGCCAGCTGCTCCACCCGGTACTTTAACAACACATCAGTCCATAAAATAAAACCATAAAACCATAAAACATATGAAGCCAATACTCCTCCGGTTGGAGCCACGCGTGTCTTTAATCTCATGTAAACAGAAACACGTTGGATTTATGCTCTCAGCACTACCGAGGTGCCGTGTGCACGACACCCGGAAACGGATACCCGGCCCGGCGCGGTGCCGTGTGCAAAGGACAAACGGTACCCACTTTTAAAAGCAAACATTCAAACCGTTAAACCCGTTAAACCCGTTAAAACCCCGTTAAAGATGATAACTCACGGTTACCGGGTGTTTCTCTCCGGTGGATCCGGTGCTTCTGTGCAGAATGAATGGGATGTGTTCAGGGTCTCCCGGAAATCTGAGTGACACAACAGGGGGAAATGCAAATGCAGAAATGAGCACGCGGAAAAGCAGCCTCTTCAGGTATGTTCAGAGGAGGGAAGTAACTAAGTACATTTACTCAAGTATTTTAACTGAAGTACAATATAGAGGTTCTTGTACTTTACTTGAGTATTTCCATTTTATGCTACTTTTGTACTTCTACTCAAGATCAGAGTACTTCTACTTTAACTCAAGAACAAGATCTGAGTACTTCTACTTTTACTCAAGAACAAGATCTGAGTACTTCTACTTTAACTCAAGTACAAGATCTGAGTACTTCTACTTTTACTCAAGAACAAGATCTGAGTACTTCTACTTTTACTGAAGTACAATGTGATTCATACGGTGGCCTTGAAGGTCAAACCATTTTATATTAATAACAACAAACAAATAGTAAATACAGAAAATTGTCAAAAAGTCAACATTTTGAGATTTAACTTTTAGAAGCCATACACATCCTTTCATTTGTCAAAAACTCAGACTCATTGAAGTGAATGGAGGACGAAAGGCAGTATTATTTGCAGATATGAGTTTAAATACTGATATGGAGCTTATCTCTGCCTCTGAATTTTGAGATTTTCAGGAAAAAAGGGAGAATTTGGAGATTTTCTTAATAAAAGTAAACATTTTCAGAAAAAAGTGAGAATTCTGAGATTTGAGACAGAACATGGGAACTACTTACTGCCTCTCTGTGTTTCCGTACGAGTTATTCTGGGTCAGTATATCGTGTTCTGCAGACACATGTTCACAGCTGATAAACCACCCTGAGCCAATAGATCACCTGCAATCCAACACACCTGCAGAGCAAACAGCCTGATGTTGGCTCTTCCAGAGATTAACCTCTCTGGGGGAATATTTACCTAATAGATTATAGCAGAACAAGGTTCAATCATTCCCCAAAGAAAGACCAGGAAACATGTTTCAATGATTTCTGGGAGAAATACGACATTAAATATCCGGGAAATATTTAAAAATAAGGTTTTAGTCTTTCAAATACTGAGTACTTCTACTTTTACTCAAGTACAAGATCTGAGTACTTCTACTTTTACTACAGGATCTGAGTACTTCTACTTTTACTACAAGATCTGAGTACTTCTACTTTTACTCAAGTACAAGATCTGAGTACTTCTACTTTTACTGAAGTACAAGATCTGAGTACTTCTACTTTTACTACAAGATCTGAGTACTTCTACTTTTACTGAAGTACAAGATCTGAGTACTTCTACTTTTACTGAAGTACAAGATCTGAGTACTTCTACTTTTACTACAAGATCTGAGTACTTCTACTTTTACTCAAGTACAAGATCTGAGTACTTCTACTTTTACTACAAGATCTGAGTACTTCTACTTTTACTGAAGTACAAGATCTGAGTACTTCTACTTTTACTGAAGTACAAGATCTGAGTACTTCTACTTTTACTACAAGATCTGAGTACTTCTACTTTTACTCAAGTACCAGATCTGAGTACTTCTACTTTTACTCAAGTACCAGATCTGAGTACTTCTACTTTTACTAAAGTACCACCTCTGGGTATGTTTCACCTAAAACACCAATGAGTTGAATATTTACTCATAAGTATTGTATCTAATATTTACATGTACTAACTAGAGTATTTTTTTTTGCCAAATACATTTACACATACGATGAATTTGACTTGTCGTGCATTCGTACGTTTAGTTAAAGATGATAGAAAAGTAAGAAAAACAACCATAAAAAGAAACATTGTTTAAGTACAAATACTATTTTGATGTACTTATATTGCATTGTTTGAGGAACCTGTGATCCAAGTTTTTAATTCCACAACTACACTGCGTATATGAAATACTTCTGTCATAATACGTATATTTTGTATTTTTATACTTTGAAGTCAAATGGCTGGGTATGACTGTTAATAGCTTATACAAATAATCAAATTAAGCAAATTAGTATTTCCAACGAGGTTTATGCTCTGAGTATTGTGAAGAAGGTGCTGAACCAATCAGTGACCATCATGAAGGCGGATACAATTTGCAAGATATATGAGAGTTGTTAAATAAATGTACAAAAATATATATGTATATTGTACAATGGTTTTGCTGGCTCGTCTAAATGTGGGGTTTGATGGTGAAATGTATGACTTTGGTGGATTAAACATTATATTAACCACTCACAGTAGTTTAGAACAATACAGATTTGTATTTTAATGGCAAATATGGACAAATGTTATATTGAAATGTAAAAGGCGCAATATATAAAAATAAATAATTACAAATATTATTACATTTGTAGTTGCTGCAGTTTCCCTTTCGACAAATCATAAGAAAACTATTAAAAACACAATCATTTAAAAACTTTAATCACAAAAAAAGAAACATGTGACGCAAAAAACGATCACGTCCTCCAATATCGTGAGTACGGTGGCCCTGAAGGTCCAAACCTTTTTTTTATTATATTTTTTATTATATCATAACTTAGTACTTTTTTTTAACATATGTAACATTAAGCTGTCTGTGGCTCGACGCATATTTCCCCTCTGTGGGACTAATACAGGTATTCTGATTCTGATCTGAACACACTTCACAACACACGTAAAAAAAACAGCCGATTTAAAAATAACCCCCTGCCCCTCTTCACATGACAGATGCAAGTCTGTCGCATGTTAACAGGTCACATGTTCTGCATCTAATGCTGCATTCAAAGAGCTCTTCAGAAAATAATTCCTTAGAGTTTCTCTAGTTAGAGAGAGAGAGAGAGAGAGAGAGAGAGAGAGAGAGAGAGAGAGAGAGAGAGAGAGAGAGAGGAGAAGAGAGAGAGAGAGAGAGAGAGAGAGAGAGAGAGAGAGAGAGAGAGGAGAGAGAGAGAGAGAGAGAGAGAGAGAGAGATTCTTCACTGATTCCATCTACATCTGGAAAGATACTCTGTGCAGCAATTATGCATACGTATCCAGAGAGGAGATGAACACCTTGACAAAGATGACCCTCTGCTCACCATCACATACTACACCAAAGGAAAGGTCATGGTCCAAGGGAAGGAAGCCAACCTGGGGTCATTCGAAGAGGCATTCCCCCTGTTGAAAGCTGAGGTGGACACAAAGAGGATCAATGTCCCCTCTGATGTCCCCTCTGATGTCCACTCTGATGTCCCCTCTGACAGCGAAGGTGATGAGAGCAAGTCAGGTCTTCAGTGATGAGTCAGGTCCTCAGTGATGAGTCCATGTCAGGTCCTCAGTGATGAGTCCATGTCAGGTCCTCAGTGATGAGTCCATGTCAGGTCCTCAGTGATGAGTCCATGTCAGGTCCTCAGTGATGAGTCCATGTCAGGTCCTCAGAGATGAGTCCATGTCAGGTCCTCAGTGATGAGTCCATGTCAAGTCCTCAGTGATGAGTCCATGTCAGGTCCTCAGTGATGAGTCCATGTCAGGTCCTCAGTGATGAGTCCATGTCAGGTCCTCAGTGATGAGTCCATGTCAGGTCCTCAGTGATGAGTCCATGTCAGGTCCTCAGAGATGAGTCCATGTCAGGTCCTCAGTGATGAGTCCATGTCAGGTCCTCAGTGATGAGTCCATGTCAGGTCCTCAGTGATGAGTCCATGTCAGGTCCTCAGTGATGAGTCCATGGGCCTTTCTTATTTCTCTAATTTCCCCTCCTCGAATCCTCGGTCCTCCGGTAGTGACCCGGAAATGGTTTTCAGCGCGCCATGTTGAAGGACATCTCATTTCTCTAAATGCACATCGAGGACCGAGGATCGACCATCGAGGAGGCTCTCTGGAGGAGCTATAACCGAGGATACACTGATGGGTCCTCCACGGCTCCTCCGCGGATGCATTTCCGGCAACAGAGATGTTTCAAAGAGTCGTGACACACGGCCGGACTGATCTCAGCCAATGACAGCTCTGCATGCATCCCCTGGATATTATTTTAGTAACTGCTTTCATCGCGATGCGATGTTTCCAGAGAGAACAGCTGTGAGGTCCGTGCAGAAAGCAGAGCAGTGTGTATAATATATATCACTCAGTATGTGTGTGTGTGTGTGTGTGTGTGTGTGTGTGTGTGTGTGTGTGTGTGCACATCTGTAGCCTGTTATTGTCTCATTATACCGCACTGTGAATGAATCAAAGTAAATCTATAAGTCATCATGAACACATCAGTCCATCACACAGAGGGCTGCTGAGCCTCCTGTCATCATTAATGGACGTCTCTTTAAAATGACCGCTCAGAGGAGAGGAGTTCTCATTTCTCTAACCGCCTGCT